>PVKA01000112.1:0-68329 GCA_004027165.1 Ctenomys sociabilis | reverse complement strand
AAATTGGTTTGGCTCTAAATCCAAAGAGTTTTCTCAGAGGTGAAAGGTTTGTGTATCAGCATAACAAACATTGATTTTTGTTTTTACTTCTCAGACATTTTAAAGGGCAACTCAGAACTGTGAAGACGTCATGGGTGTAAAGCTAACCTTTTCATCTCTTGACCCTGTTTTGCTCAAAATGCCTATTGCGGGCCCTTTTAGATTTAAGTAGAGATTTGTTGCCCAGTGTCTCTATTCTCATTTTAATTCTACTTCCTGGAAGACTCCATGCCCACCACACCCTCAAGTCTATCACCACGCAGATAGCTCTGCCTCATTTTCGTTATAATCCAACGTATCCCCTTGACTGGTGAGAATCCACCCTTCAGGACATGAAGTTTTCCAGAGTCATAGTCGATAAGGTGGAGCCACAGAGATAACGCTTGGCCGACCACAGCTCCTCCCGGATCCACAATGCGCTGAAAGTGTCTGTCTCCTTTTTCTATTATGTAGTGATTTTATGGAGTTGAACAAAGAAACTGGAAGACTGCTGTGGTATCTTCAAGTGATTAGCAAGTAAACATTTCTGCTATGGTTCCTGTCTAGGTGTCCTCCCAAAGCCTCATGCAGTCATGGGGAAACTTCCGGAGTTCGTGATTAACTCATGATCCGCTGGGGTTATGGGTCTGAGTGCTGCTGGATTATGGGTGTGAGTACTTCCACCAGCCTGGGGCGCAGCCTAAATGCAATTTAAGAGAGACAGATTTCCTCTCTGTAGCCATTGTTGCTGCTACTTTCTTTTGCTCTCTGTTTTTTTGACAAGGCCATGAAAGGTTGTTCTCTGTGGTGTGCCCTGGAGTCAGCTGAAACCTCCAGTAAGGTGAGCTAAATAAGCCTTTACTTCCCAATTTTTTTTTTACATGTTTGGTACAGGATCTCACTATGTAGATTGGACTCCTAGTGATTCTCCTGTTTTCAGCTTCCTAAACCCTGGGATTACAGGCACATGCCATGACACCCAGTCTCTCCCTCCCTAATTTTGAGTGTCAAGTATTTGTCTTAGCAATGAGAGATAAGTAACTGAGACAATTTCCTACAAAGGGATCCACAGAGAAAATGGCCAAACCCAAGGGAAGAAAGTGCTCTTAATTTTTCCAGCACAGGAACCTACTTCACTACGTTATCCTCCTCAAGGTCAGTATGAAGTGCTGACATGGGCTTTTCAACTCCTGAATACTGTAAAGAGACAACATGAAGGATTTCCAGGTCTGCAGTACAATCCAGTGTGGAGTTAATTTTTATAGTTGTCTACATTATATGATTTTTTTTTTTTTTTTACTATGTTGTATGTGGTCAATAAAATTGCCATTCTATGTCGTCTCCTTTTCTTGCTGAAGAGAGAACTGAATGTGATAAAAAGAATTTACAAGCCTTCTTATAAACAGACAATAAACTGTGATAAGTAGAATCTAAACAGACATAATGCAGAAGTGGATTTTTATGGAAGAGATTGTAGTTTTAAAGTGGCAATAAAGCAAATGGTTCTACAAGAATATAAAAGAGGGGAGACCTCAGCCATTATGGAATAATTCAATACTTATTTGTAACATTTTTTTTGTTTGTTTGTTTATTTGGTTCAGAGTCTCACTATGCAGTGAGCACTCATAGTGATCCTCATATCTCAGCCTCCCCAGCACTAGGATACAGATTAACAACAAAATTGTATAGTTTAGCAGGATACAAAATCAACACACAAAAAAGATGGATAGTGTTTTTTTACACTAATAATGAACCCACTGAGGAAGAAATCGAGAAAAAATATTTACCATTAGCATCAATTTAAAAAATATTTGGGAATTAATCTAAGGAAATGAAAGAACTCTACAGTGAGAACTACAGTATTTTGAAAACTGATATTGCAGAAGATGTCAGAAATGAAAAGATAAGTCTCCTGTTCCTGATAGATAAAAACAATATAGTCAAGATGGCCATACTCTAAAACTGACAAAGATAGGTTTAACACAGTCATACTCAAAATACCAACAGAATTCTTCATGGAAGCAGAGAAAATAATGCTACATTTCATATAGAACAAAGGAAGACCCTAAATAGCTCAAACAATCTTGGGTAACAAGAACAAGTGGGAGGCCTCACAATCTCAGTCTTGAATTTGTACTACAAAATTACAATTATTAAAACAAAAAGAATGGTGTTACCACAAAAACTGACACCCATCACAGTGGAACAGAATAGGGGGTGCAGAAATGACCCCAACCATGTTCAACTGTTGACTCTTTGGCAAGAGGCCAGAAACACGCACTGGAAGAAAGATACAGTACATGGTCTTAGGAAAGCTGGCTCTGCACATGCAGAAGATTGAATCTAAATCCATGTATTTCAGGAGGTAGTACATTAAAATCAAAGTGGATGAAAGAACTGACTGTTAAAATAGAATCCCTTAGTTTGATGGAAGATAAAATAGGCAAAACTCTGGAAGTAATAGGTGGAGGCAAGGACTTTCTAGCCGAACCTTAGCAACATGGAAAATAGTTCCAGGAATCAAGAGATGGGACCATATCACATTAAAAGGCTTCTGCATAGCAAACATCCAGCCAGTAGAGTGAAAAGACAATCTACACAGTGGGAAGACATTTTTCAAGCTATTCATCAGACATAGGACTAACATCTAAAACACACAAAGAACGTCAAATTTACACATACCCAAGTAAGACCAAATTAAGAAATGGGCAAGTGAAATGAATATACACTTCACAGAAGAAGTAAAAATGGGCAACACACACACACACACACACACACAAATGCTTTGCATCCCAGGCCATTAGAGAAATGCAAATTGGAACAACACTGAGATGCCATCATACCCCCACAAAGAATGGCTGTCACCAAGAAGTGCTAATAAAAATAAATACTGGTGGGACTGGGAAGTAAAAGGAAGTCTTGTGTGTTGTTGAAGTAAATGTTACCTAAGTACAACTACTCTGGAAATCACTAGGGATATTCCTCAAAAAATTAAAACTAGAAATTGCATTTGACCCAGCTATTTTCTTTTTGGATATGTACCTGAAAGTGTTAAATGTATCATACTACAGTCTTACATGCATCCTCAGGTTTATAACAGCATAATTCATAGTATCTAAATCTTGCAAGCGACCTATATGTCCATCAACAGATGAATGGATAAAGAAAATGTATTTATACACACAAGAATAATAGTCTGCCATAAGACATAAGCCAAGTCATTTTTTAGGAAAATGGACAAACCTTGAGACAACAATGTTAAGTGAAATAAATCAGACACATGAGCTTCGATATTGCATAACTTGTCTTATAGAAGAAAATCACATTATAAATAAAGAGTAGAATGAAAGGTAGACTGTGAGAAGTAGAGAGATAAATCTTTCTCAAGCAGGAAATGGATAAGAGATGGAGGGGTGAGAGAAGAGCAGTAAAGAAGATGAAAAATAGATGCTGTAAAAGGAAAGAAACTGCTCAAAAGGAAGGAATAGCTGGGATGATGGAAAGGAGAAAAGGAAGAAGGGAAATTACACACACACACACACACACACACACACTATCTAAAATAATGGTACTACTATTTCTATTGGTTTACTGAAAGGAACCGTTAATGCTCAATGCTTTGACCAATTTTACATGCTTGTATCTGCTAATCTGACCTATTACGTGGAAGGCAACAATATGCAACATAACAACCATTGGTGAACTCCTATCATCTTGTTTTCTTGAAAATCTGTTATATTTCTAATATTTTTTTTTCTTTACTATTTTTTCTTTACTATTTTATTCTTTTTAAAAATTTAGGAAATGATGACAAGGATGACAAGAGCAATCTAGATGGGTTATGTACATGTGCGAACTCCCCACAAGGAATATAAATATCATGTACAATAACTATATGATAAAAAATAAAAGCAAATTAATATATTATATAATTAAAGCAGTTTTGATGCTCTCCTGTTGTGCATAACACGCTCTTGTCAATATTAGCTAAAGTAATATTGGAGACAGGATAAACATGAATGGATCCAGTTTCCAAAATGCAGTGCTATCATTTTCTGATTTCAGGCATAGGAACATTGGATTCTTATGCTGCCTCAATACTTGGTTTAGGAAACATTCTTGCCCTAGCCTGAGCACAGCTAGCTCTCTAAGTTCCCTAAACTAACTAACTCTCCCGGTTCATAGAGCTGCTCATTCATGGACATTTTCACAAGGCAACCCGTGGAGAGGCCTCAGTCACCCAGCACATCAGTCAGGACCCCGGGGACGCTCTATGTCCAGCCATGGGCTCCCTGCCAAGTAGTCCCCTTCCCTCTTGCACCCTGAAGTCACCACCCTCAACACCAGGCTGCAGGTCCTGCTTTCCTTGGCGTTCCGTTCCATTTTCCATGTGCATGTCCTCACAGTTATCTGCTCCTGTCTATAAAGGATGCTTTCCTCATTCTTAATAGAATATCTCAGAGTGTTCTTCCACAAACAGGTAATTTCTAGCTTTCCCAGTTAGTGAAAATTAGGAGTACTTTTATGGTAACCAGTACTATGCTGTCAGCTGACCTAAAACTAATGAAGAGAAAATGGGCATGTTAAAGGATCTACTGCCTTGTCTGAAAAGGTGGCAATTCCAGGGAAGTTTTTCTACTTAAAATTCTTTTTTTAAAAAGTTAGTTATTTATTTACTTATTTATTTACTATTTGGTACAGGGTCTCACTACGCAGCTCAAACTCATAGTGATCGTCCTGTCTCAACTTCCCCCATGCTGGGATTACAGGCATGTGCCACCATGCTTGGTTTCAGGGCCTCTATGTTCTGGGGCTGCCATGGCCTGTGGTACCCGGGATCGAACTCAGGTCTTTGTGCTTGCCAGGCCAGTGCTTAGATCACCAAGCTATCTACCTGGCTCTCCCTTCAAAATTCTGTGAGCTGCATAAACTATAAAAAGGATATGGAGATAAACTTAAATACACAGAGCATTGACTGGGTCTGTATATTTTAACAAGGGATCACAGAGTAGGGTGCCATTCTTACCCAAATAGAGGGACAGTAAATACACTCTGAAATTACTGCTCCCTTTTGTCCTTAATTTACAGTATGTATTATTTTAAGGTTCTTATTCTGGGATCTTTGTAAAGGCCCCAGAATTTGACTCAAAGCATTTGAGGCTTTTCTTAGTCTTTATAGGCTGTGATTTATTGATCAGCAAGGTATATATAATCAGTTTTCTTTTCCTTAAAAGAACAAGCTGATTATTCTTATAGTTTCTCTTAAAATGATATGCAATCAGATTTTCTTTTTGCAAAATTGAACTTTTATAGTTGGATGGCTCTTACTGGTAAAATGCTAACGTATAATTCATTAATACCCAGCCCACACCACTGCTGTTGAGTGAAGCCTCTAAAATCCGCGCAGGGGACACTAGCCAAGTAAAAGCTGATGCCTAAAGGGACCAGGGAATGTGTTCCAGATCCCAGGCTCTTGGCAGTACCAGACTTTCTTCTTGTTATTGTCTTGCTGACAGTATGCGCATTTGCAATTAATCCACTTAGCTGATGAATGCTCAGGATATTCTGTATCAAAAAACTCTAATCACAGGGAAGCCTGGTGATCTAAAACCCATCTCTGACAAGAAGGCACCGCTGGAAGTCTAATATCAAAATGTCAGTCCTGGTGGAGGAACGAGACTCACTGAATTTGTAATGAGTCCACAACTCCCAGATCTGGTGTCCCCACACACGTAGCTCTCATGAGGCAAGGGATAAAGGCAAAAACACAATGCTACCTATTTTGGGGTTACACAAGGCTGTCCCTTAATCATCAAAAATTGTTCTTAGGTCTTTAAATTTATAATCTTTACCATCTAGCCAATGAAATAAGAAATCTTATTGATAAACACAAAGTGCCAAGAATATGAACTACAAACTCTGAAACCTTGTAGCAACATGAATTTTACTTCTTGGTCCGTTCCTTAATCTTTACTTATCACATGAGTGTAGCAAATGCCCATTTCTGTGGGCATGTCAGTCATGATTCTTCTTCATCTCAACTGTGAATGATTTAGCACTAGCGTCAACCTTTAGAAATACCAAGGCTGAATGCTAACTAATGAAATGCAAAATTTATTTGACAGATTATACACTTCTGCAACTCAAGTTCTGATTAAGAAGAACCACTTGAAATATGACTAATCTTAAATGCAGAATTGTAAGTGTAAACTCCTTTATCAAAATACATGGATAAGCTTAATTCAAACTACAAGAGAAACTTTCCCTTGAGGATGAATTTTTTTCCACTGAACACATTCTCCAAGGGTCAAGATTTTTAATATTTTTATTCAACTCAAATGAAATCTCACAAAACTCTGTCCAATGAATTCTGTGTTCAGATTTCAATCTGAATAAACAGTTCTGTCAAGTGCTGTAGCTCAGAATATGATTTTGGGACTTAAAAGCCTAAATCCCATATTTGGCTCTGCCTTCTGGTCCATACATGACTTAGCACTGCAGGTTTCAGCTTCCTCATTTGTGAATTGAGAGCAAATGAAAGAACCCATTTGATGGTTTCTTTTTGAAGAGTAATGAGGTAATTTGTACAAAATGTAATGAGTATTTGGCATAAGAATGTTTATGATCATGACTAATTCAATGGCATGCATGGCCTGAGTAATAAACCACCCTGCACCCTATGAGAGATAGCTGAGTGGAAAAGGCCCTCTGTGGTCTACTGAGTACCTCATTTTATGGAGGAAGACATCCAGGTCAACGGGATTCAGTGCCATGCCCTAGAAGTAAAGCTCACGCATTAATGAGCTCTTCCTCTAGCCCTTGCAAGCCTGTTTGGTGTGAGGGCAATGCAGAGAGAGTATGAAAAAGCTCAGGCAAAAAGGTTTGCTCTAATGAACAGAAAGTAATCATGCAGACAGAAGAGCAAAGTTAAATCGCTTTATTGATTGCTCAGAAAATCAATATGAAGTTTCTATCCAAAGAATCTCTTCCATGCTGAGAACAAGGGACCGTAAAGCATGAGGTAGAAACGGCCCAGGCCTCCAGGCCAGAAGTGTCAGTATTTGTGTGTGGACACAGAAATTCCTGGGAACGTGGAAACAAATCATCTCCAGAGCTGCCTAAAAATGTTAGCTCGGTCATCTTGTCAAAGGAGTGACTGCTTGGAGAGGAGTCTAATAGCAATACCAATAAATTCAACTGGAGATAACGTCAGGACTACTTAGTGTAACGCACTGGGCCCGAGCTCTTACTCATTTGAAAGGAAAAAGGTTCTTAGAGAGGACTCGGTTTAATAATAATGCTCAACAAAATGATTTCTAGTTTTAAATAATTGCTGAGCTTTCAAATAATTCTATTATAAACTCAGATTTTAAAATTGTAATTGCACATTATGAAAACACATTGGATAAATCCCATGACAAATCTCTAAATATGATTACTATATAATTCCAATCCTATTGTCAGGTTCCTATTCAGAAGGTTCATAGTATTGAAAGAATAGGCTGAGGAGACAGCTTGGTGGTCTAAGTGCCTGCCTGGCAAGTGCAAGGACCAGGGTTCGATCTTGGTACTGCATACAGTGCTGACCCCAGAACCCCTGGTGCACCGTGCTGGCACTGAAACCAGGTGGATCCCTATGAGTCTGAGCTGCATAGTGAGACCCTGTATCAAACTAACGAATATTTTAAAAAAGAAAGAATACTACACCTACATATACTTCTAAAATACACTATAAATCCTTTCCAAGTCTGGCCAGTTTAAAATAAAGAAATAAAAGGGGGAAATCTTTAAATCTTTATATTTTACACATTCAGTAAAAATAATTATAATTGAGTGCCTTTTGTTTTCCAGAGTTTTTATTAATTTTATGAGAAACAAATAGCAATGAGACAGTTTCAAAACAGGTTAGTAGGACACTTTCAATAATTAATACATTGCATGTTGTCTTTGTAGTGGTTATTCATAGTACAAGATGCAGACATGACATCCTGTCCAAAAACTTATTAGTAAAATCTACCTTTTCATTGAATTACCTATCCTCACTATTTTGTATATACAGATACAAAATAGTCCTTCCCTTTTTTTGGTTAGTATTGTCACAGATGGGTATTCCATTGCCATTTAAATATTGTAGGTGTGTGAATTCAGCAAAATAATCCAATATAATCTGTTTTCTAGATTGTTTTAAAAAACATTTTTTTCTTTTTTAATTTGGCACAGGGTCTCACAATCAGCTTGGACTCATAGTGATCCTTCTGATTCAGCCTCACCAGCACTGGGATTACAGGCGTGTGTCACCATGCCTGGTTTTGGTGGCCAGCTTAGCTAGACCAGGGTGGGGCTGGTCTATATGTGGTCTGGTGATCAAATCTAGATACTTGTGCCTACCAGGTGCTTAGACCACTAAGCTATCTCCCCAACCCCTTGTTTTATAATTGAATATATTCTACTTTCATAAATATTTTGATGTGTTGGGAACACACAAATGCAATAAAGAACAATTTGTTTATGGATAAATCCTCCCTAAAGATCTAACATTATTCTATTCATGCCATAAGTTTCAGAGCAGCATTTGAGATGTCCCAGATGTCAACCTGCCTGGTGACAAGGGTATTAATGGATTATACACCCTGTGGCCAACAGAAAACACCAGACCTTCCTGCTAGGATGACCTGAATCTCAAACCTAGTTAAAATTTGCTTCATTCAAACTTACTATACAAATTAAATGGGTCTCAAATCAATTTTCAATTTGGCTTTAAATAACAAAGATTTGCTTTACTGCAGCTGAATTTTTAAGCTTTAAGTAGCTTCTACTTATCATAAATGTGTTATTTCAGGTATCAAATTACACTGCTGATATTTTAAGGGTATATATGTGCATATACACAAACAATAATGTCACTTTTAAAATTCCTCTGTAGGGAAATATTATTGGGCATATCACTAAAATGTAACATTAAAACTGGTGAACAATGGATTAAGACCCTAATAAGCCCAAACATGACTCATGTTCCATTGCACTAAGTCTTTCATTGACTGAGCTCTGCCTTTTGTGCCTGTATGTCAAGACAGCAATGTGCATTGAATGTCAAGGGAAATTTTCTATCTGTATCTAACTATAAAACCTCTAATGGGCTGGCGAGATAGCTCAGAGGACTAAGTGCCTGCCTGGCAAGCACAAGGACCAAGGTTAGATCTCAGGCACCACAGGCCATGCTAGCCCCGCCCGCAGCAGCATTGAATCGGCCACCAAGGCTAAGTGTAGTGGCACATGCCTGTAATGCCAGCACTAGGGAGGCTGAAAACAAGAGGATTGTTACAAGTCCTAGTTGTGTAGTGAGGCCCTGTATCAAATACATTAAAATAAATAGATAAATACAAACAAATAAAACCGGTAAACTTCAGGCTGTTCCCTGTCAATGTTGCAAAGAGGACATAAATGCTGGGCTATTAGGACTTTCTCTCAATCAAAAAACAAATGCAACCAGAAAACACAAATGTGTTTTGTTATTTTATCCACATCTGTCCACAAGGAACAGATAACAGCTTGCATGGCCCTCAGTGGATAATATTTACAAATAAATAATATTACTTCTGAATTACTCAGTCAATATTTCATGGCAGTAACTCTGAATCATACTTTTCTTTTTCTTTCTTTTTTGAAATTATGAAACAGAAAAGAAGAAAGAGGGCTGGGGAGATAGCTCAGCAGCACAGCACCTGCCAGTCAAGCACAAGAACCTGAGTTCAATTCCCCATCCAAAAAAAAAAAAAAAAAAGGAAAGAAATGAAGCATAATTATAAAATTTATTGACATACAGTTACCCTTTCAAAATCAAACACAATTTCACAAAACCATAAGGAAGCAATTAGTACGTCATCTTTATCTTGATATGTTTTATGCAGGAGTTCAAGTAAACTATCTCCTCTAACAAGGGGAAAAATACATATGAGATGGGTATGGAAAGGATCAGGGACAGAAGAAACCTGAAGACCTTTGTCAAGAGCCATTTTGCTTCTGTAGATGCAAGTTATTAGCAAAAAGGACGGTGTCTACCCCACCCAGACTTTCACAGATTTAAGTTATGCTAATTGAAAATGTGCTTCAGACACATGCAGAGATAGCATCTGGGGAAAACAGAAACAGGGACAAAGTGACCAGGTGTAATTTCCACTTTTAAAATTAACTATCTCAAGATTTTAAGATGTTAGTATAGAGAAATTACATCTTGGGCTTTTATAAAGTTGTACTGAAATTGTCTTTCATGTGGGACACATAATTTGGTAACTTTTCATGCAAGTGATGAAATTTAGTGATGTTTTCATCATGAAGTGAAATTTCAGTCAGATGTAGAGATTTGATGTTTTAAGAAAGACATAGTTGAATGTCAATGGAGTGCCCACTTTTGACAGGTGTAGACAAAGGAAGGGGTGTAGAAAGAAAAAATCATGATGTGTGTGTATAGACAGTACAGTTGGGATAGATAACGCTGTGCTTCTACATAATTCCATGAGAGGCAAGATCTGCACTAATGGTGGTTGGACAGGATATTATGTTGGCTTTTAGTACTACGGTCATCCACTACGTAAATAATTATTGAATTTTTGATATAATTCAGGTATAAAAAAATAAGATAAGTAAGCAGCTACACTCTTAATTCACTGATAAGAGATATCTGCTAAAATAATATCTATAAATATAATATCATGTATGCACCTTGTACAATACCAAAACATTATGAAAACAGTTTGCAATGTATTAATTCATCGAATTTGTATGGTTAAGGTGTCTTGAAACTGTCTGATTGACATTTGTATTTCAATAAAATAAAAATAAATGAAATAAAAAAAAAGAAAGACATATGCGATCAGGCACTGTCTCCATGTGGAATGTGAAGGATAAGAACAGATAAGGCTGAGGAGATGGCTCAGTAGAATAAGCACTTCCCTGGAAAGTGCAAGGGCCTGAGTTCAATCCCCAGTTCCACCAAAAAAAGAACAGAACCCACAAAGTTGTTGCAAGAATCAGTAGTGAGGTGAGTTTTAATCAGGCTAAGCAGAATTTTCCTGTGAGTGGGGGCCAGAGGACTGGGGATGGGGAATAGATGGGAGAAGCAGAGAGGATATTTGCTACATAAGTATGTACTATATAAAGATATCTGTGTTTTACTCAAAGGACAGCTAACCTATCTGAGTTCTATTACCTGCTCTCTTACAAGCTCTATCATG
This sequence comes from Ctenomys sociabilis, assembly GCA_004027165.1. NCBI lineage: Eukaryota > Metazoa > Chordata > Mammalia > Rodentia > Ctenomyidae > Ctenomys > Ctenomys sociabilis. The sequence goes on along the minus strand of PVKA01000112.1, from coordinate 57,080 downwards.
CCTTGTGGCTCAATTCTGGCTGCCTATCAGTGTCATCTGTGGTGATTTTAACAACTCAAGTTCCTCTAGCTCACCCTCAGAGGTTCTAATTCAGTCAATTTCACAGTTGAGTCCCAGGACTCCCAGCTTTAAAAAGCTCTATAGATGTTTCTGATGAGCAGCCAGAGCTGAGAACCACTGTATCAGCCAATGTTCTGGTTTATTTGTTTCTAGTGAAAGGCTATTATCTGAACTCCAGTAAGAGATAGAAAGCAGGGAAGAGGTAGAAAAGGATGAAGGATATTTTGGATAGTGATCTTACTAGCAAAAAACATGGCACCATGTTTCTTAAGCAATGATTCAATTTTCCAGAAACCTAACGCACCAATAAAATATGAAGCAATAAAAGAGGTCTTGAGACTATTAAAGGACAGCTGGTGTAAAACAAAACATTTTTTTTTCTTGGTCAGTAGGTAAAGGCTTTGCTTTCTCCCCCCCCCATTAATCATATAGAATTGTACTTTGACTTTAAACAATTTACCTGTTTTCTAAATTTTAATACTGTTCATTTAAAAAAGATAATGAAAATTTAAAAAAAAGTTAAAACAATATAGAATTTCTTTCCTTTTTTTTTTTTTGGCAGAATTGGGGATTGAACTCAGGTCCATGTGTTTGCTAGGGAAGTGCTTATTCTACTGAGCCATCTCCCCAGCCCCTAACAATATAGAATTCCTGAACAAGGTAATAGGAAATCAGCAATGGTTGTTATACTGGATGTTGTTATTTTTGAAGTAGCTGTTCAGATATAAGCATGCAGAATTGGTAAAAAAATTAATCATTAACTGTTTCTTTCAATAAAACAATAGGAATTAGTAGTATAATTAGAATATATCTATATCTATAGCTACATCTATATAGATATAGATACACATATATATTCCTTCACTCTTTCTTTCATTTCTCCTTTCCCTCATCCAAGTTGTCCTTTCCTAAAAGAAGTCATTATTTTTGATGTTGAAAAGCATGTTCATTGCAGTGTTTTGTGCTGGATTCTGTAGGACAGCGTGGTGGGTGCATGCAGTCAGCTCCAGGGAGTGGCGTCAGCAGGAGCCTCAGGAGAAGGTGTAGAGAGAGACTGAAGTGAATCCAGGAGGGATAAAGAGATAATACGTGTAGCTCCAAGCTGGTTCCGATAGCGGAATACTCGAATAATTGCACAAAGCCCCAAAGCAAAGGGGTTGAGGAAAGATATGCTTCTGTCTTTGAGGAGATCTTAGCACAAACAGAAAGTTTTTGAAAAAATGAAATATTTAGTTAAGAAGATCATAGTAATGAAAGCAGAAAAGGGTGAGAAAGAACAGATTTTTAAGGCTGACAGTTCAAGTGAAGAGTAATTCCACTGATAGTTTTTAGTACCAGAAAGCAAAATCCGGAAGGGCTGGAAATAGCTATAGAGTTTCTAGGTAGAACAGATACCCTAGTTGTGCTTAACTTTCAAGTGAAATGAATTTCCCCAGAGAACTTGTTCTTCACTTTGCAAATTGGCTTTTCCAAGAAGTTTTAATTGGTTACAGTTTTCTCTTAGTGCCTATCTTTTATTTAGTTAAAAACACAGGGATAAGCAGTGAATAAGAATAGCAGTGTTCGTCCTATCTATGGGCGAGTAGATCTGTTCTAAATCCAGACTTAAACTGCCTGCTAAAATGAAGGAACAGAGTTGGACGAAAAGGAAGTTTCAATTTATACGAACTAAGCATGATTCACCTGAGCATCGAATGACTGGCTCAAGTTGAAGTTCTGTTTCACTTCTAGCATGAGCTATTTGCTTTCTTTGTCTATGTCTTAGTTTCTGAGAGGTTTAAATGTGGTTGGTCAAGACTTCTTTCAACGTGGTATAAATTTCAGGGAGACACCATCTTGATCCCTTCCCATTTCACTAGCCTGAAATATCACTTCTTCACTTCCTCCTTAGATTGATCAGAGCTAGACAACAAACCCACCTAATTTAAGATAGACTTGTATATTCAAGGGCTGCATTTCTGTATTCTTAGATTACCAGACAGAGAAATAACATCTAGGGGATGTCACATGAGGCAAACAGTGTCTCTGTTTCTGCTAGATGCTGAAGCTTCTGGAGAATTCTGCCCAATATGGTGCTCTTAGAAAATCTCACCCATGCTTAAATGAAATAGTGATTTCTCCTGTTATAGAGATGCTAGAACCATAAAGACCTATCATGAAAAATCCACCTTTTCATTACCATGAATGTGGGAAGGAAAAGTTGAGAGAACTTTTTGTATCACAACTAACTGTATACAGCAAGTATGTCAGATATTCTGCCTTCCAGATAGCAGAATAGGGAAGTCATCATTAAACGGTGCAGTAGAAACAATGGTACACACACTCAGCCACCTTATCTTCCACAAAAGGACCTAACACATTCACGAGAAGAAAGACAGCCTCTTTAATAAGTGGTGCTGGAAAAACTGGCTTAGCCAGAGAACTTCCCTCATAGAAAAGAAAGGTTTGTGTTCATACTGTTTGGAGAAGATATCACAGCTGTATCTTGTCCTCTAACTACCTATTATGAATCCAACAATACATGATGCACTAATGAGTATAACTTTCCTACTAACCTGTTTCAAAACTGTTTTATTGTTCTTATTTGTAGTCTCTTTAAAATAAAAACAAAACCTGGCTTTCCACCTGCTGATAACTAAACCTAGGCTGTCAAGTCTCTCACCACGCACAAACCTAAAATCAAAATGGATCAAAGATCTAATATGAAAGCAGAAACACTGAATCTGCTGGAAGAGAAAATAGAATTCTTGGAAACATAGACGTAGGCAAAGACTTCATCAACGAAACTTCAATCACATGGGGAAATATTATAAAGCATCGACAACTGGGATCTTGTCTTATTACAAAGCTTTTTGCACAGCAAAACAAATCACCAAAAAAGTAAAGAAACAACCCACAGAGTGGGAAGAAATGTTTTTGCTAGTTTTTTAACAGACAAAAAATTAATATCTAGAGCATACAAAAACTTGAAAAAAAATGGGACCCTTTGAATTTAAAGATGCAACTCATGAATGGGATCTGAGATAAATGTGCACTTCTCAGATGAAGAGCTACAAACAGCAAGTAAATACATGCAAAAATGTTCAACACTGCTAGTCATTTGAGATATACAAATTAAGATAAACAATTTTTTTTTTGTGGAACCAGGGATTGAATTCAGGCCCTTGTGCTTGCCAGGGAAGCACTTATTCTACTGAGCCATCTCCCTGGCCCCAGAGAGATATACATTAAAACAACACAGAGATTCCATTTCATCCCTTCACTTCCATTATTCAGGAAGAATAATATCATCAAAAGATCAACCAACAGCAAATACTGGAGGGTCTGTGGGAGAAAAGAAACCCTTCTCCACTGCTGGTGGGAGTGTAGACTGGTGCAGCCACTGTGGAAATCAGGATGCAGATTCCTCAAAGAGTAGGGCTAAAGGTCCCACTTGACCCAGCTATTCCACTTCTTGGTATCTTCATGAAAGAATTGAAAGCATTCATAGCACAGGGTTATATTCACACCCATTATCGAAGTACAGTTTATAACAGCTGAATCTTAAACAGCCCAAATGTTCAGCAACCGAGGAGTAGTTAAATAAGATGTGTTTTTCTTTAATATGATAGAGTACTACTCTGCCATAAAGAAGGGTAAATTTGAGTCATTTCTAGGCTAATGAATACATTTTGAGACTATGCTCCTAAGGGAAATATCCCACTGCCTTTCTGGTATGAGAAATTGAAAGTGTAAATAAGGATAAAAATGTATAATAGATATTGTGAAATAGGAAAGAAATGTTTAAATGAGAAGGGGAACTGGGAAGGGTGAAAAAGGAAGGGAAAATAAAAACATAAGAACAGAAGAATAAACTGTAAACAAAGCTTTGCTTTCTAAGGTGGGGAAGAGGAGGTGAATGAGACTGATTACGATATGTCAGGCAAGGCACAAATTCCCCAGGATGAATGTGATCATGCGTATATCTAAACTACCCACAGACTGAATTTGGACAACCATCCCTATGAAAATCAGTTCTAAGGAGACAACAATAAATGCAGATGGATGTAGTGTAAATGGCAATAGCACTCTGGCTTCCTTTACTATTTGCTGAGAAGTGTGTGTGTGTGTGTGTGTGTGTGTCCTTGCAGTTATGGTGTACCAAAAATAGAAGATGCAGGTTAAAATCAGCCACATGAGGTACAGTCCACAAGAGACCAACCCCCTCACCTTAACTACAGAGCAAAAGTGTGACAACATGCAAGGAGTATCACAACTGGAATCTACCCCCGGCCTTAGTGGACATAGGGTGTAGCTACTTTTTCATTTATCCACAATTCACTTCAAAGTCAGACTTTAGATCTGAATAGTGTCAGAATCATGATACTTCACAAAACCTCTCCAGGACTTTGCCTAAACTTGCCTTCTGTGGGCGGCACTGTAACATCTATAGGCAAGAAATGGGCGTGTGAAAAGTCTCAGGTACACCATTGCATTTCAAACTCAATTGTTGTGGTTTTCACATAGGTTGACAGGAAGAACTGAGACTTGCCAATAAACACTAGATTTTCTGAAAAGCAGAAAAATTTAAAATAAGGTATCATGCCAATGGCCCTAAAAAGCCATGAGGAAACTGTTTATGCATGTAAAGAATGGATGTTAATAAGCTTTGAGGACTGAAATTGAAGAACAGGGAAAAACACACTGAGTGTAATTGCCTTTCACTTGCTTTCAAATCTGTTTATGTTTTCTACTGAATGACTTCCGTCTAAAATGCCAAAAAGTTAAATATGTCAACAAAAAAGGAAATAAAGTGAACAGTTAAGAGTGAACAGACAAACAAAATTATGGCTTGTCTTTTCTGTTGTTGTAAAGCGAACATGACAACCACTACACTGTGGAAGCCACCTTTCTTTTTTTCTTGTGTTGTTAAAATATGACCTCAGTGAACCGCCTGGGTGCTTCAGGTACCGTTGGCTGTAGCACAGTCTAGAATCTTACGTCAGGTTACTGTGTCTTGGACTCCAAGCAACGTAGGCTGCCTTAAACGTAAGAGAGGGATGGATCATTTCGTCCTTTGTGACACATTTCTTTTTCCCTAAAACATACATGTACATCCCAGGAGATAAGAGAATCCATCAAAGGCAAGGAATGCTAATACTGATTGCAAAGGCTTATAACCTGTTAATAAACACCAGTTACAAATTAGACATAAAATCATTTCATAAAATAATGCATTATTTTATACTTATGCTACTATTAAAATAAATACCAGCTCATATGGAAATCCCAAGTAACCTTTACTTCTAACTGTGGTCATATTTGGTTATGCACCATAGAATATTCCTTTTACAAATGAATGAGATTAAGTGAAAATGTGGTATGCATCTAAATTTTAAAAAATTATTACAGTAAAAGACAGGCTGCCATTAATCTTCATCACAATGCTCCCTGTGGCTCTGAATGCATCCCATCATTCCTGCTATGTCCTGAAACAGTTCTATACATGCTCTGCCTTGACTGTCTTTCCTGTGTGGTTGCGGCTGCCTCAACATCCTGAATCTATCCAAAATGTGCATGCTGGTCATCGTTTTGACTTCAGGGAAGACAGATGTCACAGGGGGCCAGACCTGACAAGGAAGATGAGTGACGACACACCATGATGTTCCACTGGCCTGCCTTCATGTTATACAGCATTTAGCAGGGGGATTCGCCACATCTTTGAGCACATATGACAAAGACACTCAATGAAAGCAGAGTTCCAGAATAGCTTCACAAAGTGACAAGACTATGGGATGAGTTTGTCTGAAGGGCCGGTGAGTATTTTGTGAGGATTAATGACAATGTGGCTTTTACTTTATTTTATGTTTGAATTTAGAATTTAGTACAGGGTCTATAGGATCTCACTGCACAGATGGGACTTGTAGTGATCCTTCCTGCTTACAGCTTCCCAAGCGCTGGAATTATAGGCGCATGCCACCATGCCCAGTCTCATTTGCAGTCTCAATGTGCCCCGGGGGCAGGGCCAGCAGGGCACACTTGGGATCAAACCCTGGTTCCTGCATCTGCCTAACCAGGTGCTTTAATCTGCTGAGCAGATACAAGCACTGTGGCTTGTATTTTAATATGTGTAAAATTTAAACATTCACCATAATTTTAGATTATGTGCATATAAAAAGTTCTGTCATTGATTTTCAATTTGGACAATTGAAATCTGTGGTTTTATTTTTTTGGTTTTTATTTTTTTTATTTTAGGGAAAGGTCTACAGTGTTCAGGGTCTCACTAGTAGCTGGACTTGTAGTGATCCGCATGTTTACAGCCTCTTAAGAGGTGCGATTAGAGGTGTGCGCCACCATGCCCAGTCTCAGTTGTTGTCTCAGCGTGCCCCAGGGTGGAGCTGGCACAGCAGGTCCAGGGATCGAACCCCTAGCCCCTGTGCCTGCTTGCAGGCACTATAGTCTGCTGAGCTATTTGGCCGGCTCTGAAATCAATTCTTATATCAGAAAAACCAAAGATTTACTATGAATGTCCAAAGTATAGGGACTATTATAGAGTTTTATTTAAGAATAGTTCCACCCAGTGACATAGATTTATATATAAGAAAATGTTTATTCATTTGAGGTTTTCTTAATTTACTTAGCTCTTTAAAAAGTATCAAGGGAGACTCCTTGAATCAAGGAGTAGACTGATTTTACTGGGACTCTGTAATTTTCAAATAGATGACATTAAACATGCATAAATTAGCATATTCATATAAGGACTGCTATTGCATTCAACAGCCCCTGAACGAATATGTGTTTGGGGATCGAGGGCATGTTTAGTCCCCTACAACTGATAACTCTTCATTCTACATGAACTTTGATTCCAAAGAAATACATTAAAAATGTTCTCTTATTCTCCTTACAAAGCCTCCAAATCTATTGCAAGTTGAACTTATGGCATTTCTGAAATTCTATCAGTCCTAACAGCTGGAGACCTTTTTCTAACAAAAACAGACGTTTCCTTGGAGGGTTCTGAAAAGTTTCCCAGCACCACTCATTAGAAAAGGCTACCGTGATAGATTAGCTTCGCTGCTACCATTTTTGCTGTAAAGTACTTCTCATGTGTGTGTGTACTACAGTTTTCTATTCAATAGTGTGACTGTGTGTTATTATTCAAATACAAAGGCTTATTGTAAACAAGTATGCAGATGATGGCAAAAATGCCCAAAAGCAAATGCGCTACTGTGACTTTAGACACAATTTTATTTTTTCACTGTATTTACTGACAATTACCATTAGGAACGATCTTTGTGCAAGAGACTAAGGGCAGACTCAGTCCATTTCTGGGGAGATAATGTTCCTAAATACATATTAGACTTTGGCTGATGTCTAAAAAAGAATTTACATTTTTAGTAATCAATGTATCATCACTAAATGGTTACAAAAATTACTCAACTGCGATTGTCCATTTTCTTAATATCAGGACAGATGAAAATTAAAATATATCAATGAAAAAGAATGTAGGGTTTTTATGGAACTTGCAATAAAAATACTGGGTGGTAGATAAAAGTCTATCTTTTCCCTGGTAAAAAATCCTAGAATCTTAAGAGCTGTAATGAAATTAAAGAGTTTCTATATAACCTCCCCAGTGGAGCGTCACTGTCCTCATTCTCTGCCTCAGTCACCAAGCCCGAGCGACCCACCTGATCCTATTTCCATTTCACTGGTGTTGAGCCAGGCTGGGAGCCTAGCGGTTTACAGAGGTGGGATTGCGGATAGCAACACGTTGCTTGCCATGACATGTGACTCTGAAGCGAGACCCAGAAAGAAATCCTAATATGAAGAGTCAGTGTAGTAGTTTCCACTCCCAAAGAGAAGGCACCTGATTTCTCTACTTCTCAAAGAAAAGTAATCATCTAGATCAGAGAAGTGTATTAGTTCTCTGTCCTTGAGTTACTGACTTCTGCATTATGGAAGTAGATAGCTTTATTATACAAAAACACAGAAAATATTCGACCCAGATACTATATTCAGGTAGGCTTGTCTGCTATCCATTAAAAGAACAAAACATCTTTTTATAATGTTTCTAAATGACTTTTGATGCACTCTTCTCCATCCTCTCCCACTGTACAAAGAATTACTGAGACAAGAATAAGTCTAGAAGTGAGACAACCTTGAGACACATGTACACACAGACTTGCCTGAAGAATAAGACTTCATACTACCATGTAGCATTTTTTTTTCTGTATTTTTTTTTCTGTTTTTAGAGAAGGGTTTCACTAGATGTGATTCATATTGATACACTTGTTTACAGCCTCCCAAAAGCTGGGATTACAGGTGTGCGCTACCACGGCAGGCCCAGGACTGAACCCCTGGTCCCTGCGCCTGTTTCAAGTGCTTTAATCCACTCAGCTATTTGGCCAGTCCTTACCACGTGGTTTTTGATCATGAGAATCTGAGTTAAATACGAGCCTTTTAAAGCTCCTTCACTCTTTTCCTGTTGTTCCCCATTGAGGCAGGAAAAGACAGCTTGTTACAATCTACAAGGAAGACTTCCTCAGCTCAATGAATTTCTATGTTATTATCTTATCAATTTTACTCTCTAAGGTGTCCACTGCTTCTATATTTTAGCCCATTAGCATGGTACAAATATATTGCTTGCTGGATTACATGCTAAGATGTGACTGCAAATAGAGCAGAGGGATGTAAATTATAAACAGGTTCTTGTTCAAATTTTAAACATAAAGCTAGATTTTCCTGAACAAGAAAGAGATACAGTTGGAGCATTAACAAAACCGGTTGCAAAGCTGAATGCTAATTCACAAGCTACACGTACCTCCATGACCACGCTTCTTTCATTGACTCTCTTCTGCCTTGACCTGTGAACTTGCATAAATTTACACTATCCTAATTTTCTAGCAAATTTGAAATATGATATTTTTGGCTTTACTGGGATTTTGTCTCTTAATAGTTTGTGCTCTCCCACTCAGGCAGGTCAGATAATTCAGTATTAATCTTCACAAAATTGCTGCAGAATATTCATATTTCACATAGAGGGAAGCTGAGGTAGGTAGACTACACGGGCTCCAGGGAACCAAGTGGAGGACTGATGGGACAGCTTCAGCCTTCTATTTTTACCAACTTTCCATTTCTGTTGCAAGCTTCAGCAGCAGTGTTTTTTTTTTTTTTTTTTTTTTTTTTTTAAAGTAGGAAGCTATCAAAATCTCCTGTGGAACATTTTCAGTATGTTCATATAATCCCTGAAGGAACAGCAGAATTTGGAGAGAATGTGAGAAAGGAGAAAGGTGGATTGAACACTGTCCAGGTAGTTCCAGACATCCTGTCCTCTTTACTCTATGTGGGAGCTACAGCTGTCCAGGGAAAGATCCCCCTCTCCAAGCATTTTTATTTTAAATGTATTTCTTCTTGTAAATCTTGCTTAAACATTCATCCCTTTATAACAATCAAGGAATTCTTACTTAAGGGGTCTACCATTTAGTCTTTAGAAAAATGGTCATGAAACCTAACTTATTTTCGATTTTTATTAGCACAAGTTTGCAGCGCCTGGCCGCTGCTTTCACTGTGGTGTTGGTTATGTGGATATGGCACTTGCTGACTTTGTCATTTTTTCCTTTACTGACTGCATGAACTTTATCTAGTGGCTTGATAACTCACACAGTCTCCAGCCTTTGACTTCTGTACACCTGGAGGTGCACCATGTAGACAAATCTTTTGTCATTATTCTATGAAAAAGGAGTCTAACCCTGAACATTACCATGTCCTTCCCAAGGAAAAAGAAATCATGGCAGATAATGTTTTGAAAGTATAGAAATCACACCCTTTTCTATCAACATTATTTTCAAGTCTGTAACTTGCTACTTTTACTTTAATCCCCAAGAATTATTTTGCTTTTCTTGGAATTTTCCCTGCTAGTGATATAGCTGTGTTTTCAAAATCCTTCCTTGTGAATATAATTCCATTTCTGAAAATAGAGCTTAGGTACTTTCTTCTTTATATTGCTAGCTGCGGAGCTTTTATTCAAATTTCCCTTTTTGCAACAAATGGGCTCTGGAAGCTTAACAAGAATCCTCTTCATAGCTGGACACAAGATAATAAACCATCAAACTCCAGAACAGAATAACCGCCGTGTTTCTACAAATAAATAGGTCTGCCAACGGGCATTAGGGATGCTGTGACAAGCTGTCCTGCATGATACTTTGAAAAAACAGGGCTGGTCAAATAGCTCAGTGGATTAAAGTGCCTGCAAGCAGGTTCGATCCCCAAGCCTGCCATGCCAGCCCCACCCCTGGAGCATGCTGAGGTAGCAACTGAGACTGGGTGCAGTGGGGCACCACTATAATCCCCGCTCTTGTAAGACTGTAAACAGGAGGATCACTACAAGCCCAGTCTAGTAGTGAGACCCTGCACACCCTGTAGATTCTTCCCTAAAATACAAAAAAGAATTTACTTTTCCCTTGATGTGTATTGTCAAGCTCTATTATCACCAAAAGAAATTACAAGTAGGTTTTTAGGAGAGAATGAGCTCTAAAAATATACTACTCATAAAATTCACACTATCTCTCTCTGAGACACTAGTGCAGAACAGTTAACTAAATCCTGAACATGATCAGCAAGCAAAATGGAAAATAATTAACTTTTTCCACATCTGTTGGATGCATTTTTGCCATTTGTTTTCAATTGACTTCATCTCCATTCTCCAGCAGTGGAAAGGGTAGATTGTTTTTTGGCTAACTGCAGACAGCATTTTTTTTTTTTAAACTACATTTGATAGAGAGCTAATGAAGCAAATGGCCAGGCTTCAGGGATGCAGAGACAGTGCAGAAGACCAATCATTTCTAATGAGTAAGGCATGACATTTTTGAGGTAAACCTGGGACACAATTATAACACTTACGGCACCTAGAATTAATGATCAAAGAAACTGTATCAGATCTTCTTGACAGTTTAGAAAGTGAATGGAAAAAACAATAATATTGAAATAGCTACACTGCGCACCCATGTTTCTGTATCACTAAAACAATGTCACAGAAACAAAAAGTCTTTGAGAGTAAAATGCAGTTTCTACACAGCAGGATTTTCTCCAGTATTTGAAAAAAGAAACAGTTACACTCGTGCCATTATTTTGTCAGTAAAAAAGATTAGGCTTTATTAACACACAAGTAAATGTAATTTTTTTCCATTGGGATACCAACATTCATTATGCTCATACTAATAAGCAGAACACTATCTGTTTTCATATACCAGGCAGTTTCAAAATGGCCCAATATAGAATACAGCCTATGCTTTTAAAAATCTAGTGGAGAAAGTTAAACACCAATGGTCTGTAGATGGAATATTCATGAAGGTTTATTAGAAAATGTTCCTGTTCATTGGAAATGAGTCAGAATTGATGGTTTCTTAGCAGAAGTTCTAGGCTTCATTCTCTTAGAGCATAACTCTGGATTTGAGGCCTACGTTGTTGCCAGGGAGGAAGCGCGGCATCAGTGTAGAGCGGAACATAGTGGCTCACTTAACTCTCCACAACTGCTCTCTCTGCCCTCCTCTTACATACCGCAAGAGAAAAGTGGGATGGGAGCATCTGGCCCTAGAAACAAGCTCAGGAAATTTTAAGAAAATAAAAACAAGTTGTGCATGTTTTAATATGCTGGAACTATGCAGTATTTTGGGAGAACAATGTCCTGCTCTTAGAAGAAAAGGTATTTAAGAAATAAGCATGTTAAAAGTACAAAAAAGAAATCAAGAGATTGAGGGAAGAGACCAGGATACCGCTGCTCTGAGCAGAGTATCTCCTCTAGTTTCACTGTTTCAGAGAGGGATTCTGAATTTCCCTTCAACTCTTCTTCAGTTTAATAATAAACATTCCGTGAGAGCCCTCAAATGCTGGAATTTGTGGTGTGCCTCCTCTCTCGCCATCTGTATCCAATTAGCTATAACTCGTTAATTGTTCTATTTCAGGAGGCCGACTCATACATATTGTCACTAGATGAATAAGAATGCTGGAAATTGATATCAGTTTTCTAAATGAAGCTAAAGATTCAGTGCAATACCTACACAATTACAACAAGATTTTCTGTGGCTTAAATTGACAAATTTATTCTAAACTTTATTTGGAGATGCCAACTACTTAAATTATACACATCTAGACAAAAGAACTACATTAAACAAAATAAGCTTGAAAAATATGAATGGAGTTAGGAGACTCCCGATTTCCAGAATTACTATAAAAGTATGGTAAATAATGAGGACTGTGGCATTGACATATGTGTGGATTTGTAGGTTAACAAAAGGCAGAAATTCCAGATATAAACCCACATAGGCAGCCACTTGACTTTATAAACATCCAGAAGAAATTCAATGGCAAAGTGAGCTTAAAGCTAGCCTGAACTGCATAGCGAGACCCTGTCTCAAAAAAGACAAAAAAAAAAAAAAGAAATTCAATGGGAAAGGAAAAATTTTCAACGTATGGTATCAAAACAATTGTATATCCAGACAAAATAAAGTGAACTTTAACCTCTACCTCATATTCCATTCAAAACTTAATTTTATATGTACCATGAATCTACATGTATGTTAATAGTAGAAGGAAAAAAAATGGAAAAAATGGAAACAAAGCTTTGCACATAGGGAAGTGAAAATAGTTGAAGGGAAGAGAGGAGACTGGGAAAAAGAGGAATAAAAATGTATTATGTATGGGTAAAAGTCCCCTATGATGAGTAAGATTGTTATGTATATCTAAGATGTACCAATGAATTGAACTGAAAAAAGACTTAGAAGGGAAGGCGTACAGGAGACACGACACAAGAATATTTATATGACCTGGAGGAAAGGCAAATATTCTTCATAGAAAAGTCTCAAAACACAAACTGTAAAAGAAAAATATAAAGTAGACCTTATCACATTTATTTTATTCTATTGTTATTTACATTTATTCTTGTTTTTGCCTTTAAATGAGACTATTTAATCCATTAGTGTTTAATTTATTGATAGGGCTGGATTATATTTTTAATTTAATTAATTTTAATTTTGAAAAGTAAACAGAAGCAAAAACAAATAGAAAAAATGACAGAAACGGTAACATACAACAACAAATGATAGAGATTTTCAAAACAGGAATAGCTAATTAATAATGGTTGTTATATTACCTACTTTTAATGTCAAATTTGTTGCTCAGATTAACAGAGTTACACAAGATTGAACAAATAATTGAATATTAATTCTTGCTTGCAAGAAATTTTAATTTTTTCCTTGTCCTTTTATAAAAATTATTTTAAAGAGGGTATAATAATGGATAAGACATGAGAAACAATACACATTTAGAAGACCAAGATGAGACACATTCAACCTTGGGTCTTCTGTTACACGTTGCTGCCTCTGATGTAGCTGCTCAGGTCACAGATAACAGCAGTTAGTCAAGGTAAAAATTCTAAACATTAACTGCTACCTCAGAACAAAAACTGATGGAAGTTATGAGGACAATCATCTCAGCCATCATATATATATATATATATTTGCATGATTTTCCTTCTCCCTGTTCCCCTACTTTTCTCCTTTCTCTTAGCTTCATTGTTTAATCCTTAAGTTCAGTTTCTTTCCATTTTACTACATCTATTATACCTTTCAGTTTTTATTTATTCTTTCAGGTTCTCACCCTAGGGAGACAATATGATATTTACACATGTGGGTCTGATTTATTTCACTTATGAGTGCAGCCTCCAGTTGCATTCATTTGCCTATAAAGGCTTCGAGTTTGTCTTTCTTTATAGTTGAGCAGTAATCTATTGTATAAAGATACCACATCTTTTTCATCCTTTCCTTAAGTGATGGTCATTTTGGTTATTTCCAAGATTTGGCTACAGACAAATTGTGCTGCTATAAACACAGGTGCACACGTATCGCTATGGTATTACATTTTTAGTTCTTCTGGGAAAATACACAGAAGGGGAATAACTGGATTAAATGGGACCTACAGTCCTAGGTTTTGAAGGAATCTCCACACTGATTTCCACAGTGGTTGTACTGGTCTACATTCCCACCAACAGTGGAGTAGCGTTCCTTTTTCTCCACAGCCTCTCCAGCATTTGTTATCAGTTGATTTCTTTCTGATAGCCATTCTGGGCTGAGATGATATCTCAGTGTTGTATTAATTTGTATTTCTTCAATAGCCAGTGCTGTAGAACATTTTTCATGTGTTTCTTTGCCACCTGTATTTCTTCCTCTCAGAAGTATATATTCATCTTAGATGCCCATTTTTAGATTCTTTATCACATTTAAAACTTCAGCAAAGATGTCATTCGTAAAATGCAATAAAAACCTCTGAAATGGGCCAGGGAGATAATTCAGCAGTCTAAACACCTGCCTAGCAAGCACAAGGACCCAGGTTTAATCCTTGGTACTGTGTGCCTTGCCAGACATGCCATGCTGGTCACCAAAACAGGTGTGGTGTGTAGGTTTGTAATCCTGGTGCTAGGGAGGCTAAGATGGAAGATCACTAGAGTCTGAGCTGCATACAAAGACCTTATGCCAAATACATAAATTAAAAAAAAGAAAAAAACCCAAAATATTCTCTTATTTTCTGTCTCTATCTCTGTCTTTGTCTCTCTCTCAGACACATACATACACACACACACACACACACACACACACACATCAGTACAAACAAAAATAACGTTTTAGCCTCTTTAAAGCAGAGGACATAAAATGGGCAGTAAAAATCTGAAAAAGTGCAAAGTCTCACCAGCTATTAAGCAATTATAAATTAAAAGACTGGCAAGGGCAGGGAACAGTGGAATTGCTATTGGCTGCTGCTGATATTGTGCTATGACCCCAGGGGAAAATATATTGAGCTCTTTAAACTTGTTTTAAGTTTAAAATATGCTAGGCTTGCAGGGGAAATGGAACCCCTCTCCACTGCTGGTGGGAATGTAGACTGGTACAACCATTATGGAGATCAGTGTGGAGACTCAAAAAACTAGGACTATAAATCCCGTTCAATACAGCTATACCCCTAGTGGGAATTTTCCCAGTTTCAAAAGAACTAAAAACATCATATCACAGTGATATATGTGCACCTATGTTTATAGCAACACAATTTGTGATAGCCAAATCTGGGAAACAACCAAAATGCCCATCACCTGAGGAATGGGTGAAAAACGTGTGGTATTTTTGTACAATGGAGTATTATTCAGATATGAAGAAAAACAAACTCAAAAGTTTTTGTAGGTAAGTAGACGCAACTTGAGGCTATACTCAAAAATGAAATAAACCAGACACACATGGGTAAATATTATATTGTCTCCCTAGTGTAAGAACTCAAAAGAAATAAAAACTGAAAGGTATAACAAACAGTTGAATGGAAAGTAACAGAACTTAAGGATTTAATAACAAAGAGAGAAGGGACAAAAGTTAGTAAATAAGGTAGGGGCAAAAACATACATGTATGTATATTAGATGGATAAGGCAGTAGTACTAAGAATTTCCATCAGGTTCTTGAAAACAGCAGTTAATGGGTAGAATTCTCACCCTGACTAGATCTGCATGTTGATATCTGCAAACTAAGCAGTTACATCAAGGAAAGCAATGTGTAATACTAAGATCATGCTTGAAATACCTGTCATCTTGGTCTTCTAAATGCGTACCATTTCTAATATCATATCAATTACCACTATACTGTCTTTAAAGTAAAAATTTTTAAAAAGGTAATAAAAGAAAATGAGAGACAAGAACAAAATTTAAGATTTCTTGAAAGCATGTAGTAATATTCAATCGTATGTCCCATTTTGGGTAACTATATCTGCTAATCTGAGCAACAGATTTGACTATAAAAATAGATAATATATCAATCACTTTTAATCAGACATTCTTGTTTTTAAAATCTGTAACATATATACTACTGTATGTTACCCTGTTTCTGTCTTAGGTTTTGTTTTTCTTGCTCTTGTTTTTACTCTTCAAAATAAACGAAAATTATGAAAAAAATAAAAAAAATATGCAAGCCTACCTTTTAATCCACAGCAATTTATTTTCTAGACATTGACCCAGGAGAAATGAAAATTCTTTAGACTTTCATAAGGAATTTAGATCACTTTGATTCATAATAACAAAAGAGCCAAAATTTTAGATGTTTATTTTTTAGAGGGTAGGTAAGTAAATTGTGATGCAGCTGTACATTGAAACAATACTCAATAATATAAAAGACTTGACTAGTAATATATAAAATATGTTTGCATCTCAAAAACAGTATGTTTAGTAAAACAATCCAGAGTGAAATGTTTTTATCATAAGATTCCACTTAACATGATATCCAGAATGAGTAAAACTAACAACAACAACAACAAAAAATGACAGAAATTGGAATAATGGCTGCTGTGGAGGTTGGGACGCCCTGAAAGAAAACAGTGAGGACTTTGAGGGGTGACAATACTGTCCCATGGCTTGATGGGGGCTTGGAGAACACCGACAGATGACGAGTAGAACTTAGCATGAAGCTTCTACCTCAATTAAAAGGGCACCAACTTTTACTTATAAGATGAACAACATGGTAACTAGTTAGCAATAATGTAGCGCAAGGGCCTGCCAGACAGCTCAGCAGATTAAAGTGCCTGCTTAGGCAGATGCAGGGACCAGGGTTGATCCCAGGCATGCCACTGGCCCTGTCCCTGGGGCTGTCTGAGACAGTGACAAGTACTGGGCCTGGTGGTGCACGCCTATAATCCCAGCAATTGGAGGCTGAAAATAGGAGGATCACTATGAGTCCAATCTGTATAGTGAGACTCTGTAGTCCCTACGCTAAATACATTTTAAAAAATGTATTGTATAATGCAAATTTGTTAAAATAGTAAGTTGTAGGTGTTTGGAAAGCAAAAAAAAAAAGTGGCAGTGGTATCAGGTGGTGATACATTACCTGTGGAAATCATTGTACAAACTATGCTTATATCAAAAGACCATCATATAAGTGTGAAATATATACAATTTTAATTCATCAATTACACCTCAGTGAGAAAAGCTTGTTGTGTCACAGTGTTAAGGTATAATCCTATTTGATTTTTATATCATGCCTTCAATTCTACATTAATAAGACAGCAACAAGGACTTTAATATTTCCTTCATTCATGTAAAAATATCCAATAAGTTCCTGTTACATGTCAGACGGTGTTAGGAGGTCTAATAGCACAAATCAAGCAGATAGCACCCTTGCGCTTCTTGACCTTAAGAATATGAGTGCAAAGAAGCAAGGACTGTGAAGGGGAAATCTTGAGTTCTTAGAAAGGGTAATGGGAAAAATGTTGTGTTTTCGTTTTGGAGAACAGAGACTTCAGAGAAAACTTTCAGGGTGAGATTGCACTCTGTCTACAGGACACATGGAAGTTAGCAAGGTGGGCCCAGGAGTGGACGAGGACAAGCAGGGAGATGGGTGCATCTGTGCGAAAGCCCCCGAGAGCTGGGGAGGCAAACGCGGGCAAAGCACCATGCTACTGAGTGGAAGCCTTTGCATGTGGCTTTCTCTCTCTCTCTCTCTCTCTCTCTCTCTCTCTCTCTCTCTCTCTCTCTCTCTCTCTCTCTCTCTCTCTTGTTGAGGACAGGGTCTACAGGGTCTCACTGCATAGACAGGACTAGAAGTGATACCCCTGTTTACAGCCTCCCAACTGCAGGGATTACAGGGGTGCACGTGTGCCTCCACATCCAGTCTCAATTGCCTCTCAGCGCCTCGGGGGCGGGGCCAGCAGGCAGGGGCGGGGCCAGCAGGCAGGCCTGGGGATGAATGTGGCTGTGTTAATGATTGTGCTAAGATCCTGGATAAGGCTTGATCCCCACCCCAGAGGAGGGGAAAGAAAGGAAAACTAATGAATAGGAGGTGCTGAGGGGGGAGAAGTAGATCTTGCTGGAGCTGGGAATGGTTAGGGGGTTTGCATTTCAATAAGGGTGACACAGGTTACACTTCATCTAACTGAAGGCTTTAGGAAGCCCTAGGTCAGGAGCTGACTTACAACTCTCAAAGATCTCTAGGTGGTGGAGAGGGGGAGGGGGTCAAGTAATTTGACAAATGACATGCGGACTAGAAAGTCATATATATATATATATATATATATATATATATATATATATATATATTCAACAATGGTTATTGTATTGCATATTGTTATCTTCAAAGTAATTGTTCAGATTACCACAATAAGTATGCAAAACTGGTTAAAAAAAGCATTAACTGTTCCTTTCACTAAACCAACAGACGGGATGTATATATATTGCTGTTGTGCTACCAGAGCCACATCTCCAGATACATAAATCTGTGTGTAATATAGTTAGCATTAGAGCACTTTGTACAGACCCTCATTATGAATATTAATGAATCAACATTCTGTTTGGGTTTCCACTGTTAAAGCTAATCATTTCTGTTTTCCATTACAGTTGAAACCTTAACCTTTGATTCAATCCACTAGCAGCCTATAATAGCTATAAATATTATAATTCATTATTTTGAATTGCATACATTTTACATTTTATAGTTAAATCCTAGACTCAACTCAGTCACATGTTTGCTTCTTTCTTCAAAGCATGCTACAAAAGAAGGGGAAAACCGACTTTAATCTTCAATTGTGCCTATTTTTTATGATTACAGGCATTAGTGTTTGGTCTTGCATTCTAAGGTTTGCTACAGCAAGACTTGTGATCTAATATACATAATAATGTACAACATTAGCTTATAGGCAGGACAAGGGATAAGAAGAGGACTGTGTATAAGTAAAGTCAGTGGGGAATTAGCTGTACTCTGCCCTGTGGATTTTCTGTTTCCTATGTTACTCCTGTGCCCCAAATTATCTGATGAGAGGCTTTCTCTATGAAAGGCCCTAACACTTACTGCCATACTTTAGAAGGTTTTCTTCTCCAAAGTCATCCACCTTGGTTACACGGGGCACTTGTTAGGTGCTTTCTAATCTTCAATTTATATCCACCTTGGTTGTGATTTTATTCATGTTTTATTTCATATTTTCAGGTACTGATAACCAATAGACACCTTAAGTAAAGAAATTCTGTGTTTAGTACTTGCTCCAAAGAAGGAATTCAAAGTGGTTTGTACCCCCTTTTATCTCTGCAGAAGCCTTTTCACATACTGCCAAGGTCTCTGTTCTACTTTTATAGGCTGCATGTTGAGTAGACATTTCAAACCTGGAGGTCAGTTTTTACATAAAAGTATTAACCTAAAAACAGGCTGGTCTCGATTTACACTGTAGTTCTTTGGTTTGTATGTGTACTGATACTTCTCAAAAACTCCAAATTGCCTAAGGTTGGTAAATGTTGTTCCAGCCCAAATCTAGCCACCTACTCTCATGTCTGTCTGCTTTAGATCTACAGCAGCAGTCTTTACATTCAACAGAGATCGTCTGACCTACAAAGTGCCCTCTGCCCTAAGAGCTTGTGAACCCTTCAAATAGATTATGGAACAATTAGGAAAGGGGTGCTCTTCTGTAGTCTCTATACCACTTCAATCTTCTATTGAGACAGATTTTGGCTTGGCTGAAAAAGGATCTTTCATGGTAACCTAAACCCTACCCTTTGCCCTACGAGTTGACTCTGGAAGTATAGTCTCAGAATTATAGTGATGGGCTACTGAAAACTCAATCATAATCTTATCGCCAAAGCTTTTTCTTATTTGTGAGAATATCTTTGCATTAAAACCCATTTCTGTGGTTTATTTAGATCTTTGATATTTTGCAGTGTAATAAGAATTCTCATAAACATCGTTAACTGTGCTACAACAAGGCTGCCTTATTGACACTCGCTAAATTTCTGAACCGTTCACATTAGATATTTAGAAATAAAACTATATATAGAGTGACACTTATAATTTCACTACTGGTTTGGCTCTAGGGAAGAAAAATGTAACCATAAACATTTCTGTTCAGACTCCTGGAGAGCCACTCAACTTCTCAAATTCTCTTTCAGGTATCCCACATCAAGATAAAATCTGATGTCATCTACCATCTCTTATCAAAGGAGGGTCTTACAAATATTCAGCAACTCTTCAGGGTTTTCCTCAGCACTCCTATCTCATCATAAGATAACTACAGGAGTAACAGCTAAAAAAAAAAAAATATGGGTTATAATTCTTAGTAGGGGCCTCAGTACAGATATGGCTGGACTTCTGCTATTTTGTTCCTCATTTAATAGGGCATAACTTACACAAACATGCACTAAACATGTATACAACAAAAACCAGCATTTTATATTCTAGAAACAGAAAATGAGCAGCCTTGCAAACGATGGTGGTCAAGGATGACGAGGACGGGAACAGTAATAAAGAACACAACTGCTCATTGCTATTTGCTTCTCAATAAAAAGGCAGAGCTGCACAATATCCTACATGCAACAGAAGCAGAAAGGGGACTGTTCAAAGGGTTTTAGCAAGATGATTTCCATGACACCCCTCCTAATGTGTGGGAAACATTTTTCAGGCAAAGTTAAAAGCAAGTGCAGCTGGGGAGAAAGCTCATGGGGATGAGAGCCTGCCTGGCGAGCGTAAGGTCCTGAGTTTGATCCCTGGTACCATAATCCCCCCCTGAAAAAAAAAGCAAGTGCAGACCTGCAGAGGCACAGGCAGCCCTGTGGACACAGGAGGCCCTGGAGACTGGGGACAGGCCCTGCACATGGAGCAGGAAGGGGAGCTACAATCCTGCTCTTACTGCTAGTTCAGAAATTCTGCCAGAGGCTGTGCCAGCCTGGAGAGAGCTTATTTATATAACTTGTCTACCCAGGAGGAGTGCCTTTTACACCCCACAAAGTCAATTTACATCCCAGAGGCAGCCCTGAATGTGGCTGATGTAGAGAATAGAGTTCAGCTGATGGGTCTTATAGATCTGTTTTTAAGCAGGGAGTGGGGGTGGGGAAGAAAACATCAGGTATTTATTTTCTCTTTGAAGGTAAGATCTTTTTTACAGCAGTACAGAGAGTGGGATCATGCAAACAAAAGTTAACAGAGTGGGCCAATGTGGTAGGAACATCATGGTAAGCCACTCTGGAAGTCCTAAAGGCCAGGTGTGAAGCCAGAGAGAGCAGGATAGAGCAGGTTTGGCCAAGGAGTGCTTTACACTGCTCAAGAACATTTTTTTACAACTCCTCAAGGATAAATGCCTAGAAGGCCATCTGAGTAGCCCAGGATTTGCTAGAGCCATCACCTGCACACTGCACTGGGACTCGAGCTCTCCTTCTGCCCTGCTGGATGAATGCTCATGCTGGGAGTGTTGCCTCGCTTTGAAGTTGGAGCTCAGAACACTCAGTGCATGTGCTAAGGGGCTTCCTTGACCCTCAAAGTGATTAGGCCCTGCCATCTCACCTGCACCAAGAACTCCTTACTGCCAAATAAATCCCCTCTCATGTCCTCTGCTTGCCTTGGACCCACCCTTCCAATTGATCTTTTGTTCTCTTTTCCAGCTGACTCCCATAATGTGACCTCCAGCTCTTGCCACACAAAACTAAAGGTGCATGAGCAAGAGATTGGCAGGTCAATCTCTTGATGCTGTGGTCTCTGCCACCCCACCCAAAGTACTCTACTTTGCTAATGTCACAGCAATAGAACAAAATAATGCTTTGGTTCCAGGAGGCTGGGACACTGAGAGCTAAAGTAACCAACCATAGTGTCTCTTGGTTTGGCAAAGGTACTGGGGAACCCAGAATTATCCCTGTGCCATTAGTAAGTTAGCTCAGAATGGACCCAAATGTATCATAAGCTTATTACATTCAAATCCTTTTATAAACATCACAGCCAGTCAACAAATTAGATTTTAATAAATCTGAATAAGAGGCTTTCTCTTTGGCCATTAGGATCACACATATTCTGGAGAAATAATAAGCACACATGTTAGGCATCATTGTTGAGGAATGCCATGGAAGAGAATTATCAATAAGCACATTTGTATTAAAGGTTATGAACATTATTTCACGTGACTTATCAAGTAAAAAGACTCACATTTGTTTGGTTTGAGGAGCTTTTTAACTAAAATCCAGGAACCAGATCACTATTCTAGTATGTCATCAATCACTTTCAGCTTCAAGCAGGTCTCAGGGAAATAATCTTGATCAGATATCCTGTCCACAGTGGGAAACTTTATTTCCTTATAAAACTAAATCTAGCTTTTGGCTCCATAGGTCCAAATACCAGACTGAAATAATTTAATAAATAAATTCACTTATTTATTCAGTGCATATTTATTATATGTGAGCTGGACAATGAATATATCCTAGTCCTGATTTAAGAAGTGGATAGTCTTGCTAAGAATAGGTCATACAATATTAGTTAGTATCCTAATGGGAATTCTGGGTCCCAGAGCAGATGTGTGTAACAAGGAAGATAGAGAGGGATTTCTTGGGGGAAAAAAGAACTGAAGAGGGTCAGGGAATGCACATAAACAAGATGAAGTCTTGGGGTGAGTCAGAGAGTGTGGTCATGGGGGAATAATGCTCCAAAATAAAATATAATGTGGAACAAGATCCATCGATTGGTTTGGATGAACTGTAAGCAGCTTGGTGTTGTAGATGTAATAAAATAAAAAGTCAGTAGAATGGAATGAGGATGCAAAGGTCAGAATGGTCATGTTTAAGATCAGTGTTTTCTCAAGTTTTATAAGCAATACAACTCTCTCTCAAGTGAAATTTATTCTCAAGTTCCAATATGTTTCTATGAGAAAAGAAGTGAATATAAATCTTCACACATTAAAATAAGTCCCTCCATTTATGTCTGACAGCATTCTGGAAATCACTTCTGCAGGAGATGACACTACAATGGATGTGTACTCAGGGAAATGGAGTGGTGAGATCTGAATTTTAGTTCCAAGCCTTGGGTTACAGGATAGAGAGTGGGTACAATGATTCCAGAAGTGGGCGTTGTAAAGATTAGTACCAGATAGAGGCAAGAAGCTAAGTTTGAGAAATCCTGAAGGGTTCAACTGGCACAGATAAATGATCTACGACCTATTGGAAGGAGGACTCCCAGATAACTTTCAAAGTTCTAGTGTATGTCATTGGCTTGATGACTACAGGGGAAATTTTCAATTTTCATAAAATGTTGGGTCAGAGTAAGGGTGCAAGTGATGAATACAGTATTGGGCAAGGGAAAATGCAAAACTCAGAGGAGGGCAGAGTCTGATAGACATCTGAGTTACTGTAATCATTGGTATAATCACAGCTAATATTTAAGGGTTGCTTATGAAGTACTAGGGTCTGACCTAAGTATTCCACAGGTGCTGTCTCATGTGACCTTCACAAGAAGCTAAGGTCTGGAGTCATGGTGTATTGTGCTCCAGCTCCTATAGTTAAGACAACTGGCATACTTAAGACAGTCAGGCCTTATACAGCTTCTGATGCTCTTAGTTGCTCCCCAGAGACTGATGTATCCCAAGAAGACAGACAACACTGACTGTGAGGGTCTAGGCATATTAACTTTGGTGGATAGAACCTGGAAAAAACAGTCATCTGGGAAGATGTTGTTCAATATTCCTTCTCAGAAGCTAAATCACACAGGTGATCAAAAGTCAGCCTTCCTATAAGTTAATGCAAGAGGAAGCCAGATCTATGCAAAAAAAAGTCTAGGACAAGTAGGTGAAATAGTGGGTTCTTGAACCATTTAAAGGTCTACAAATTTGTGATTTTATAAAAACCAATAATTCTAACAAAATTAAAACATCTTCTCTTAGAATGAGTGTTTAGTTTTACCATCTTCAGACATCTTTATAAAGGGTAAATAGTCACAATGCGAAATACGATAATTCTGTAGGGTGTATGACTTTTTTGTTATATTTTTAGGGAAGGGTCTACAGGATGTTCAAGTTCCCGCTACTAGACTGGACTCTTAGGGATTTGCCTGTTTACAGTCTCCCAAGAGCTGGGAGTGCACACCATACCCAGTCTCAATTGCCATTTCAGTGCAGCCCAGGGGGTGAGGCCAACACAGCAGCCCTGGGGATTGAACCCCCAACCCCTAAACCTGCTTTCAGGAGCTTTAATCTGCTCAGCTATTTGGCTAGCCCTGAGTATGTGACTTTTAAATGGTGCTCCAAATGGAGAGTTTCTCTGTGTTGTGCAAGATTGAAATAAAATACATACCTCATATTATTTGATGCTATATACATTTTATATACATAAATATTTATTTATTTATATACATAAATAGAGGATAAGTTTTTTCTATATATTATAAAGGGAATGCCAGCCAATCTGAAGTAATTTAGAAGCTTCCCTGTGTCTGTCAATGTAGGTTTTTGCTTGACCTTCAGATTTTTTAGGACTGAAGTTGGTATTTAGTTTTACCCTCTTGCGTTCAACTATCTATTACAATTTTAATTTCTTGTGCTTGTTAGATGTCTACTTCAGTTTATAGCACTTGGATGTTTTAATATGATGCTGTATATTGGTACTAAGTAGTTTAACCTTTGAGTGAGAGGGTGACCAGGAATGTACAGACCATGATAGTCTCTCTGCAGTGTTTTCCTAAGGTAGGAAGCTCTTCAGGTCTAGGTGCCTCCATACACAATCAACACTTGTGAAGCTGAGGGTAAAAAATTGGTTTTTATTGATCCATCATGTCTGGTTAACCATTTTGATCAATGTATTCATGTGTTTCCTCTGGTGAAAATAGGGGTATGTGGTATATAGCGATTGGCTCCTGCCACTGAACACAAGACAGGATATCGAATTAGTATTTTCCCTTAGTTACTGTACACTGACCATGCCCACAGTCTCGCAAAGGAGCGGAGAGCCAAGGCTTAAATAAATTGTGGACTCCATGTTCTCCTTGTTCAGAAAATTTGGAGCTCAACTGAGTTTTATGATGTTGCAGTACAGGTTCTCCTATGTCCTGAGTCTTCGCTGTCCTTGAAAGGCTAGGGCCAAAATGTTGGCTGGCCTTGTGGTTCTTCTATTTCTCCAACTCTGACTTGTGATCTTAGGTTGTTAACCATCCAGAAGAAAAGCTGATTAGTATCCTGCAGCATATGCCATTCACTTTGCCTTATCTGACTCAATTGATTTTACTTGTTGTACATTTCCTTTTGTATTTCTGTTTCTCGCTTGTTATACTAGGGAGACTATACGATATTTACACATGTGTGTCTGGTTTATTTCACTTATGAGTATATATTCAAGTGGCATCCACTTCAGTATAAATGCTTTGAACTTATCATTCTTAATAGCTGAGTAATACTCCATTATATAGAAATACCACATCTTTTTCAACTATTCCTCATGTGATGGACATCTTGGTCGTTTGCAAGATTTTGCTATCACACATTGCGCTGCTAGAAACATAGGTACACATATCTCTATGATACAATGTATCCAGATCCTTTGGGAAAATTCCCAGTAGGGGAATAGCCGGCTTGAATGGGATTTCTAGTCCTACTCTTTTGAGGAGTTTCCACACTGACCTCCACAATGTTTGTACCAGTCTACATTCCCACCAGCAGTGGAGAAGTGTTCCCTTTTCCCCACAACCTCTCCAACATTTGTTGTTGGTTGATTTCCTTATGATAGCCATTCTTTCTGGAGTGAGATGACATCTCAGTTTTGTTTTTATTTGCATTTCGCGAATGGCTAGCGATGTGCAGCATTTTTTCATAGAGGAAAGAGATTGAAGTTCTATAGTGTGCCTGGGGAGAGTCACATGGAGAGAAAACTTTCTCTCAGGCTCTCACAGAGAGCAAACTGGTCAAGCATTCGCCGTGACTCATCCACATGGATGACACAGACAAAGGAACTACAGAATAATGTACAGGACTACAAGTTAAACTCTGAGAGGACTTCACTGACCACATAGGAAATACAAAGTTCATGTGTTGGTATATAAGTCTTGATCTATCTAGGTCATAACCATCCAGCAGAAAAGTATAAAAATGAAGTATACATTGTGGGGCCATAATATTAAGCTGAGCTGTAAATGGCTGTGGTCGACAGCTTCTTTGAATAACTCACTATTGTTTTAGAATGCTGTACTGTGTTGGATTGTGGTGTTGAGTTGAAGCACCTAAGTTAGTTGAATGACAATAGAGTGCCCACCTTTGACAGGTGTAGACAAAGGAAGGGGTGTAGAAAGAAAAAATCATGATGTGTGTGTATAGACAGTACAGTTGGGATAGATAACGCTGTGCTTCTACATAATTCTATGAGAGGCAAGATCTGCACTAATGGTGGTTGGACAGGATATTATGTCGGCTTTTAGTGCTATGGTCATCCACTAGGAAAATAATTATTAAATTTTTGACATAATTCAGGTATAAAAAATAAGATAAGTAAGCAACTGCACTCTTAATTCACTGATAAGAGATATCTGCTAAAATAATATCTGTAAATATAATATCATGTATGCACCTTGTACAATACCAAAGCATTATGAAAACAGTTTGCAATGTATTAATTTATCGAATCTGTATTGTTAAGGTGTCTTGAAACTGTCTGATTGACATTTGTAGTTCAATAAAATAAAAAAATAAAAAAATAAAAATAAATAAATTGTGGACTGACCATGCCCATAGTCTCCCAAAGGAGTGGAAAGCCAACGCTTAAATAAAGGAGACCAAAGGAATGATTTCAGGGCTCCAGGAGGATCAAAACCCTCACACAGAATTCAAGGTTCTATGGGGGCTAAGGCAAAGAACTTCTCTAGGCAGGTGGTATTCATTATGTTAGCAAACAAAGGAGGGGAACACTGAAGAAAATGCAGGAATCTGGGAGGGATCTTGGGAATCCCTTAAGGACTTCTCCAAGCAGTACATTATGCTTATTTAGTAGAACTAGGTTGTCTCCAGGAAGGCCTTCACCACAGAAATGAGATGCCTGGAGTTATAGTCTTTCTAGTTGATTGAGGCTGCAGCCAGGTGTCCTGCAGCCTTGTCTTGTCCTTCGAGACCTCATGCTTTCCCCTGCCATTACAGGCCTGAGGGGGATCAGTGACTCACTCACTATGTGTCTGCTGCCCTTCTGCAGACAAGAGGCTTAGACCTTGGGCAAACTCACAAACATAAAAAGCCAGTTGGTTAATTTAAATTCTGCTCATAGCCACGTAATAGTGGTCTCCACATAGAGGACCTACAAACTGACCCTTCTGTGTCTGGGCACTGGAATCGGAGAAAGCCTGATCAACATTTGCTGACTCAGGGTCACAGAACCCTACTCCTAGAGTGCTGCCCTGTCCACTGCTAGGGAATGTCACACTGTCACATGCAGGCTATGTCCAAGTACCTGCAAGGACAGAGACAGAGGCTTTTATTGAGTGTAAACAACAGGCTCTATTTCTGATTTGCTAATGATTATTTATCTACTAAGTATCTTGATGTGTAATAAAATTTTCACTTAGATTTGCACTCATTATAACTCAGTAATGAAGTTAGTGAGTGCAGCAAGCTCGTCTTTGAGTGAAAGAGTGAGCAGGCCTGAGTCACTCTCTCACTCAGCACTTAGAGGCTCTCTATGTCCTTCCCTACCACACCTTCCATCAGCATCTAACCAAGCTTCAACCAAAAGAATTCTGCCAGGTGCAGCTTCTCTCAGTAAAAATGAGTACTCTGAGATCTTTTAGGATAAATCAGCTCTTTTCTTTTGAAGAGAAATAAGAACATATTTTTGTGATTGACAAAACTACTTTGAGAATTAAACTATTTGAAATGATTCTTGCTTGCTATATAATAGTATTACCAGATATACTATACACCACTCAAAAAAAAGTTGAATACTTCAAGGTGTGGAGAAAAAAATTTACAAACATATTTCAGGGTATACGGACATCCCGGTAAAACTTCTAAAAACAGAAAGAGAACAAAGGGCAAAGTTGTATTATGAGGAAACTCAAACTATAATGAAGTGAGTTATAACTAACATTGCAGCAGCATTTTGACAAGAGATTTAAGAATTACATTTGATCCTTTACTCTGCTGGTAGCAATTTAGTCTGTAGGATACAGATTTGACTACACGGATATTTTAAACAATGGGTTATTTGGGCTTGTTCCTATCTTCATTCAGCAGGGAGCACAGATAACAGGACTCCTGATCATTTCAGCAGTGAGATGATAAGGTCAATTACACTGCAACAAGTAATTCAGAGAAAGACAAGTAGGACACTTCAAAAGTATTCTATGTCACTATCAAGGGCCATGTTTTTTGCATAGACTAGCCATGACACTTCTCAGAGACAATGCTAAACAATTTGTTTAAGAGTGTCTTTCAAGGGCTTGAATTTTCCAAGTAGGAGATACTAAAGCATCAATCAACACTTATCAGGGAAGTCAAAGATAAGAATCAGATCAATTACAAAATGTTCAGGGCACTAACGGAGTTTTATGCAACCTAAATAAAACATTGCCCCCACCAATCCATATTTTTATCTTTCAAAAAATACTTTCTTAGAATTTATAAGGGATTACAATTTATGTAAATGATAAGCATGTTAAAAATTTTGGAACATTTTAAAATCACAACTAAAGTAAAACAGGTACAACTTTGCACAAGCCAAACTATCATATACAAAATCAAATAGGACCAGTGTAACTCAATTTAAAACACACAATAACATATACAATAATTCCAGTGGAAAACTTGATATTCTTGAGAATGACTTAGGACAAAAATCTTCTTCCCTATTTTTACCTCATCACTAATAGTTATAACATGAACTATCCTAACTGTAAGAACTATAACACCTCTGTGCAAGTATTAAAGCAAAATTAATATAGGGTAAAAGAAAATCACCTAAGCGCCATCACCGACCACTGTCTCTTCCCCACAAACACCAATAATTAACATAGCAATATTTATTCCAGTCCACCTGGAACAGACCCATGATCATCAAAAGCCACATGGAATCTATCTTGTAGTTAGAAGCCCAGGTGTAAACCAAATCACACCAATTTCTCCCTGGGAATAACGACATATTTGAAATGAAAAGTAAAGCTAGGCCTGTCTTATATTGCTTTTCTTTTCATATTCATACTATGTATATAATATAGTATTTTTTCCCCCTGGAACTGGGGATTGAACTCAGGCCCTTGTGCTTCCCAAGGAAGTGCTTATTCTACTGAGCCATCTCCCTGGCCCCCTGTATTCATAATATTTGAAGATACTATCAAAAAGACATTTTTATGAAAAAGTAAAGATATTGAAAGTCCTGAATGGGCAGGCAGGATGCAACCGTTGGCGACAATTTGATTTCTGAATAGTGCTCCTATTTGGGCCAAGTGACATGGCAGACTCTAACTCTGGGCAGAGTCCAAGTCCCTGAAATGCAGGTGGTCCAAAGGGAACAGCTGTGAGAATAAAATATGCACCAGATTCTGAAGACTTAAACCCAACTGCAAAATATTGCCATGAATGATTTTATATTAATTCTATGTTTAAGTGGCAATATTGTCATTATATTGAATTATGTACAATATATTTAAATTAATGCCAATCACTTCTTTTGATTTTTAAAGGTAGCTACTTCAATAATTAAATCACACAGGTAGTTTGTATTTCTGTCTTGCATTCACTGTAATTCTATTGGACAGCTGGATTCAAACCATACTCAGAATAATTTGTAATAGACTTTGGGGTAAGTTCCACTCTACCACTTGGCTCAGAGCTTGTAAGAACTTTGCCATGTGGAAAGAGACAGTTTCAAAGCACATTTCCTACTGAAGAGCATGCAGTTTTTTATAGTCAAGTGAGAAGCCCTACCTGTAAATGTCTGGAGTGAAAAGAGCGATAGACAGAGAAGATTTCATAGGAAAACATAAAGTATGGGCTAAGGTGCCAGGTGTTCAATTTTTTTCCTCTGATCCACAGACTCAGTATATAATTCCATCTTCAGAAGGAAGAGTTAGAGAACTTATGAATAACCAAGGTAAAAGAGCATTTCTAAAGAATCTGGAGTCAGGCTCACTGAAAACAGAAGGTTGACATGAGTAATTGCGACTCTTCAGAACTTGCAGTCTTATCTCTATGTCCTTCCCCACCACATCTTCTCAATATTTCCCTGTCTTTCCATGTTTGTCCCCACTTCCCCATCTACTGACTGCTCTGTGCCTGCTTTGTCCTCCCCTAGTTGCAGTGGATGCCCCCTTGACACTCTTTGGCCCTTTTTTCTCTCTCTGTTTGTACCTTTTCCATCTTTTGCTTTTGAAAATTTATGTTAAATTGCCACACCATGGACATGAACTGTATCTCAACAGACCGTGTTTTCTTTCTCTAAGAAGACACAGGAAGAATTGAGGAGAAAAGACATTCAAACATATGTATGTGCTTTGTATGTCAACCTTTCTTGTACTGATTTTGTTTTGCCTTTAAGCATTACTAGAGTAGTGGGGCTCAAAAAGAAGCCTTAATCAGAACCACCTAGGTAGTCTCTTAAGCCCCATGAGATCCAGAATCAGATGTTTTTGGTGAGAATTACCAGTTTTAGGAAGTAGGTTTGCAAAACAGACTACCCACTTCCTTGATGCTTAATGTAGTATGAAAGAACCTGCTGAAAGGTGTGTTCTCTTAAAGGTTATAGGGGAGATATCCAATTATTTGTTTTAGCTAGAAAATTAAAAGTTGGAAAAACAAAAGAAACAACCCTAAAAACCATGACAAGTAAGTTTTCAGAGTTTGACACACCCCCTTTGAAGCTGGAGTATGTTAATTGACATTGTTATTATGGGTTTCTATTTCTGAATACCTCAATAAATACAGTCATTTCTGGAAAAACTGTTCAATTCACATAAAGCAGCCAATACTACACACTGCAGTAAATATTGCTATTACTTTCTGCTAAAAAGTGACTATGCAGTTAACTCTAATGCTGTTTCGTGCAAATACTTTTTGGTTAAGTAAAAAGTCTGAAAGATATGAACCCATGAAGCCCAGTTCTACCTAATACACTCCCCCTCTTTGATTGCTGCCTATAAATAGCTTGGAGGATGTATCCTCAGAACACTACACTACTTGTAAGCCATTTATAGCTACCTTTCAGGAATCAGTATTAATCTGATTACAGCTGGAGCTTCTTAAAACTGGTTTCATCAAAATCTGTGCTTTGGAAGCCTCAAATTTTTTAAGTCATAACCTTTGATATAACATTAACAGCATGTATGTTTACTATTATAAAGCCTGTCATGTGCAGAAGATTAAGCCCAGGAAAGATTAATTTTCAAAGGCAATACTTTGATTCAGAGACCAATAAAATAATTTAAGAATTTATTGGAAGCTCTCTAGAATACATGTGTAGACTATCAATAAGCAAGTACACTCAAGACATAAACACTCAGAGAGAATGAGCAAACAGGCCGGTCATACCTTGTTATGCGTCTGAGTCTGCCCCACCAGGATGAGAATGTTGGACGAGATAATAGACAGGCAGAAGTTAATCAAGATGATGGATCTCTCAGAGCGAATGTACCTAGCCAGAGAAAGAAAGAAGGTCCAGCTTCAAAACTCAACAAAACGAGGGAAAATACTGTATTGTGCTATTATGGAATTCAGCTGAAAAAAGTACTATAGGACAACCTTTAGAGAAGTAAACACAGAAAAGCTTATAGATATTTTTTCCTAGAAGCCTAAGTTTATGGTGCATTGCATATGCCAGAGTTTTTTTTTTTTACATTTATTTTTTTCCTTTGACATTAGTGCAAGGAATGTGGCATTGCTGAGAGTGTAAGCTGTACATCTGTGACCATGATGGACTCGTTACACTAGAAATATGAAATTCTTTAGAAATACATAAATTAGTAAAGCCATCTTTAGATAGGTAATAGTTAATGTGTACTATGCTTAGTATTGCAATATATATCAATCAATGGAAATCAAGAATCAAAAAACCCCCCTCCCAATATTCTTCCCCCCCCCCATATTCTTAAGTGTCACTTCTCTAGCAAGATACCACTACTCTCATGAAACTATGACTACTTTTCCACCATTCTAACTTTTTCACACGGGCTGTTCCTTACATATTCCAATAATTATCCCTTTGTCCAAGAAAGAAAAGAAGAACAAAAGAAAGAAAATGATTCTTTACCTCTGCAAAACAATGTAGTTCACAAATGGTAATTTACCATGAGGCTAGAACATTACTTGGGTTATGTGATTGTTCTGTACACCACAAGCAACTGCCGTGGCAAAATTGTCTCAGAAAATCAAATGTTCTACCAGCTGTTTACCCTGAAAAGGTAACAGCTATCTTGTTTTATTGTACCCAGTGGTAAATCACTGCGAGTAACTAAAAGACAGCCTTGTACTTGCTGTGAGTTTCAACCTGTTCAATTTGTATTATAACAGGGAGTTACACTCCACAGCAGGTGTGGGCCTTCCTCTGCAGTGCTGGGCCAGAGGACCTGAGACCTGCAGGTGCTCTTTAAGAGATAAAATCTATCAAAGCTCTCTCCCTCCCACACCCTGTTTTTGAAAAATATTTAGGCAGAAGCCCCACATTCCATTGCACACTTCCCTCCCACACCCTGTTTTGAAAAATGTTTAGGTAGAAGCCCCACATTCCATTACACACTTCAGAAATGAAAGCAAAAGAACAAATATCAGAATTCCAAAATCAGACTTTATAATCTAACTTTCATTTCTTCACAGAACAAAACCATGTGGGACTGACCTAGGTCAATTCTCAGCACCAAATGGATTCAACCGTTGCCAAACCTTGTTCCTGTACCACACATAGCTAAAAGTACACACTGGGATTATCAAATATTAGGCTGCTCCTTTTATTGTACAGGGAATGTAACAACAAGTTCAAGTGGTTTATAAAATCAACCCATCATATGATATTCATGCCTTGCATGAATAATAAAATTTAAGGTAAATAAAATTTAAGGTAACAAAAAGCCCAGAACTGATGATTCCAGAGTTTAGATGTTTCCTTAAAAATTGAGTCATGCTGTTGCCTTAAAAATTACTACAAAACATTTCTATTCTCAGAGTCTTATACAACATTTAATGTTTTAAATGAAGTTTCTGGATGCTTCATGTCAATCACCAATTAAAAGGACTTGCTCGACTGAAACAATGTAACTTTAAAGAATGTACCTACAGATGGAAAGAACATGAGTCAGTGTATTAATTTTTATCTTTTCCTTTGAAGTTCTGGGGATTACACTCAGGCCCTCTGCATCTCAAGGCAAATGCTCTACCACTGAGATGTACCCTTAGACCTATATTAAATTTGGAAAAAACAAGAGATAAAATCTATCAAAGCTCTTTCTGGTGGAACACACAAAAATTTCGAAATATCACAAGAGGTATAAACAAATTATTAGAAAGTCAAAATGCCTAAACATATTGTAATTACTATTATTACTATTATTATTTTGGTGCTGGGACTCGAACTCAGAACCTTGCACTTGCCAGACAGGTACTTGTTCCACTGAGCTATAGCTCCAGCCCAAGCATTCTGATCCAATAAAAAGGCACAAGGATCCTAACATCCTTATTACCATATAGTAATGTTATAGTGTAAATTTCTATTTATAAAATTTTTAGTTCATCACGCCACAAGATCTTCTTAGTAATTTAGGAGTCTTCATACTTTTAAACAATAGCCACTTAGTTCTACTATTGATGAATAGTTCACTATTAGAATTCAAACTTGTGTTGCTTCTGTGTACTTATTTTATAATTCTCAATGTTTTCATTGCCTACACACTCTGAGGTGTTTTAGTAATTCTTAGAAAACTTATAAGTAGTGATTTTGCTATACCTTCTGAATTAAGGAAAGTCTTACTAGGGATTTCAATAATCCAATGTTTCTATAATCCATTTTAAATATATTTTCACTGACAGTGTTTATGCTAGTGTTAGCTAATAAGCATTGAGGGAAAAGGAGAAAGTAGAATTTGTGCTTCATCCGATAAGTGCTGAGGAGCAGAATCTAGTTCTAGATGTTCAGTAGGTATGAACTGTCATGCTACTGTGACTAGCCAGTATCCTATCACTTATGTGCTGAAAGAAGCGACACTCAGATAATCTTGGGAGAGACAGTTGTCTCCTCAACTTTGTCTCCCCATCTTACCCTTCAGGACAATGCCTCTTTGACAAGGCCACATTGACTCTAAGCTCTGATTTTACCAGATTGTCCCATTTTTTTGTATCTTTGACTACCAGATAATTCCTTCATATGGACATGGGACTTGTGCTATGACCAGTGTGTGACAATCTGTCAAATTTGGGTGCATGTTCATTTTTGTGTGAAGCACAATAATTCTTGAAAGTTAATTATTGTCCTCTGAAGAGTAAGATTCATGAAAGACAATAATTTTTTGAATTGATGTTAACTAAAATGGCCATCACTAATTAAATTAATATTAATTTTTATTTTCCAATTGAGCTTTTAAATACCTTAAATAAAAAATAAAGACAGGCAATGCTTTGAAGTAAGGACATGAACTGTTATAGTTTTAATATTGGAAATATTCAAAAAATAGATATCTATTTTAGATCATTTCTAGCAATCAAAAAATATATAAAACAATGTAGCAATTCAAACTATAAAATACAGGAGAAGGTTGGGCCAGATAGTTATATATTCATGGCCAATATGTGAGTAGACACAAAAATCTCTCAGGTCTTACTAGCATAATAAGAAATACTAGAGAAATAATAAATTTTCACATACTATCAAACATGCAATTTTAAATACTGTAGAACAAAGTTCTTCAAACATTTCCATTTGTTTATACATCTTTACGACTTCTTCTGATCATTTTGTCAAAACTTGATTGGTTATTCCCCACCAAGAGACCTTTCCTAGAGCTTTGGGGTCTCTAAGCTGGTGATTATTAGCTAAAGCTTTACTCATTGTCTGCGACATGCTGAAAACACGTGTGAAACTCAAGGAAGTAAAATCATTATTTCTAGTAAAGAGAAATTAATTCAACTCCTGTCCCAGCTGATCTCTCAACAGCAACTGGGATAAACACAGCCACTGAAGCTGAGGCATAAGAACACCACACATGGAAGCAAAGCAACTTGTCAAAGGTTATCAGAAAGAAGTGTGTGTGTATGTGTGTGTGTGTGTTTCTTGCTATAAACAATTACAGAAAAAGAAAAATCAAGTACATATATATCATTGATTACAGCTTGATCATAGCAATTGAAACTGTTTTTTAAAAAAATACTACATTCAGCAAATTAAGAAGACAGGAAATGCACACTGTGGTTCCCATATTCCCCTACCAGACTCAGAACATCTGAGGAATTCCAAGCCTACAACTGATCACCTACCTCCATAAGGCTGCATAGACAACTGCCAGGGTGATCAAAGCCAGGCAAGAAAGGCCGCTGCCTACTACGAGGGTAACTGAAGGTGTGCCAGAGGATTCCATGATCTGGAAGTCAAACAAAACAAAGCGGAACAACAACATTAAAGGAACTAAAACAGCTTTGAGACTCAGCAAAACTCAGCTGTCATTCAAAAATAGCCGAACTGGGCGTTACAGTTACCAGGTAATCACCTATGGACCCACTCAGTGGATCCACAGATTCTCAACTTCTAAAATGACTACAGCAGCTCCCTCTCCTCTCTCACTGTGTGAAGTAACAAAGTCCTCAGAGTTTCCAATGCTTGATTATGCCACATTACCTACTTAGAGCTTTCTAGAATACAGACTTTGTGCCAGAACTTGGTCAACATTCACATGTTAAATTTTCTTTAGTTAAAATCTGAAGAAGAATTCACTTTGCTTCAGTTAACTCCAGTTCAGTCACTTCATAATATGATTCTTGGTAAAACTGACTCCAAGATTTCCAGTTAGAAGTCATTATGTGGCCCACCTCTGGTAAACAAATACAAAGAATTTTTCAAACTTTCTGACTTCTGAGAACTTTGTTCTAAGTCAAGGATTCTCACATCAAATTTCATTTGGTTGGCCTCTCAGAGATAAAGAAGCAAATAAAATGTCAAGTTTAAGACTTCTTACAGCACATTTGTGATATTTATGAACAAAGTATGTGGTGGTACCAGTCTTCTATGACAGTATCAGTTTGTAAAAACATGACCTTGAACGATAAGCCTTATATCTTTTAAAACATAAAGATTGCAAGCATTGCCTGATCTAATAGGTTTCATTCCTTAGACATGAATATGAAAGGAACTAATAAAATCTGTTCCTTTTCCTAATTTTCTATTGGAAGTTTGAAGGGTTATATGTTCGTATTAAATGTGTTCCAAAACCTTAGTATATATCTTAAATTATTTTAGGTATGTTTGCATCATAAGAAAGAGTGATGCTTATTTAGGCCAAATTAGGGCAGAAAGTCGAATTTATCTGAATGATCATTTTTCAGTCTTTCTATTTTTATTGTATTTTATCAAAATACATTTCATGAAATTTTTTTTTTCTTTTCAACAGTTTTATATAGCTTTCTTTTTCAGAAACTAGTTGTGCAAAGCCAATATACTTCTAAGGAACAATTTCAGACACCCCTGTTTCCGTGAAAACTTCATTATTTGAATACATACATACATATATATATATATATATATATATATATATATATATATATATATATATCCAAGGACACCCTCAGAAAACCTGTACTGAAAATGCCCAATGCAGATATCCAGTGTGTTTGGCTATAGTGTCTGGGGTCTCCATGCTACTAATAACAGTATGTTCACAAATTTCCCCCAAAGAGCTTTCCAGTCTTAACATAAAGATTAAGTTGGCAATTATTTGTATTTGAAAGTTTGCAGCATATTAGTAACATGATAGGGGTACATCCTCCCAACTGTACTGCAGACAATTCAAGTTAGAAGACATAAAATTGAGTAGAATTTAGTTACAGCACGCCAAGTAGAATTCATTTTTTCCCAGCCACTGTGGCTAAGGAGGAAACGAACCCAGTTTTGCCACCCTGCAACCTTTTCCATTTCCCCTTTTAAAATGCGGTTCCCTGGAGAAGAAGCACTCTCCATAGCGTCCCTGCCTTTGCGTTCTAGCCTATTTTCCCTTTGTTACTTACTATTTCTCTAGGTTGCTGAGCCAAAATGGCGAAGGTGGAGAGACGATCGCATAAGCACTTCGTATGGGATGCATCCGTAAGCACAGTTTTACATCCCTGGGTGGACCACGTTCCCAAAGATTCGTTCCTGCAAAGGGGGTGGGGGAACGGCAGATCGGGATAAATACGCCTGACAGCCAAATCCGTAAAGAAGAAAATGCAGTTTAATTGAGAGAATCGTCTACTGTAATTCCCGTACAGGAAAAAAAATCTACTTGTTGTTGAACAGGGCGTAATTTAGATTCATCTCCAGTAATGCAAAGCGAGAGGAGAGAAGCAAGCCGGCGGAGGTGCAGCGTGCAGAGAGCTGTCCAGGACCTGGGGTGCTGAAAACAGGACCGGCTCTGTGCAGCCCTCTGCGAGGAACGACGGGCGGCGCGAGCACCGCTAGAGCGTTGGCAACCGCTTCCTATGCTCATCGGATCGCTTCAAACACTTGGGGTGCAAAGGAGCGTTCTACATTTTCGTACCAGCTTTGATTCTCGGCCCTTCTTTTGGACCGTGTCTGCTGGCTTTAAAAATGCGGATTTCTCTAAAAAGCTTGCCTAAAAGGTTACATAGCTTGGGTTGGGAGGTAGGATCTTCTCCGCTGGTTAGGGATTTTTCCTCCCTTCAGAATTAGCTGCTGTGAAAATTTCACCCTGGAAACGGGAAGCAGAAGCAGCGGCATCAGCTGGTTCCGACTCTCACTGCCTTCTCCTGGTATCCAGGGGAGGGGAGGGATTCAGATGCAGCTTCCCACTCCACACTTCATTCAGCCCAGCGCTCCTCAGAAGCCCTTGACATTTCTTCCTCTCAGCTGCCTCCTTGCCCTGGGGCAGGAGCATTAAACTAAATCCAAGTCCGCTAAAACATTTAGAATAATAAATCCACCCCAAAGTCCAGGAACAGGGGGAAAGACAGGCTGATTTAATTTTCTCTTTGGTATAGCCATTCAAAATGCTAAAGCATATGGTTTATTTCCCACCCCAGCAGAACAATAAAAATGGTATCAACCCATGTCTTCCTACTGGGGGATGGGGAGAGCCCTTCCACCCCCAGCTGAATTAAACTATAGGAAGAGTGAGAAAGAATAAAAAAGGCTACAGAGCCCAACCAATCAACCTGATCATCATTACACGTGTTCTATGTTGAATGCACCCATTGTCCCCTCCCTAGACAGAGGATCTTCAGCTAGCAAACCTCTGTGTGCACGTGTACTTGTCATAAGCCAAGTTACTATTTGCGTTAAAAATGACTCTAAAATTCACACAGAAAACCACATGGCTTGGTGTTAATTTCAATAAAATACTTCTGATTTTGCCTTCTACATCTCTGAATGCATATGCATGCATTCTATAGCCAAGAGATTCAGGGAGTGGTTTCTCTGTGACAGTTGGACTTTCAACTTGAGTTACAGAATATAATTCACACTATCTCTTTTTGGTTTCTATGAGCAATAGCAATACCTTTTTTAATATTCATGGTTTGATGTCATTAAAATGCATGACTCAATACACTCTTAATTACAATTTCTTTTAAGGAGAAGGTATATACTATATTTGGGAAGAGTTAACTGAAAATTATACCCAACTTTTCCCAAAAACTTTTCAGTATTGGTCATTTCAACAATTTTAAGTCTCTATTGTCTCACAACGCCATGCAATAATGCAAATTTAAGAAAAATTGTCATTTCAACTGCAACAGCATTAAATTCCAATTCTGCCTAACATAGCAGCATATCAGTTTATTTTATTAGCTGCGTCTTTTATCTTTTTATGACAAATAGTTAAGGCTAAATGAAAAACATTTATCTTAGCTGATCAAAATTTAAAGAATGTAGATACACATAAGAGAAGCTGACAGGTTTTAAAACATATCTACATTATTCATCCTGAATGGCAGTTTTACTTTAATGTAGTATCTTTATTTCTGAGATGAAGTGCAATATTTATGATTTTTACATTATGGGGTTATGACTAGTTATCTTAAAGAAGTACTTTACTGTGAATAGCCAGGCATGGTGGCACATGCCTGTAGTTCTAGCACACTGGGAGACTAAGGTACAATGTTCAAAAGTTTGAGCACATAGTCGGCATGGTGGCGCAGGCCTGTAATCCCAGCACTTGGGAGGCTGAGGCAGGAGGATTGTTGTGAGTTCAAGACCAGCCTGAGCTACAAAGTGAGTTTAAGGCCAGCCTGAACTGCATAGTGAGACCCTGTCTCAAAAAGACAAAAAAAAAAAAAAAAAAAAAAGTTTGAGCACAGTCTATTCACCGTCATGGCTTTGGAGAGACACAGCTCAGTATTAAGGTCCTCAGTATGTACAAAAGGACTCTATATGAAACAAAATGACATATTTACATCAATGTAATGAGAGCTGATTGCTCATGATGACATTAGCATCCCTACGCTCTGGCTGTCAAATGCAGTCTATGTACAATATAATGTTGCTAGACTCCAAAAATCACATAAATTTTATCTATAACATGTTTAGAAAGCTAGGCCAATGTTCTTTAATCTGTATAGTCATTGCATTTTTGAGCTGGTTCATCTCAGGCAAGACTGGGAAGTCAGAAACTCTGACCTCTGCTCTTCCACACTGCCCACCACTACCACAGAACATGAAATGTATTTTTTTCTGCATACCTTCCTGAGGCTACTCCAACCCAGTATAACTTAACACATACATTCCTAGTGTAAAAAAAGATCTTCAGAACAAGGTAATGCATCTGATAGATCAGGATTTATAACAGATGAATAGTTCAAAAGATCTTGAGAGGGAAAGGGAATAACCACCAAGATCGGCATCTGGTCATTCGTAACAGCTGAGTATTAACATGTATGACACTCTCTGATGACAAAACTTAAAGCGTTTCATAAAAACTCTTGATTTTTGAGATCACATAAAATTTTTTTTGAGTTTTACAATCAGTACTATCCATAAGACTACTACTACAACTCCTATGGTTTGAGTTACTTGTATTTTCAAACACTTCATAGCTTAAACTACTGTAAAAAATTCTCTGAAAGACTGCCACACATGTCTGATTGATTTCAGGGAGATCTTGTAAGGAAAACTGATAGGTCATAGAGGTAGTCTGTAGCAAAAAGCTTCCCTCTCATGTAGAAAGCAAGGTTTACAGGCGCAGACTACTGAAGCACTCACATTATTCTTCCAAAGTCATAATTATTGCATGTTACAGTAAATGCTACATTTGTGAATTACTCTTGCTAGGCTATCATCCCTGAGATAAGCAGATGGAGTTAAATGCATATAAAAATTACCAATATAATAGATTGATGATTTCAAAAGCAGACATAGATTGCTGATACACATAACACACATTATACTGAAAATTATGTCTCTTTTTCATAGTATCGTTTCTGTGCATTGCATTATGTAGTTTTTAAAAGTTTGTTTTGATGGGTCTGCACCCATAGGTAGGTCTGGTGGGTCATCATGGCAGCAGGGCAGCATGGCATGGGGACCCCAAACTAACCACATGCTATCTCGGACTGACTTATATCTTCCTCTCCCTGGTTAACCTCAACTTCCTCTTTTCTTTTTCACAGGTGTGGCAAGCCTTCCCCAACCAGCTCCTGTTAGGACACTGTACAGCCCCTACGAACTCCACTCATGACCCATCCTGATACTGATAAATCGTCTCCCTGCCTCCTCCACTAAGGGTTCTTGCTCCTCCTTGGCAGCTCCTGCACTGAGCAATGAAGGCTTCCTTTGCTTCTCTTCCACTCTTCATTCCTTCCAGAAGAAGGAACCTTAGAGATCTGAAACAGTTTCACCTCAAGAAGTTCTGTACAACCAGCACATTCTTTGCTGGCTAAACCTGTGTTCACCAATGTTAGCTGGGAGCTGCCATCTGTACACCTTCCTCCTATTAGTAGGGTGGCTACAAGAAGAAAAGTCTCTTCCTGTCCCATGCATTCAGAGATGTGTGTCACCATCTCAGCCCTCTGTGGAAGCACAGGACATAAATTCTATTGCTTCACAGCTATTTTTTGGAGGCCTTTTACCAATTTTATAAGGATCAGCATGGTTTCTTTTCTGATTTGAGCATTTGCTTGAGTTTCTTATCTTATGTAGCTTTAAATATAACATTCACCTATATTCTCCAGTACTATTTGAAATTAAAAGGAAAATACAACTAAAAGAGAATGCTGTCTGCTTACTCCAATAAAAAGTTGTTTAATAAATAATTCATGACAAAATTTATAGTGATTTATTTTAAAAATGGTTCAAGAAATCTTTTGAAGCATCAATACACCATCCACTTGAATCATTCTTTAATGAAACTATCCATTGTAGTTCATATAATAAACGAGTATGTGCATTATTATAAATAATAGGAAGTTTATTGGCTCTTACTAATAGTAAGAGTACATTTATTCAAAACAAAATAGCTACAGAAGCAATTTTAAAAAGTTTTATATACAATACATAAGTACACATTGTATGTGTGTAAAAGGCAGTTGCTTTCTAATCACAATATTTTCTATGAATCAAATTAATCTGTTATTTTAAAAGTGTATATTACATGATAATACTAATATATACTTGGTATTTTGTCTATATTAGTCTTACAATTTTTCATGGTATTTATTGTAATTATTGTTGGTATTTGGTGTAAATTATTCTTGAAATTTTATAAGTACAGACAAGAAAATGGTCCCTATTTTTGATAAAAACAGTCTTTGAGAGAAATCTACTTAGATTTTAGGGCACTTCAGATACTGAGAACAATATCTCTAGCAACTGTTACTATGTCAAAACATGATGAATCATAAAATTAGAAAGTTTTGCCAGAAGTAATCCTAGTGATCACTGAGAGCATGGGGCTTCAGTCCCTGCTGGATGTTAAAAAACACCTGGAGAGCTTTGAAAATTAAACCCTGGGGTGGATCTCGAGCATTATTGCTTTTAAAAAATGTTCTGCAGTGATTCCAGAGCACATCCCGAGCCACTGACCTCCCCCAAACACCGACAGGAAAAGAGAGGTGCAGCGAATGTGAGAAACTTGTTTTACATCAGAGTCCCAAACAAAGCAGGCTCTTATTTCCACAGTAGAAACTTCTAAGGCTAAGTTTTCACTGTAATGTGTTTTACAACAACATAATGAATCTGTGCTATAAATTAAAAGACAGTTACATTGGGCCAACCAGATAGCTCAGAGGACTAAAGCACCTGCTTAGGCAGACACACGGACTGGGGTTTGATCCCCACTGTGCTGTGCCGGCCCCAC
Source organism: Ctenomys sociabilis (assembly GCA_004027165.1). Taxonomy (NCBI): domain Eukaryota; kingdom Metazoa; phylum Chordata; class Mammalia; order Rodentia; family Ctenomyidae; genus Ctenomys; species Ctenomys sociabilis. Next base: position 14,801 of record PVKA01000112.1, on the reverse strand, counting down.
CCTCCGGGGACACTGATATGGAGACTGCGAATGGGTGTGGTGGTATTTGCCTGTAATCCCAGTGCTTGGGAAGCTGAAACAGGAGAATCACTACGAGTCCAATCTGGGTACTGAGACCCTGTACTAAATACATTAAAAAAAAAAAAAAAAAAAAGGCAGCTACATCAAGAAAATCTGATGGTTGAGAAAGAGAGAGAAACTGGGATGAGATCTGGAAGCATATACTTTCCACCAGGAAGAATCCTCCTTGTCCCAGGATTGGGATTAAAAGCTCTCTTTCTATAATCTAATACCATATTTCTCTAGAAAGTACCTGGCTCCTGGAATTTTCTACGCCAAGATCTTCCCCACACATATCCGTGCTTTCTAGTCCTTTCGATCCAAAGCCCCAGCATTAATTAATAAATGCACCTCACTTCCTTCATTTATAACATTCCCATTTTCAGCATCCTGTGACCACGTTAGTGTTGTTGAGAGCTGCCTAGTGCTGCTGGGTTTGAATCATGGATATGCCGCTTGTCACTCATTACACATCGCTAAGTAGAGACTTAATGGTGAATGTTCAGTCAATTTAAGTGGTTTTATCCTTTCTATCCAAGGGATGGGTTTTAACCCAGACAAGACGGTTTTGGTTCTAATACACTTGCTGTGCTTCAGCATATAGTATATATCTAGTCAGAAGAGCATCAGTGAATCTAATAGGTACATTTATTTACCTTTCATCTTCAAACAGCACTGGATGATAAACCCTGAGAGATTCGGCATCCGTTGGTAATTAGGTTCCCCCCCAGCAACAAGGCTCAATATCTACTAGCCAGTCAAAACATATTTAGCAAGTGGTTTTTAAATGTCAAATGAGGTAGAACACATATTTCTAAAATGTAATTTTTGTTTTAGAAAAAAGTAAAATCTGGTTGAGATGAGCATACACAAGCTCAAGAATATGTTCTTTGCCTTATTAATTCCACATATTATTCCAAAAGATGCCATCAGTTCTATGCTGTTATTCTAAACCACCTCCATCTTTTGCCTGAAGCTGAATCTCTTGACTATGTATTTCTTATTTCCTACTTTACTACCAACTCTCAAGTCCAACTGCAATTATAAAATAAACAGGGATGCTTGACTGGCAAGTGAAAGGATCTGAGTTCAACCCCTGGTCCTGTAACATAAAATAAAATAAAATAAAATAAAATAAAATAAAATAAAAAACAGGGAGACCCTATCAGCAAACATGGTAAATCATGTACCTGTTCAAATTTCTGGCAACTGTTCTTCTGGTCTAACTCCACATAAATGCTCCTTCATTTTCGCCCTCATCATCTTTTCCCACACTGCCCACCCCTTCTAGTTACCATACAAAATCTGTTGGCCCACTGTGGCATTTTGTCCTACTGTCCCCTCGGACTGAAATGTGTGCTTCAAAGAAATTCACTTTGCTTGCTTCCCCCACATTCTGTACAGGATGCAGCGAAAGCAGCAGTGGCTTCTGCATGTTGGCCTCAGTGGGTCTAACGGTTTCCACTGTGCCTGCTGGAAGTGCTACCTTTAGGAGAGGAAGCCCAGGCTGCACTGACGGGAGACAATAACTGACTGTCAGACACATGAGAGAAGGCATGGGCTTAGCCCAGGGTGAGCTGTCAGATGTCTGGTGGCATGATTTTTCCAACAGCTCAGATTGTCATTAGAAGTGTTTTTTTCTGGTGGACCAAATAACTCAGTGGATGAAAGCACCTGCAAGCAGCTCAGGGGCCAAATTGATCCCCGGGCCTGCCTTGCTGATCCTGTCCCCAGGGCGTGCTGAGACAGCAATTGAGACTGGGTGTGGTGGCACGTGCCTGTAATCCCAGCACTTGGGAGGCTGTAAACAGGTTGATCACCTGTAATCCCAGCACTTGGGAAGCTGTAAACAGGTGGGTCACGAGTCTGATCTAGTAGTGAGACCCTGATCACCCTGAGACCCTTCCCTAAAATACACACACACATACACAAAAAAAAAGAAGTGTTTTTCTTTGGCAATAAAGTAATTTTACATTAAGGTATGTTCACCATTGTTTAGACTGAATGCTACTGCACACTTAACAAACTATGATGTGATGTAAATATAAGTTTTATGTATACTGGGAATCCAAAACTTCTTTGTGACTTACTTTATTGTGATGAGTCCTTTTTATTGTGGTGGCCTGCAAGGAAAGTCACACTATCTCAAAGGTCTTTCATATATATTTTTGAAAGCATTTGTTCTTCTTTTTCATGTCTTTGTTTACCAAAAAGTATCATGAAGACAAAAATATTGTTATTTCACTACAGTGTTCTCTGGTTCTAAAATAGTCCTTGACACACATAGTTGGTGCTTAAGCCAGTTTCTTTAGTGAACACCTGGTCTGGATTTTGATCTGATATAGCAGGCTTTCCTACTTCACTGATGGAACGCATAAACATTCACCACCCACTGTGACACAGGCGCTGTGTTAGGTTATTCTATGGACATACTGATTTTCATTGTGTCTTTTTGAGGTTGGGAGTTTCAATGGCAATTAGCTTTCAGGTGGAGTGTTGCTGTCTCTTTGTCATAAAATAGACATTAAAACCAAGAATATGTCACTCCTGAGTCACAGAACATCACTTACAAGAATGCTAGCACCAGTTCTATTGCTAACGACATCATTTTTGTTGTTGTTTTTAATTAGGAATAATGACAGTAGAAAGGAGTATGGGAAGGAATAACATTAAGAAAGCCACTCTACCACGTTATACATATGGATTAGCACCTTCATGATGATTTATTAGTAATTAAAAGTTTAAATATGCCAGCTTCCATAATTAATTACTCAATAGACAAATAAATAACAATCACACTAATGAAAATAACTGCTACTATTTATTGAGTGTCTACTCTGTGATGGGTGCTCTTATAGACACTATCTATTTTTTAGAAACCATTTAGGGGTTGGGGAGATAGCTCAGCAGTCTAAGCCCCTGTCTGGTAAGTGCAAGGGCCTGGGTTCAATTCCTGGTATCATATGCTGCACCGGACCCGGCCACCAGCCTGAAACAGGTATGGTGGTACATGCCCCCAGCAAGTGGGAGGCTGAGACAGGAGGATCACTACAAGTCTGAACTGCATAGTGAGACCCTGTCTTAAATAAATAAAAATTAAAAAAAAAGAAATCATTTAACTGAACCAGGTATAGGAGGGCATATAATTCCAAAGAACTGAGGGATGAAGTAGGAGGATCATGTGAGCCCACAAATTCAGGATCTGTCTGAGCAACAAGCAAGACCTCATCTTCAGAAATAAAATTATACCCTGAAAGCAAATAAGGGAGATGTTGGTGTCATTCTCTCTACAGACTAATTGAGACAAATAGAACTCTCACCTCCACCTAAGATCATGAGGACCCTAAAGACGAACAACCACGGCTTGAAAATGAACTGGCAACTCAGTCGATGCATCGTGCCCTGCAATTCCCTGCACTGTCCCTCTTTGCTATTATTATTTTGGGTTAAAAACAAGTAACAGAGCCAAGAGCTTGTGACTTGCTGTACTAGGAACTGAAGCCAGGTTTTAGATTCCAAAGCAGACTCCCCTCCTCTTCCCTCTCAATGTGGGGCAGATAGAGCAGCAGGCACCAAAAAGTTAGGTTCATACAGAGACAACACTCTGAAAGGGTGGAGGGGTAGTGAGAATTAAAAGCTTCCACAAAATCTACCAGGGGGATTTCATGAAGAAGTGGTCAAAAGTTGAACACTTCATAGGATAAAAGACATAGTTGGAGGACTGTCATTGTGGGCATGGATGAGGTCTTGGAGAGAATTTTTGCTGAAGGGTCAGAGAGAAATTAGATGACTGGAAGTTAAAGAAGGAACCTCATGATAGCAAAGTGTTCAGCAATGAAAGGAAATAGGCTGAGTGTAAGTCAGTATCAGAAAATTAAAATTTGGTCAAGTATGCTTTTACTTACATAGGGGAATTAATCTCCTAACAACTACGATAACATACCTAAATGGTCACTGAAAGATGAAGATAGGGCATAGCAGGGAAGAGAGAGAAGTTCCACAGTATGGTCTGGAATAATAATGAGGATAATAATATTAAAAAGAAAGAGAGCAAGACACTATCTTCTATTAAAACTCCAAGGGGAAACATCATTATTGGTTTCAATAGGGTGAAAAAAGTCCAAGAATAAAAAGTTTCATTCATTTATATAACTCTAAACTTTTTTTTCTCTTGGGACTTTTTCCAATAAAATTGCTTAGGCCATTATCAAAAGCAGAATTTGGTAGAGAGAAAGAGGGGAGAAAGGGAGAGAGGGAGCGAGAGAAGGAGAGAAGGAGAAGGGAAAGGGGAGAAGGAGAGAGGGAAGAGAGAGAGAGAAAGAATTAGGATATACAGAAATAGAATTTTGAATGCAATTGAAAACATTAAGCATTATATACTTCAGTTAATGAATAATGTATATGTCTACTACAACAGAATGCATTTTTATTTTTTATCTAACTACATCAACAAAGATTTTCAACATTGTTTTTGGGTATAACAGGTCCCAAATTATTATATTTTTCTTACTTATTTTTAAAAAGTTTAAAATGCCTTGGACATTGAGTATTAATCTCAAAATCAGGAAATAATCCACTCAATTTGGATACATTTCCCACCCCCCCCCAAAAAAAAAGTGATTATCTGGGCTACTAACCAATTTTTAGCCTGAAATAATTTGCAACATCTGAGATGCACAACCCTTGAAAAAGCAGAATTATTTAAATAAAACAGAGCAAATTTAAACATATGATTCTTTCCACACTACTGTTTCAATAGTCTGGACACAAAGCTAGCACTAGGATATGAGAAGATCACTGTAAAATTTATAATAAAGCATGCCCAAGATTTCGCTAATTTAATATCAACTCATTTCTTGATTCTCATGGCTTTTGTTTCATAAACACTTTGCAGAAGATAACCCCAAGGTGACACACATAGAGAAACATGCACAGAAAAGACTGTGAACTTATCAGAAAATTACTATCAGTTGTCTCATACTGCTGACTTATGAGCACTCTATGTTTGATCCTTCACAGCTTTTGTACTTTCCAACTTATTCTACTACTATCATTATTATTATTTTTCTTTTTTCAGGGTATTTTATTAGGGAAGGGTCTACAGGGTGTTCAGGGTCTCACTACTATATCAGACTCATAAGGATCTTACTGTTCATAGCCTCCCAAGAGCTGGGATTACAGGCATGCAAAATCACACCCAGTCTCAATCACTGTCTGAGTGCGCCCTGGGGATGGGGCTGGCCCTGGGATGCCAGCTTATTCTTGATGCCTCTTTGTTCTCTGTAAATGAAATATTCTTTTGAGATTATGAAAAAGATACAAATAATACCTAACACATCAGAACATTGATTAAAGATATATCTTAAAGGAAAATCTATATAAACCTTTCTTATGTATTTGGTAGAGTCTACAAGGTTTCCAGGCTCCAGGGTCTCATTACATAGATGGACTTGTAGTGGATTCTCCTGTTTTCTGCCTCCTAAGTGCTGGGATTACAGGGCTGTGCCACCACGCCCAGTCTCAATCTCCCTCTCAGCATGCCCTGGGGTCAGGGCCAGCACAGCAAGCCAGGGATCAAATCCCAGCCACTGCACTCTGCCTAAACAGGCACTGTAGTCCGCTGAGCTATCTGGCTGGCCTTTTATATAAATTTTTCAAGAATGTACCTGCCCTACATATTATTTAGGAGCATGAGCATTCCAACTTTAAATAGATTGTCAAAGTCTGTTACTCTTGTTTTTCTGTCATTGTGTACCATGGGGACACTTTTTCTTGAGGTACAGCAGCATCACGGTGTGCTGAATTGAATCAACAATGGTTTAATTCACAGATTGATATTCATTTTATCACCTACTAGTTACAGTCTTCTGTAATCATTTGCTAAATTGGAAGAAATAATCTCTCCCAATTTATAGTGGTAAGGCAAAATTTAAACAGTAACTTATAATAAACATTACCATTATCTTGTAATAGACTCAGTAAAAAAAAAATTTACAAAACAGAAATATAACACTAAGCATGCAAATGAAGGATTGCTGTTTCTCCTGAAAATTTATGCTAAGTGTCTCAGGAAAAAATGATGGGTGTCATGGGTTCCTCCATAATTCCTAAGTCAAATAATTCACCATGCTGCTAAGCATTACTTGGCAAAAATGTTTCAAAAGATTGCAATAACACTGTAAAAGGAACACTTATGATAGAAGAGGTGCACCCTACACCTCTGTAGGCTAAAACTTTGGAACAAAGATTTCATGAGCAAAGTTACTCAGCACCTGAGGCAGCTCTTTCTAGTTTATACAATACCCCTTCCTTCCCTTTCAGATTATAATTATAGCTCAGCTGGAGTACAAACCGACCTAATCACACTTTTATCAGGATCATGTGTTAGTTGTTCCTCAAGTTAAAATTTTCAGCACATATCCAAAGTACAATGTTATGCCAAAACTAGGGCTGGCGAGATAGCTCAGTGGACTAAAACACCTACTCAGGCAGACACAGGGGGTCTGCCTGATCCCCAGTGTGCTGTGCCAGCCCCACCCCCAGGGAACGCTGAGAAGGCAATTGAGACTGGGCATGGTGGTGCGCGCCTATAATCGCAGGACCTGGAGGCTGAAACACAGGAGGACCACTATGAGTCCAATCTGCGTAGTGAGACCCTGCGTAGTGAGACCCTGTAGAGAGTGTGCTATATATACACACAATGTTATGCCAAACCAGAAAAACAGTTCTCAACAATTTAGAGTTATAATAATTGAGTAAAACATCAAAGAAAGATTTCAGCTCAATCCCCTGAAAATTAAGGCACATTAGTTCTGATGAGGCTACAAGTCTGTGATTCAGTATTAGAATGAATTTCAAGATAGAAAATGTAAATACTGATCTAATCATACTATAAAAATATGGATCACCACTCCCTACACAAGTGCAAAACTGAGGGTTCACTGGACATTGCTGAGTCCAAAATTACTGTCAGAGTGAGATAGTCATTTTAGGATTCTGGAAAAGGACTTGTTTCCAGTGTTAGAGAAACACTTCTGAGTTCACTCAGTACATTATGTCCATCTTGGGAGCTCTATATTAGTTGGAAGGAAATGGATTTGTTTGGAGTGGCTGAACACAGTGTTACTATGTACAAACCCACAGAAACAGTATGAAAAGCTAGATTCCATAAAAATATAAACTAGGAAACTAATCTGTCATCCTACTTCAAGTGGTTCAGAATCGCATATTTAATAAACTGATAGATTATTTTTGTACCAGTCCTGTATTTCTCATTTACAATTATCTAAGTTTTAAAAAGAAATCAATATTTCAGCATTGCAGTGTTCAAAGTAAAAAGGCCCGCTCAATAAAAGCCACGATCCAAACTCTTTGTACCTGTTCAATGATAAAGGCAAGTTCAAACACCGGCTCAAGAGTTATAAAAAATGCTTTTGGTAAATATTACATTAAATTTTCATGTTTCCCTCCTCATTGAGTTTTATTTTTTATGCATCTGGTATAGGGTCTCACTACACAGCTTGGACTTCTAGTGATCCTCCTGTCTTAGGCTCCCCAGCACTGGGATTACAGGCATGCCCCACCACTTCCAGTCTTGGGGGCCAGCTCAGCACGCCCAGGGGTGGGGCCTGCACAGCGTGAGGCATCGGGGATCAAACCCCCATTCCTGTGCTTGCCAGGCAGGTGCTTAGTCTACTGAGCTATCTCCCTAGCCTCTTCTCATTGAAATTCCTATTTACATTTGCCTGTGATCACTTCAAAAGATCTTGTTAGTTTGTGTCCCGTTTATATCAAGTAGCTTTGGCCTGCATAGAGCCTTTTGTTCTGTTTTCAGGTATTACCACAGCAGGCTTGGTTCTCCTTCTGTCTGCACCACCAGTGCTGTTACCTGGAGACACTAGACCAACATGAGGATCCGCATACAATGTCAGATGCTTGCATATTCTGCCTACCTTCTAGGGTTATACCACGCCATATAATGGGCATCCTTGACAGACATTTACTTAATGGCTCTATGAGGCAGGCATTACTGAGAATGACAATACATATTTTTGTAAGTTAAAATTTTTACATAATGCAGTGTATTATCATAATAATCATGGGTACCACTTTATGGGCGGGAGGGTTGTGCCAAGTGACATCAACAAAATAGCTGTCAAAATCCTCCCTGTCATGGTGACACATCACAGTTCCAGGCGTGAGAGTCCAGATTTGAAATACTCAAATTCAAAAGAAATAAAATGAGGCATCAGTGTCCTCCATGGTGAAGAAAAGATGGTATGAATTTATTTTCACTAGGAATTGAAAAAATATACCACTATCAAGAATTTAGGGGGGGGTGGAAGCAGAATCTTGGAGCAGCAAATCTCTTTGGAATCACAAAGGTATACAGGGACCAGGTACTTTTTTATAGTCATAACAAAATATCAAAAGAGAATATAGGGAAAGGAGTTCATGGCATAACTTAGAATCCTGCATAAAATGTATGATCCTTCTTTGTCAATCATTACAAATAAATTATCAATGGAAAGCTTTCATTCAAGTTTTGGATATCATAAGTTTTAAAAACAATAACTTATAAAATGATGTTTTATAAAAGCAGTAGCTTCTATCAACTTCTGGCCTGGGGAAGATATGAAGATAGGTCTCCTCTGTGGGACGTGATCCCCTCCTTGCCACATAATCAATCAGATGCTAAGTAAGTGATGGGCAAGTGCCTGCTTCTACAAATAAGACCTGACCCAGAAGTCCTTGTTTTCAGAACCTCCCCTACCTCCCATCTGGTTGCCACATAATGCAAAACTACTACACAGCAAGTTGGCCAGAAAGTAGCCATAGAAAGCACTGCCACCCTTGCTTAACTCCTGTACTACGGTGCATGCTGGGAGGACTATTGGAAGCTGGTGACTCAAATGAAGGAAGGAACATAAATTCAATGCAAGGTTATTTTTAAATAAAATTGTGATTTAAAAATTCAAAAGAGTTGTGTTCTTTTAGGAAGCTACAGAAAGGTGAACTTAAGGGCTTTAAATATCAATTTAGATACCTTACAGCACTGACCTTTATGATTAAAAGAATGCAGAATTTTGTTTTAGCCCCATAAATTAGAAAATTTACAGAAAACATTTTATTACATCTTTTGTGCAAGGCACAGTATTAGGGGTTGAAATTTCAAAGACTAAAAAATGAGTCTATCTTTGCACAGGAATGCAGATTGGGTGATAATGCAACATAGAGCTTGTCCACTCCCAAGGCCTATCCAGCCAATTCCAAAGTCTATAATCCATTTAGAAATTATAGGACGGTAAGTAGTGTTCTGATGATTAAGGCAGACAGGTACACATGTGCACGTCTCAAAAACCTGAAGAAATATACACTGCTTTGTAAATAAAAAAGTGCATTTTCTGTTCTCATCCTGCTGTGGCTCCTGCGGGCTGTTGCTTCCTAATAGTTTAATAAGGCAAGCAGAGAACATTCTTGGTTGAAGGACAGCTCTGAACCCTCAATGGCATAATTAACATTTTAATGAGCAGTCAAGGCCTTCCATGTTTTGGCTCTTAACCGTGGGTCTCCTGAGTGGAGCTCAATCTGTTGAGTGCAGGAAAAGAGGTGATTCCTTTCTCGGAGAGATATGCAACAACAGGAGACTGCACAGGCTGTGGATTCAGAGTCCTGCTGCTTTCTCCTCTGTTAAGCAAGTTGTGCTGGGAGGTGCCACGGCAGCATCTAACGACTCATGTTCAGTTCTGGTTTCTTTTCCAGCATGCATGGGCACTGCCTACATCCAGGAAGGGCTAATTTCCGTAAGTAACCAAGTCGTGCAAGGGTCTCCTCATTTGCAAAGCGTGGGGGCTCTTTGGGGACACAGCGGCTTGCAGTGAAGCCGCTGGAAAATACTGATATTGTCTACAAATCAAACTTGGTCTAGTATGCCAAAGGTATTAAACTTCTTCACTGGAGAAAAGTCTGAAGGTCATTAAAAACCTATTTGTTATGAAGTTGAAAAAAGTAAAGTACCTAAAAACAGTCTAATGGATAGAAAACCACTTTTATTCCCAGATAAAAATGTCTTGACAACATTAAAAACCAATCTCCCTATTTTCATTATGAGGAAAAGGAAAAAGAAAAAAAACTGTCACGAGAAAAATTCCTGTGGGAAAGTTTCAAGCATCTTAAAATTGAGGCTTATAATGAAAAAGCCTTCTCTGTCATAATTAATATAGCACCACTGATACAAAACCTGCTTCTGTCCTTCTAGCTCAGTCCAGATTGATGCTAGAATATACACTGCACATATAGTACAATATATATTAAATTGCTGTTAGGTACACAGCGCAGGATCTCAGGCAGTTTTGACATCATTCCTGGTGAGAAGAAAGGGTGGCTTAAGTTTGCGCTAAAGAAGATGTGGACATTAGCAGTACACAGATATTGAAGTAGCTCAACCACTGCATTAAATTTTGCTTACTGATTCAGTCATAAAACCAAGGGCACCAGGCATATGTACCTATCAGTTACGTAATCTTGTACAAAGTAGCAAACTCTGCTTTGAGGTCATTGTGTCCTTTAAATCTGTTTTTCTCACACCCAAAGATGTTTTTGGAATGAATGCACAGAAATAATAATATTTAGCTGACTGATTTTTTTGTCAGGAATCGTTGTCACCTTGTATTCATCATGTGAAAAGTTCCAAACTTCCCAGAGATAATCAGACAATATAAATGACACAATATACAGTATTATGTTATTCAATGAAACAAGTAACCACATTTTATAGCTGATTCTATGATACACAAGAAAACTCCATAAAATCAGAAATTTTCCTATTGAAAATCTGGGAAGACCAATGTAATGGCTGTGTGTTCCTAGAGTGGTATATAAAATGTACTTTGCTAATGGCAAACTTCCAACTCTTCAATTGTAAGACAAAGTAACAGATAACCTTGTGTTTAAACTCCTCTAAATTGGGTCACTAGCTAGATTTTCAGTAGTAGCACTTAACTTGGACCATTCTCTGAGATAGATTTAATGGGAAGTAGATTTACTACGTCCTGGGGCAGTAAGTATGAATCACTAGGAGCTTCTCTCCCCTTTATTTAACACGGGATGGAGGCTCTGATAGAATCCCACAGGGCTCCACTGGAAAGTGATCCTACCCTATGACCTAAATGGAGCTTCAGAAATGCACGAGAACTCAAACAACTTGTAGCAAATCTCCAGTATGTGTCCCCTCATTGGCTCCAACTTCTAATGACTATGAACTTCCTTTCCCATCCCTTCCTATCTTTATATAATTAGGCTCCTTTTGCTACCAGACTTGCAGAACAAAGCCTCCTATAAAAATGTGTTTTCTATGGAAAGGCAAGTGCAAAATAAGAACAGGAGGAAAAGCTTTCTTTTTGAGCCCCCTGCCAAATGCCTCCATGATTCAGTATGATTTCTTTCAGTTTGTGAATAAAGACATCCTTAAGGTAATTTATTTATTTATTTCCCTGTAAATTATATTTTCTTCATATCTTACATGACAAGATAGAAAAGATTTATTCATCATTACTCACATCTATTCTTTTCTTCCTCCTTTTTCCAGAGAGACACAGCACAGACCAAACTGATGCATGTTTTTCTAGCTACACAAGGACATAATCTTCCAGGGGCTGCAGCTTATATAAGATTCTAAAGTGAACAGGATATTATAGAGGGAAATAGTTTACTAATGGACCCAAAGATTGGACTGTTACTTAAAATATGAGAAAGTCTTTTTAATACTGGAATCGTTCCTGACATTAATGGGTTTTACATATTCAACTATATGTATTTATGGACCCTTTTAATGAAAGGTCCCACACTGATATAACAGTGACTGCTTCGTTTTGCAATGGAAGGTGTGAAAAGTCTAGATCTTTTATTGGGTGGAGGTAAGATTTTTAAATGTTCAACCAAAGATACTGATGCTTAGTTAACTCTCATTGTAATTTTTTGGTACTGGGGATCAAACTCAGGACATTTTGCTTGTCAGGCAGGTGTTTAAAGCACTGAGCTATCTCCCTGGTGATATTGATGTTATATGCAAAAGGGAATATCAACTCAAGACCCTGGATATTACCATCTTGCATCCTCATACGAGACTACGTCACTCATTCCATAACTCAGAGGCATACAGGAGCAGGAAAAAGTTTGAATCCAGCCTGAACAATTTAGTGCAACTGTCTGAAATTAAAGACATTACAGGGGACAGGGACATGGCTCAGTGTACAGGCTTAGCCTTGCAACTCCACATCTCCTATATCAGGTCCATTTCATTTTTAAAACACCAAATGCCAGTCTCAAAGAGTACAATGGGAACAGGCCCTAGGCACATTAAAATTTAATTGGCCCCATTAAAATCTCACTTTCAGACACACCTTAGGAAGGACTCAAGGACGGCGAGTTCCTTCACCTGCCGGCCAAGGTGTTGACAAAGAGAAGCAATCTAGGCTTTTAATCATCTGACAGTACAAAGAAGAGAGCACATGAGAGCATCAGATTTCCCATCTCCCTCTGCACCTTTCAGGCCAATTGAGTCCCTGCTGGACCAGAGGTGAGCTATGTTGCAGCCTAGGGGGCACCGGCGATGACAACCCTGGTTCTCTCTCACAGCCAGGCCACAAAGCTCTGAAATTGTGCTGTATCACCAGCCACACTCCTGGACTACAGATAATTTATGACTGTAACACTCAGGAATCAAGGACAGAAAAGCAGATATTCAAGAGCTTTGCCAGTTTTATTTTGCATACTGTCTCTGTCTCGGTTTCTTTCCCCCACGTACACAGTCAGTAGTAATTATAATCATTATGCAGATGAATCTTTAGGTTAAAAGGCCAGCCAGTCTGGTCACATTGCCTTCAGCCCACCTGCTGCTCCCAGAGCTCCAGCGGGCCCTCTGGGGACCGGCCTGCTAAGTGGGGACACACTGCTCTCCAGGCTCTGCCAGCTTTTTCAGCATCAGGCATCTGCTCCTCCCACTCAGGGTCCCCTCTTCTCACAGCCACTGAGCAGGGCAGGATCCAGCTGCCAGGAATTGTCAGCTGACCAGAATTCTACTTCTTTTAAGAGTAAGACTCATGCTTTCACCTTCTTGCCCAACATTCCCTTTCATGCTTTCTGGCTCAGGGCAGTGATGGGCGAAATGAACTTAGAAATGTGAAGTGAGCGGGCAGCTGTACAACCTCTTTGCCTCCAAAGAGGTGTTCCTCTGCTTACCCTGATTTCCAGCTGGCTTCATGATCTCATGGGAGAGCGGCAGTTCAAACGCACACTGATGCCATGAGGAGGCCGTATCTGTGGAAGCCCACCACCACTGCTACAGGACTAAGCGTTATGCTCTTTCTACCTACCCTACCCCAGCAGATTCTTTTTTTCTTAAGAGCACAGAAGATACCTGTCAGGCTTCTTGTGTTGCTTTCTTTTTCTACAGAGCTGTATGGTATCGCTTTTGGAGTAGCTTTACTCAGGGGACTATATATCCCATTTTCCCACCTCTGGGCTCCATCCACAGTGGCTGTGTTCTTTACAGCACTGATTTCCCTACAGGAAATGCCCAGAATGTCTAGGTCTGCAGTGCTCACACGTGCGCTTGGCTTCCCTGGCCAGGGGGTTTCAGGACTGCCCACCTTCCTTCCAAGGGCCCAACAGGGCTCTGTGGGAGATTCTCCCTTTCCTAAGGAGTTAAACCCTCCTAATTACTTAGCTTCTCTATAGGAAACCTGATCCCAAATCAGTCCTAAGTAAATTTTCTCACTAATTCTTGGTATTCAAATGGAAATGACCCCAGGTAATAGTCTTGTGAGATGGAAAATACTTCTGTTTAGATCCACTAGGGTCTCTTAATCAAGTAAAATCTTTAGACCAGGGCCTTCCATCTATCCATAAAAAAATAGAAGAAGAAAAAAAAAAGAGCCTAGTACTGTCTGATATTTACTAGGTCTTTGGGAAGATGAAAATATTTTGTCACTGACATCATTATCCTTATTTTATTTTATTTGTATTTTAGGGAAGGGTTTACAGGGTGTTCAGGGTCTCACTACTAGATCAAACTCATAGTGATCTGCCCATTTTACAGCCTCCCAAGAGCTGGGATTATGTGCGTACCGTGCCCAGTCTCAATCACAGTCTTAGTGTGCCTTGTGGATGGGGCCAGCAAGGCAGGCCTAGGGATTGAACCCCCAGGCCCTGTACCTGCTTGACCATTTTAAAAGTAATTTTTAAACAAATTTAAAAATAATTAACTCAGCATTTAGGAGTTACATAAAAATATGCTAGGTGAAATGCATATTTATTTAGGTTATAGTCTCCTAGCTCAGTAGAAGATTTTGACAATAATCTCTGTATTCTGGAAGGGAGATAGATTAAATGAGGAGATTTGAATTCATTTACTAATCCAACGGAGCTCTGAAGAAGAATTAAAGAAGGTTAGCAACGTTCAGTTTGAGGATTATCAAGACCTAAAAAATGTTTCATTGGCAAAAATAGCTACTTGCACATCTTCCTTCTAAAAAGAACTACAGAAATTTTACCAGTGGGACAAGACCTTTAAATCAGCTGTCAGAGCCCCATCCTGGAGTGTGCTGAGATGGCCTCTGAGACCAGGTGTGGTGGTACACACAGTAATCCCAACACTTGGGAGGTTGAACACAGGCGTGTCACTATGAGTCCAATCTACATAGTGAGATCCTGTAGACCCTGTACTAAAATACAAAAAAAAA
>PVKA01000111.1:181905-265737 GCA_004027165.1 Ctenomys sociabilis | reverse complement strand
TTGACTATTCCTGTTTGATAAATGAAGAAGTGGAACTGAAAGGACTTATGTAACTGGCTGAGATCACCCGACAAGGAGGTGGTACAGGCAGGATTTGAACACGGGCCCCTGACTCAGAGCCATGCTCTCATGCTCCAGTGCGCTCCCTGGAGACACAAGGCCACAAGCCTCGGTGTGGCTGGGGTGCCGCCAGGTTCTGCAGATAAAGAGCTTTGCGGGGAACTATGGGGACACAGCCTGTTGATGTCAGGGCCTGAACTGGTGGTCCTAGAGCCTGAAGGCCTGCCTCAAGCTCCAACTTTCCCCATAGGAAAGTCCCAGCTTGAAACCCTGCCTTGGGATTTTGGGTCTGGAAGATGGGGAAATAGTCTTCCCAAGATAATAAGGTAAAAGGGTCCCTCCCCACCCCCACTCCCCACTAACTGCCATGAAAGGCAAGGCTCCAAAGGGCAGAGTTATAATTAGTGAAGTAGTGGAAGGCGTGTCTCCAGTGCTCGGGCCCCGCATGGCCCTGGGCTGCCCTCCGAGGGGAGATGGTCTGCTGCAGAAGGGGGTCCAGTGCTTCTGCACTCCAGACGCCTTTGCTTCCCAGAGCAGCATAGCTGCCCTGCGTGCTCCTCCTGACCATGAGTGCCTCTCCTCTGCTTGTTCATGACAGGTGTGAGAGCAGAGGGCCGTGTGCGGATGGAGCCCCAAGTGTCCGGCATGCCAGGAAGCGGCAGGAAAAGGCCATTGTAAGTGACCTGGGGCTCCAGTGCCCAGCATGAATGGGGGCACACAGGAGTGCCAAGAAGTGCTGAGCCTGTCAGCCTTCAACCACTCGCAGCCCCAAGGGCCGGGGATCTGCAGAACACAGTTATGTTTCTCTCATTTGAAAGTCACAGGGGCCACCCACGGCCGTCAAAGCTGGCACTGTGCAAATACCAACCATTGGACTGCCCATGAGGTGTGCGGTTGGTGGCAGCCTAGGGCTCGGCCTCGGCAGCCTGGAGAAGACCAAGAGGGTGGGAAGGAGGGAACTCACAGCCAGGCTGACTGGGTCAAAAGCCAGGCCAGCCATGACCTTCCATATGACCTTGGGCAAGTCCCCAAGCTCCCCTGAGCCTCTTCCCTCATCTGCACATGGGGGGTTGGGTCTTGTGCTTCCTAAAGGTTCCTCCAGCTTCTCCAGGGCTAAAAGACTAGGAAAGCCTGTTATATCATCCATGCCCACAGACACAGTTCTCTCCCAGAGTGTATCCAAGGCTCTGGCCTTGTGGGGCTCTTTACAGAGCCACCCACCAAGAAAATCTCTTAGCCAGTCAGCTGTCCTGTGTCACTAGGAGGAAGGGAAGGAATCAGGATGGAAACAAAAGAGAACACCGGCTCCTTCTAGTGGGCGTGGTGCTCCCCCCAGAGGAGCAGAGCTCTCTGCACACAGGCCTTCATGCTGAGCTCTGTGCCTGCCTCTGTTTATTTTAAGACTGCATCTCCTTCGGTCACTAACTTGCACTTGCATGGGATGGGGTCAAATTCACAGTCCCACCTTCCTCTGCCTCCCAGAGTACCGCACCACTGTACGCAGCCATGTTTAGGCCTTTTGCAGTTTGAACAAAGAGACACAATCCTAGGCTTTGGGTGGCAGTGAGGTGTGAAACAGACAAGCCTCCTTCCCCCCCCCTTATGGTTCTCTCCCAGGGAGAGGAAAAAGAATGATTTATAAACCAAGGGTTGCACAATGGGATTACAGATTGGGATGAGTGCTATGAAATTAACATCATGACTAAAATGCCTGTGCTAGTGGTCATGCTTGCACTGGCGGGTGAGCACATTTGCCCAGGTGCATGGGAGAGGTATCTGCGGGAGCTGGGTCCAGAGGAATGCAAAGGAGCTCCAGCGCTAGCAAAATTCAGGGTGCTTGTGAGTGTGGGCTTTGTGAATGCAGGAGGCTGGGAGAACTCGGGCTTTCTCTGTGGAGCTGAACCCAGGTAGAGCATGCTGTGGGACAGCTGTGGTAGCTGGTACTGCCCTCCTGAAGAGCCCAGGCCTGAGTTTTCTCCCCGACATGTGTTCTTGGGTGTGTGGTGGGGGAAGCTATGGCCTTGCCCATGCCCAGAAAGAGCCTGTCCGGACCACAGTCCATCCTGCGCCCAGCAGTGCCTGCATCCACCTGGATCAGATGACAGGTCCCCACAGAGAGGAGGGCGTTCTGGCCTGGGTGTCCACTGGCTACCTCTGCCACACTGTCCCTGGCACTTGCTGGCATAGCCGTGAGCTCTCCCAGGCGGTTTCCTGCTCGCAGCACTGTGCTGTGACATTAGCTGGCCCACCTGATCAAAACCAAAGGTGCAGTGACTTCAGTAGCTTTAATGGCCCCATCTCATTAGCTTTCCTTCCTGCCTGCTTTGACCCCCACAGATAACCTGGCTCCCAACCCTTCTTCAGCAGCTCCTAGGTCCACCCCATCACCACCCCCTCAGACTCAGAGTCCAAGTACAGACACTGGACCACGCCGCGGTACCTCTGGTAACAGAGGGTGCCCTGTTGGCCATCCCCACTTGTTCCCCTTGTGTAAGCCAGCAGTTCCTGTGAGGGCCACTTCCCCTGTACTCCTCATTGTCCCTGCTGTAGTCAGGGAAGTTCCTCTAGTATAGAGATTGTCCTTGTCCTCTCTGGCTCCAGCTGCTCAGCCAGGCTTTGGACAAGGATTAGGACCCCATGGGAACAGTGACCAAGTCCCCCACTCTCTTCCCTTTTTGAATAGGGTGAAGGCCGTGTCGTGTATGTTCGAAACCTCTCCAGCGACATGAGCTCCCGAGAGCTAAAGAAGCGCTTTGAGGTGTTTGGCGAGATCGTAGAGTGCCAGGTGCTGACTAGAAGTAAGAGGTGAGTCAGGAGAAGCCGTTGCAGGGGTAGGGTGAGCACAGGCTCCCAGCCTGGGCTGGCTGCCGAGAAGAGGCCCAAGGGTGTCTGGGGAACAGCCTAGGCCAGGGATGGTGACCTGCAGTCCACTGTGGCATGCGTTCCTCAGGTTTGCCACCACTGGCCTAGACGCAGAGGCCAGGCCCAGGAAAGGACTCCTGATGGTTGTTTACCAGTAAAGACAGAAAGCATGGCTGATGGCCCACTCAGGGCAGTGCGTTATGCACTCTCTTAACTAAATTTCCAACACCTCTGGGTCACAGGCATTTGAATTCTTTGTATTGCTTTTCTTTCTGGGTGAGCTTGGTCCAACTGAGCAGCTCCTTCAGGGCAGAGATGAACTGGCGCCCACACCTCCATTCCAGGCCTCAGCTGCACCTACTCACTGCTCACATTCCTCCTGCTCTCTGCAGCGGAGCTCCTGGCTCCCAGCTCCGAGGCAGCCCTGCGTCTTCCTCGTCTTCCTCCCCCACCTGCAGAGCAGTGTTCTGTCAGGGAATCAGCAGAAAGCTCAGGGTGCCTGTGACTGCACAGTTGAGGTGTCAAAACCTTATCAGTTTTGAAGTATTGCTAAATTATCTCCCATTACACTTGCAAACTAAATTATTAGGGCTTTGAAATTGTGGTTTAATAATAGTTAAAAAAAAAAAAAAACTTCAGCAAGAAAATGACTTCTTATGTATGAATCATTATAGCACTTCATACCCACTAGAAAGGCTAGGATTGAAAAGCAGAAAATAAGGGCTGCGGAAGATGTGGAGAAATTGGGACTCTGGCGTAGTACTGGTGGGAAAGCGAATGAGGCAGCCGATCTGGAAAGCACTGCGAGAGCACCTCGGAAACCTCCATACAGAAGCATCATGCAACCCAGCCATTCTGCCAGTGGGTAGAAAAGGACTGAACATGGGCTCACAAAGCAACCCTGGCTTACCCACGTTCAAAGCAATGTTATGCCAAATAGCTAAGAGACAGAAACAAGCCAAACGCCTACTGATGGATGGATAAATAAGACGACATCCGTCCATCTAGCGGAGTGTCACGCGGCCCTAAGGGGATTCTGACACGGGCCACCACATGAGTGAACATGTGGACATCGCTGAAGACAGGATTTCACTTAGGCTGCATCTACGGTGATCAGAGTCGTGCTGACGGGAAGCAGTGATAACTGCAAGGATGGGAGAGGAGGGGGTGCCGAGGAGGGGGTGCCGAGGAGCTCCTTTTTTAATGGATGTAGGAAAGAAGAGGATGATAAATTTCGTTTTCTTTTCCTCTCCTTACTTCCTTTCTCTCTCCTCCTTGCTTTTTCTTGTCTTTCTTTCTTGACCTCAACTTGCTCAAAATAAGCCATGGGAGGACTTGGCAGAAGAGGCCCAGAACTATTTTTCCCGTCTCTTCTTCCTCACCCTCTTCCTTCCGTCCCTCCCTCCCCTTCATGGTACTGGGGATTGAACTGAGAACCTTCACAATGAGCTAGATCTCCAACCCTTTTTATTTTTACCTTGACACAAAGTCTTGCTTTGTCATTTAGTTGTCTGGGTTGGGCTGGAACTGGCAGTCCTGCCTCAGCCTCCTAGAGTACTGAGGTTTCATGCATGTACCACTATGCCCAGTTGGTAGTTCTTTTTATTTTAATGTATTCGGTACAGAGTCTCACTACACAGCTCAGATGAGTAATGACTCTCCTGTTTCAGCCTCCCCAGGGTTGGGATTACAGAGGTGCACGCCTGGATTTGGTGGACAGCACGGCATGCAGTACCAGGGACCCAGCTGAGGTCCTTGTACTTGCCTAGGCAGATGCTTAGGCTCCTGAGCTATCTCCATGGCCCAGTGGGTAAATTTTATTAGTTTTTTTTTTTTCTTTTTCTTTATTTTTAAAAAAAATTTGTTAGTTTTTACAAATAAAACTTACACAAATATTATGAAAATAGAACTTTTAAAAATTTTGCACAGTCTTCAGGATATCAAATGAAGGTTAACATAGAAAAGCAAGGAAGCAAATAGATCTCTGAAGGGAAAAATCGATGTGTTAAGATTCAAAAAGTGTACATGACCTTCTGAAAATAGGCTTGGCTGTACCGCCAGCTTCAAACATGTGAAGGAGCAGAAGCCTTCCTCCTTCACCCTGGCTCAGAGACCCATCAGGAAATTCAAGTCCTGAGCAATAGAGAAATGGCGCTTGTCTCTGTCCTTGAACCACTTCTATAGCAGCTGAGATCCTTTTCTGTCTTATTTGTGGAACTGAAAAGTCAAAGCAGAGACGCGTTTGGGTCCCCCTTGCCTGGTAGCCTTCTTGGTGTCTGGCTTTCCTCCTGGTCACGCAGAAGCTGCCTCCTGCTCTAAGCTTCTCTTTCCTACTGGAGGCAGCTGCCCTCCTTTCTCAGGCCCAGCAGAAATCTGGGGTGGGTCACCAGGGTTTACTTTGGGTGAAAAGCTTACCCAGATGGCCTGAGCCTGGTGCGTTACACGGAGCTATTGGGGAGGAAGGGATTGTCTGAGAGTAGGCAGACGTTGTAGGCATCTTCCACATGGGTGGTGTATGTACAGAGTCACGGTGGCCTTCTGCTCCTCTAGTAAAGGCTGGCCTGACAGTGTATGTCAGGCTGGTCCAGAAACATGCTACCCCGTTGTCCCCACAGAGGCGAGAAGCATGGCTTCATCACCTACCGGTGTTCTGAGCACGCGGCCCTGTCCCTGCAGAACGGCGCTGCCCTGAGGAAGCGCAACGAGCCCTCCTTCCAGCTGCGCTCGGGCGGGCTCCGGCACTTCCGCTGGCCCCGACACACTGACTACGGTAAGCCCCCAAGTGAGACCCAGCCGGAGGCTGGTGGGTAGCAGCTTCCTGTAACTAAGGCCCCTCCGGAATGTGACTCCCTGCCCAGACCCCAGCATGCTGAGGGATATGACTGCAACCTCTCTGCTTGTTTTGGTCTCTGTCTTATAATTGTCACCAAAAACAAAATCAAGCCTCCATGGCCCCTAGGAACCATGACCTCATTGGTCAACTGCTGCACTGGAGAAGAAGAGGTGTTCCGTGGTGACCCAATGTGTAGTAGCAGTTTTATCCTGTAATGGACCACAATGTAACAACTCTGGCATCAGGCCACTGCCGCTTGGGGACAAGTTGGTAAAGAAGGACAAACAAATACAGTGTAGCGAAGAGCCCAAGATAACCTGCAGAGTACAGGGCCGAGTAGCAGGGACTGGGTGGCCGGGGGCACTCCACCTGGCTGTATACCTGCCTGTGGGACCCAGGCTGCCTGTCTGTATGAGAAAGCCATCCCCCTCAGCAGCAGGTTATTAAGGGGTGGGATGCTGTCAGGGGAAGTAGGATCCTAGGCTGATCGAGCAGCAAGGGGATCTAGAATGTTCTTGTTCGGCCCCCTTTACTCTGTAAAAGAGAGGCCCTGAGACATCAACAGCATGGTAGAGACGTCACAGGAGGCTGGCCATCGACACTGTCCAGGGCTCATCTCTACTCTCTGACACCATGGGCCCACCCCTGTAGCAGATGTGCTTGGCATCTGCCCTTTATAAGATGTTCACTGCCTCCTTCTCCCACTGGCCCTCCAGACGGCAACCTAGAGGAGGCCCTTTCTGCATCTGGGAAAAGCAAGTACGAAGCCATGGATTTTGACAGCTTGCTGAAAGAGGCCCTGCAGAGCCTACACTGACAACAGCCTTAACCTCCGAGGAATACCTCAATACCTCAGACAAGGCCCTTCCAAAATGTTTACGTTTTCAAAGAAAGAAGTGTATGGGAACGCGAGAGCGAGCCAGTGTGCGTGAGAGAGAACACACGTGAGAGAGACTTGAAACTACTGTCCTTTTCAAAAACAAATTGATGTTTACATTGCACAAAGCTGCTTCTGTCTGTGAGTTTCCATGATGTTGATGTTCCACTGCCACATTAGTGTCCTCGCTTCCAAAGGGTTGTCCTGGGTGCGCCTCAGAGTGCTGGGTCAGTCACCCTCTGTCCTCCTGCCCGACTGACTTCCTCTCGTAGACTTGCAGCCTGTTCGCCATAACATCTCCTGTCTGTAGTGTGTGATGATGAACTTGTCCCTTGTGAATAGAATCAGGATTATAAACTCATTTTTAATTGAAGAAAAAAGTATATCCTTAAAATAATGTATCTATGGCTCAGATGTACTGTGCCTAGGACTATTGTATCGCTTCCTTGATTTTTAACTATGCACAGTCGTGAGGTGTTTGCCATTGAGCTGCGCTGCTCCCCTGTTAGACTGCCCTGGAGGGGCTGAGAGGCTGGTCCCCAGGCAAGCAGACCCTACAGCCACAGCAAGGAGCAGTGGAGCAAAACTCTGGGCCTCTTCTGCCAAGTCCTGCTGTGATTGATTTTGAGCAAGTTGGGGTCAAGTTATAGTGCAAGGCAAGCCCCCGTCCCATGCCCAGCTCACACTGAAGAGCATGCCCAGCTAAAGCCTGTGTGAAGCTAAGGACAGGGATGTGATTCCTATTTTGCAGTGGAAGCAGTGGTGCCCTGGGGGGCAGAGTCACTTGCCCAAAGCCCCATGGCCAGCGAGAAGGCAGGGCAGCACCCCAGCCCAGGCCTCTGCTTCTAGTTCCCAACAGACGGACGCACTGGCTCGGGGATAGGTAGAGGTGAGGTAGGCTACACTGGGCAACAGACCAGAAGCCAAAGGGCTCCTCTGGGGGCTAAGTCAGCTGCTGACTTCTGAGCACGAGGTGGGTCCCAGCTCCAGCTCATGCCTGAGTTCTGCCTCAGTTTTCCCTCAGCTTGGAACCTAAGTGAACACACTGTCAGGGCTTTGAGGTGCCGCTGCAGTGGGACGCGTGGACTGTGTGTTAAGAGCAGCCATTCTTTGGAGGCCAGCTGCCATCCCATCCTTGTCCTCACCTTGGCCCCACCTATGAAGTTGTCTTGGTGGCTAGGGCAGGGGGGGCCAGGAGGAGGATGCACCGGTGGGGAAAAATAAGGCAACATCCGAGCGCCCTGCAGACTTGGGTAGCATTTGGATGGGGCTTTACTTCCAACCTTGTGTTCTTGCCTGTTGACAAAGCTGTGTCCAGCTTGATGTCCTGGGGGTACCTTGGAGCAACCTGTGAGGGTGCAGAGTGTGACCGTATTGCTTCTGCTTCCCACAGAATGGCCCGCCCTTGATCTTTTTCATATGTCAGAGATCCCTAGGACACTGACGCACTTAAGGAACAAAAAGGCCCTACAACTTCCACAAGCGTGAATGTGATTCACGGAATAAGCTCAGCTCCCTGTTGCTGCTGGCAGGCCTCATCCCTTGTGAACTGGTAAATGGAGTCCCTTGAGAACTGATGCGGCCCTGGACGACGAGGGTGCTCCCTGCCATGGGAGAAGGCTGAAGAAGACAGGCTGTAGGGAATTTGAGCTACTCTGTACCGTCAGTTTTCTGTGAGATGGAGTGAGGGGGAGAACTAGGCAGTTTCGAGAGTCGCAGCTTCTATAAGGACAGCGCACATGCAGTGCCTGTGCCACGACGCTGCCTCGCTGGCCAGCGCGGACACAAGGGGCCAGCTCAGCTCCTATTCCCTGAGCCTAACTCCTCAGTGCAGCCAGCGCAGTGCTCTCGGCAGTGATCAGCGTTTATCTGATATCCTGGTCTGGTCTTTAGAAGTCTCCCATCAGTCATACGGAACTGAACGCTGGCCGGGCTTCATGCTAGCTCCTCTCTGCCTGTCATGCCCTGGTCAATGAAAAAAGAATGTCCCTGATGCCATTCCCTGTCTGTGCTACTGTGACATACATCTTTGCTTGAGGAGGGTGGGGTGGGGGTGAGGGGTAGTAGACAGGAACAGATGTAGGGAAGCCAGGGCTTGTAAGGGTGGGCCGACAGCGGCTTTCCACAGCACAGACTCAGTCCCTTAAGACCCCTTTGTAGCTGCTCACTGCCCAGCCGTGGTAGGCACATCATAAGTAGAAGGAGCAGAAGTAAAATCCTTCTGGTACCTCCACTGAGACCTGATCTGCATTGAGGAATAAACAGATTTCACCCCATCAAAAGGAAAGACACACCAGCTGCCGGGTGAAGAGCCAGCCGAGTCCTGACTTCACCAAGAACTTCCTGCCCAGCTCTGCTTAGGCTCTTCGCCCTGGGCCTTGGGGTGCTGGAAGGAGTTGTCAGGTGATGTCTTCCATTTGCTTCCTCCTCAGTTTCACTATCTTGGGCTGGTGGTACCTGAAGATAAGGAGAGGCCGGCTTTTAGGGAAGGGGGAACTTTGCCCTCCCCACCTTCAGGGTCAGCTGACGCTGCCCCTTGCACGCAGTTCTGTCCTGGGCACTGGATGTCACTTAGACATTTGCCCTTCAGCATAGCAACGGCAGCCACCTGGGCATGCTGTTGGCATCTGAGGTGCCTGAGGGCAGGGCTGGGGTGCTGGTGGGGAGGAGAGGGTGCCTGGCATGGCATACCACAGTCTGCTTGTCACCCCATACGAGAAAGGCTACAAGTTCTAAGGCTGACCAACCCTGCCGACAACTTCTGTCTGGAAGACTCATTCGGTGCTGTGTACTATCCACCAAGGAGACTCCAGAGTCTCTCCAGGAAGAGTCAACCTTGGTCCCTTTCCCACCAAATTAAGGAGCAACCCAGAGGGAGCAGCTGCCATTGGCAACCATCTCACCATAGTTCTGTCCTAGTGTTTGCTCTCAGTGAT
Organism: Ctenomys sociabilis; assembly: GCA_004027165.1. Classification (NCBI taxonomy): domain Eukaryota; kingdom Metazoa; phylum Chordata; class Mammalia; order Rodentia; family Ctenomyidae; genus Ctenomys; species Ctenomys sociabilis. The sequence continues at coordinate 256,169 of PVKA01000111.1, read as the reverse complement.
GTTTACATGTGATTGCCATAACTGCTTCTGTAGACCGTGTCGACAGCCTCCTGTGTAGGCAGGCTGTACTGTCCGTCTCTGTGCCCCACTGGTATTTTCCAGAAATGTCTGATCCAACCGCTAAGTGGAATTCTTCCATCTCCTTCTTCAGTCGGTACAGGCTGAATCAGAATCCTCGCTCTTGGGGGCTCTGGTTACCGAAGGAAAATGCATCAAATAAAGAATCTGAGTGGATGGAGTGCAGCTAAGATCCTACTCCCTCACCCCCATGCCTTCCCTACCCCCACCAGAAAACTGGTTTGCATCAGAAAGCATCTGTGGGGGTTTCCCAGCATCTGCGTGGAGCACTTAGGAGAGGGGCAGGGCTCCAGGGGCAAGGAAGGAGACAGGGAGGTTGGGAGGCTGCGAGCTGCAGACTCAGTATTCAAGTCCTGACGTGGGAAAACCCAGAACCCATTGTCTTTGATGGGGTGAGACCTTGCTTACCGACTCTGTGGAGGTGATTTCGCCTGGACACATGCGATGTGCCTGCTGGGTTGCTGGGGAGGTGGTGAGCAGAGGGACAAGGAAGGCACCGGCAGCCCTGCTGCTGTGCATGTGTGGGCCAAGCTTGAGTGCAATTGAATGCAGCCGAGCCTGCAGCCTGAGATGGGCTCATTTCAGCTGGGACACAGCATCAACCCTGGAGATGTTGATGTGACTCACTGATGTTAACAGTACAGTCTTTTTTTTTTTTTAAGCATTTGAGATTTAGCACTGTGGTGTTTGGAGGAATACCATATCCAGTGTCAGACATGACCAAGGTTAAAAAATGGATGTGTATTGTTAGCAAAGTGAACCTAACGGTATCATTGGCCAAAGAGGAGTGACCCTCTCACCCCCTCCCAGGGGTGTGGGGAAAGAAACTGGAACGTATGTGCAATATGCTAAAGTTGGTCCCAAAGTCCCTGCAGTATTTGCACAGTTTGCAGAATCGGACAGTACAGGGTAAATGGAGGAGTACCTGGGAGCAGATGCCCCAGCGCAGCGATCCCACTGCCCAGAATAGGTGTGGGTGAGACGCACCCCTGGTGCCAGTTGCAGGGCCTCCAGGATGTAGGCAGAGGCTGACTTTGCATTGAGCAGCAGAAGCACCAAGTGAATGCTGAGGCTTCAGCCTGGCCCTGCGTTTCTCTCCTGGCAAATCTGGGTCTCCTTTGACTGTACAAGGTACTGTCCTGGAGACCAGAGCCGGGTGGCAGGAAAGAGGCTGGTGTGAGGGAAGAGAGAATAGGGGTGCCTCTTGGACAGTAGCAGCCAGAGGGCAGCCAGCTCCAGAGCCAGCCACTCACTGGCCTCTTTGCCAGTGAAGCCTTGGAAACAGGAAATGATAGATCTTGGTGCCTACTTTTTTTTTAAAGATTAAGAACAGCCCAACCAACTGAAACGGGTGTGTGGAACAAACCATTTAACTCTAAGCCATCTCTTAATGGGAAGCCTCAAGGGTTCTTACTTGCTGTGTGATCTTAGGCCCCCTTTTCCTAGTCTAACAAATGAGACCCTCGAACGATATGGGCACTCTCAGCCCGGAACAAGGGGTTAAACTCTCGCACCGTCTGTGAAACGCAGTAGGTGTCCTGCGGGTGGAGACAAGAGTGGACACCCCATCTCTCCCCTGTGAAGCCAGTTTGTCCTTGACTGTGTGCAGCTCCATGCAGAGAAGTGTCTTTGCAAGGGGACAGGCCAGCAACTGGCCCCGTCCCACCCAGTCCTGGCTGAGTGGCCTTGGATGAGAAGGCCAGCTCCCCGGGATGATCTAAGCCATAGCTCCTCGTGGGGATGGTGAGTGAGAACCCCAGCTGGGCTCGGAGGCAATGTCAGTCTCACATTAGCCTTGCCATCATCCCCACGGAGCAGCTTTTAATGCGAATGTTGTGACCGCCTGGCTGTTTCAACACTCTTGCTTTCAGACAATACTAGCAATACACTTGTTTTATAAAACAACTTCACTTAGGCACTTTTCGCACATTTCTTTCCAATGATTGTAAAACATATGGGGCAACAGGAGGCACCCATCGCGCTTTATATGCTTAGGGCAGCTGTTGTCTTTCATTTCTTTGATGGTATATAGCAGTAGTAACTGAGGCTATGGGTTTGCCAGGGACAGATTTTCAGACATCCTGTTGCATCAGGACACCTTGCACAGCCAGAAGGGGTACAGAAAAACAGCTGCCAAAACGGGGTGGCTTGGAAACTAATGTTTCTGTTGGGGGTCAGTCAGTCCCTGGGCTGTGCAGCAGTTCCTGAGAAGATGTTCCTATGTCTAGCACCTGCTCTGTGCTGTATTACTATTACTATTATTATTTTTTATTATTATTATTATTATTATTATTATTTGTCAAAAGATTCTCCAAGGAAGCCTTACAAAGCCTCCGTTTTCCCTTTGCTGGCCTTGCTCATAGGGGACTTGGGAAGGGCAGCGGTCAATCTCCGCCTCAGCACTTTGCCTTATCAACATGCGGTTGCCACCTAGTGGCCGAAGACTGTATATATCGCCTACCCAGCTGGACAGCCCAACACTAACCCTGGAAAGGGATTATAATGACGTGAGTGAGCTGCCTGGGTGTTCACAGCTGGGTAAGACACTAGGGTCAAGGATTCTGGAAGCAGCCGCTTAAACTCTCGCACCGTCTGTGAAACGCAGCAGGTGTCCTGCGGGTGGAGACGAGAGTGGACAGGCGTCCAGGGCAGGGAGGTTTGCTGTAACTGCAATACTGGCAGCCTGGCTGTTGACCTTGTTAAGTGAACCTCTGCAGGTGGCCGCCTTACACCCTCAGGGGAGGATGCTGGAGGAGGCCGGGATGGGAATGAGCACGGGCCCGCGGATCGCTGGCCATGACCTCTGATACGGTCCACCGAACAGCCAAACGAATTTGTTGTTGTTGGTTTTTTTTTTTTTTTTTCTTGTTTTTTTGTTTTTGTATTTTGTAGTTTAAAATTTTGTCAAATATTTTCATGTTAGGAATAAAAAGTCATAAACTATTCCCAACTTTGTTTCTTGAGGGATGTTTCGATTCCACTTGAAACAGGTTGGAAATCTCAAGGGGGAGGATGATCTGGGTGGCATGGGGAACAGGGCAGCGAGCCACCTGGATTTCTAGATAGTTTCGGGGGAGATGACCATCTAGAAATCCAGCTCTGTGCAGTCTGCTCCAGGTGTTCACGCCCACTCCCTCCTCTCCCCATGCCATGTAGCGTTGGCTTGGAGCATCTGCTGGTCCCAGAGGCAGCTGCTGATGTTGAAATCAACACGAGGTCCCTCTCCCTGACCCCAGGTCTTTAGAGATGATGTCTATAGCTAGCCTTAATGATGGGGCAAGGTGGTCCCGTGGTCCTTTCCCGCATTTCCAAATCTTGGACTCAAAAATCTTTCTCTTGGTGAGACCATGCAGCCTAGAGAATTCTGAGCAATAGGGAGCCAGGGCTTTCCCTGGCTCTGGGACAGGGTCAAATCAGGGAATGGCTAAACGTGGTGGTTTTGTCATCCCCAGTGGTACTACTGTAGGGGGCATTATATATTAGGAAGCTCAACAAGGCAACTACAGCCTGGGGTGCATGAGTGAGAGGCTGTGTGTGTGGTGTGTCTGTACGCGCGCGTGTGTGTGTAGGTGTGCCTGTGTGTGCCTGTGTATACGTGTGTCTGTACCTGTGCTGTGTGTGTGTATAACTACATTGATGCATTTCTTGAGAAAGGTGCAAGAATTTCACCTACACAGAGGGACACATCTGCTTTGTTATTTATAATAGAAAGCTAAATTTTAATTTTTTAAAGGACACTGCTGATGATTGAGAATCGAGTTTTTAGTTTTGCTATTTTTTTTAATTGGTAGAGGATTTTTATATATTTTTTTCCATTTTGTTGGGTTGTGTCCTTATTTATATAAATACTTTATCTGTAAGAGGCAAAGAAAAAAAATCTTTGCTTTTAATTATTGTGGTTGTCATTGTCCCTGTTTTATTTCTGATGTGATTTCCCTGTCTTCCCTTCTAAATGCGAAGACGTTTTCTTGTATTTGTACATTGTCAAAATCTATAGTTTCATAGATAATTTAACCAAATTGCTCTATGTATTATTATTATTCTGTGAGTATAAAATTCTATTTTAACGTCTGTAAATACTTCAGAACTGGCTTCTTTTCTCCAGCTCCCGCTGTGGAGTTATTGTTTACATCACAGAAACTGTAGAATCTCTATGCTCATGTACTGTAAATAGTGAAGTGATCTGCTTATAAATAAACTTAACAAATACACTATGAGATTAAACAGAGAACACCACCCCAGCCCTGCCCCTGTGTGTCTTTCTTTATCGGTACTGTGAGCTCAGGGAGGGCCAGGCAGGCCACCAAACATGGAAGGGTCCAGCTCTGGAACATCTTGGAGGAGCTCCAGGTGAGTCACCACACCTCTCCGACTCTGCCAGTTGACTCTTACTTGGCCAGGATGCTCACAGCCCAGCCCAGACTCTTCTCACCCAACGGGTCTGAACAAAGACTCCCCTGTCCTAACAGACCCACTTTCTGCACCAGCACACCAAGTAAATGTTTTCTATGAGAGATTAAACATTGTTTTAAGGAAGAAAAAAAAAATCATCAGTTCCAGTGAGAGGACCTGTTAGAGGACAGACCTACACGGTGCACTGTGCCGGGGTGAGCCCGAGACATCTTTCTCTGGGCACCTGCTTGCAGCCAGCGTGGGAAGAGGTGGTGTCTCTCAAAACCTGAAGTCTTGGAGCCAGGCGTGGTGGCATATGTCAGTCAGCCCAGGACTTGGGAGGCGGCAGCAGGACTGCCATGAGTTTGAGGCCAGCCTGAACTACATAGCAATACCCTAGGTGGAAAAAAAAAAAGCCACCCAAAGACTTGAAGTCTTGCCCATGTGCTATTTCCCTTTGTTGAAGAGAATGCATAAAAAAATTATTAAATTCTTTAAAAAGAGAATGACAATTTCATTTTGTCCCAAAGCTTTTTAAGTGAACTCTGTGCAAGATACCTGTGAGCCCCCCAGAAGGTTGAACCATGGGCAAGGAGGAGAAAGCACAGATACGAACTAGAACCATAGCTCATCGCATTTCAAGGTATAGGTGAACTGTTTTCAAATTGTTTGTTGCATATAGGAGCCATTCTCATTGGTCAGGTGATCTTCTGAATCTGTGACATGTGTTTGGATTTCTTTAGTGGAAAGGGAGAAGATCATAACTTTTCCTGGCTTAAGGCCAGGGCCTCCTGGCATGAATTCCAGTCCTTCGGGAGGAAGCTATGTGAGGACTGCTTGGTGTCTGTCGCCCTTTACCCAATTAGGTGGTAAGTAAGCTCCAAGAGCCCAGGACTGCTGCCTGCAAAGAATTTACGCCCTCAAGGCCTGCAAGTGGGACCTCTTGGTCTCCTACTTTTCCACTATGTGAACTTAGAGGGGGCTTCTTTTTAGGCTGCTGGTTTCCTGAGCTGTAAACTGTGATGGCTTAGCTAGATGAACTCAAAAAGCTTTTATGTTAAAATAAAAAGCTGATTCTCAGAAGGGGGTCTCACATCAGGCTGCTTAGCTTTGACTCCTGACCCCATCATGTACCAGCTGCTATCTTGGGCAGGTTTCTTAACTCAGAGTCTGCTCTTCACATGACAGATAGGGCTCATAACACTTGTGCCCCATAGGGTTGTTGTGGGAACAAAATTAAGTCATGCTCAGTAGCTAGGACAGTGTGCACTCTTGGCTTGAACTGCGGCTTTTATCGTGCACCCTCTGGTGCAGGCCGTGCCCTGCAGGAGAGGCTCAGCAAGGGTTCTGACCCTCAGTGGATAGAAAGAGGGTGCAGGTAGCTGTTCCAGGACTTAAAAGTGTTGTGGCAGACCTAGGGCCAACAATATTTATGCCTACATGTTTCACGTGACATGTATTTCTCCTCTCTATCCTATTACTTAGCTACCATTTGTAGGGTACACTGGGACATGGCTCTCTTAAAAGACTAATGCTCTCAGACTGTTAGAGGGGTTAAAAATCTAGTGTAAGAGGTAAAAATAATTAAAAGCCAGACTCAGCCTCCTTTTGACATGACCTGCTCTTAAGGGCAGGGCTCGCACACCTGGAGCTCAGATCCCCTGCTGTGGACGTCACCAGATCTGGGCCCTGTACAATGTGATCTTTGGGGCGTTGGACATTTTCTGGAGGAAATCCAGAGACCTGTGTGTGAACTGGGCCCACACCCATCCCCTTACTGGCCTTCCACTTCCTTCTTATAAAAAAAAAAAGGGAAGTTAGAGTAGACCAAGGATTTACAGTTTGGGGAAACCACATGATAACTCCCCTCCTCAGCACCCACTTTCATCTGTTGGCTTTGGCAAGACCTTCAGTCTGGGGGGAAGGAAAGTTCTAGAGCTAGTGTCTGTATAAGAGAACAAGAGGTGGAGGAAGGTGTTGTATGCCATCATGAAAGTAAACGGGCAAGTCTCAGGTATGGGACAGCTGACCTTGCTTCTTCAATAGTCCCTGGCAAGGGGATGAAGAGGAAGGAGCAGTGGTGGATTAAGACATCTAAGAACTGTAGGGTACCTGGGGAGTCATGCACACATTGGCAGTTCCACAGTGTGTGTGTCTCTCAGACACTGCCTGTGCACCTCGGGTAGAAACCATTTCCACTTAGTAAAGCAGAGGACCCTGGAGGTGTGGCTCAACAGCGGGGTGCTTGCCTGGAGAGCTGGAGCCCTAGGTTCCGGCTCTAGTGCTGCAAAACTTAAAAAACAAAACGAAGCTGGGCTGGGGGTCCAGTAGAAAAATTAGAATTTGGGCCAGTATAACAAATTTCCTGCAAACTTTCCAGTATGATAATTGTCATCTTTAGTTTTGGGGTCTTTCTTTCTTTGCAGTGTTCGATGTCAGTTTCTAAGGCATGAATACTAAATTTGGGAGGTGGCACATTCACCAGAGCGTATATAGATTTGGTTTGTAAAAATAAGCTCCACCTGTTTTTACAGTCTGGTAACTGAAACATAAATTCTGCAATCGAGCATGTTAGTGGTGTACATAAATTTGTGTTCCTTAAAATCAATGAGAGAGCCAGGGATATGAAGTATATCTTTCCCCCAAATAAATCGATAAGAAACATAACAACTAGAAGTACATAAAACAAATCTCAGACATTTTGTGATTATGGGAGAAGGTGACTAAAGGCTGGTGCCACATGGGTTCTGCGAAGGTGTGGTGGACTGTGCTGGACACAGGTGGGAAACGAAAGGGGAAGCGGCGCATCTGGCAGCAGCGTGGTCACACACGGGGGCGCGGGGCTGCACCGGCCCCGCAGCATTCACCCCTGTAGCAGCAAGATGGTGAGGCCTTCGCCCGTCATGAGGTACAGAACACCTGGGAAATAGAGTCCCTGCAGCTCGGAACACCTCAGGAGGGGCTGACACCCAGGGCCACTGCTGCTCGCGCTGTGGCGCCTGCAAGCCCACGCATCTCCCGAAGACGGGGCTGGCTTGGGGCTCACCCCAGTTGGGTATGAGGTGCTCAGTCGTTGCACAGAAGTCTGTAAAATGGCCTGTTCCACTGAAAAAGCGGAGAAGTGACGGGGTATGTCTGGAATTTGCCTTAAAAATATTTTAGGTCAGAAAAACTGAGAAAGAAATGTAAGAAAATTACGGATGAAGTAAAAGTGGCCAGATATTCAAATGGAGATTTAATGGGCATTTTCCTGATTTTGAGAGTAACCAAAAAACTTTTAATGAAAGTAAAGAACAAAAATGATCTGGGGATAACACTCAGCAGTACACCATTTGCCTCAGTTCAGGCCCCCGTACTACAAAATAAAATAAGTAAAATAACAACTGATTCTAAGCAAGTGTGTGAATCTGAAGTTAATCAAAAGTTGGATTGATGGGTATGAAATCTATACTATCAGCTTTAGCTCAATAGACAGTTCTTGAGACTAAGAAGAGTCTTTAAGACCGCTAGATAAGACGGAAGCTGACTTCTCCATCAGTTCCTGGTGTCTCCAGGAGCTCTGTCGCGTTCCACTGCTTGGATAGTGTCCTCCCTTGAAAGGTGGCCTCCCCCCGGCCAGCCGCAGCCAGGACACGCTACTGGATGCAGCAGGACTTGGACACAGGGGCCCCGCCCGGGCTGGGGCCTCCCCCAGGCTGGTTTCCAGAGGCTGCTGCAATCAGACAGAAGAATACACAGCTCGTCAGAGGAGACTGCGGTGGGCTCCCCTTGGACCTGGTGAGGACCAAGAGTGTGAACTCCAGGACTTGGGGGCCAGCAGATGAGCACGTGTGCAGAAGGGGGAGGGGCGGCGGGAGGGGGAGGGGCGGCGGGAGGGGGAGGGGCGGCGGGAGCCGAGAACCCCTTCTCCAAGAAAAGTGGAAGCACATGGAGGATGACAAATGGAAACCCACAGTGAGCGCCAGTGTCTGGGCAACATAGAGAACCGTGGAAATCGTGACAAAATAGAGACAGTTCCTGTCCCATCCACGCAGGGCAAGTGCTGCCACCCAGCCCTGGCCACTCAGGCAAAAATGCACGGCTGGTGTAGCCAGATCTTGATCTTTTAAAGACGAAACCTGGAAATAGGGCGTTTTAAATATGAATTTACTGTCCATATATCTCAATCAATATATGGACAGTAAATTAATACACATGCACACACACACACACACACACACACATTAACCTGGGGGCATGGCTCAGTGATAGAGCACTTGTCTAGCATGTGCAAGGCCCTGGACTCAATCCTCAGCCCTGGAAAAGAATTGCAGACCACAAGTTTGCGGACACCTGCCACTAGCCCAGAAGATGATTTATACAAAGTAGGAAAAGACATTTTCCTCAGGATACTCGGCTCCCATTCTCCGTAAAATTTTAAGATACGTGTATCTGTGATGACTGTGACACACTAGCGACCCTCGGGAAGCACACGGAGCACAGCCCGCAGAGCTATCGGGCAGCCCCGTGTTTATTGCTGCTGCCCAGCTGGAATCATCCCACACTGCGCACAGCAGAGCAGAGCTGGGCCCTGACCGTGTCCGTGTTAAGAGCCATGCGTAAGGAGGGGCAGTAGACAGAGGAGGGCCTCCAGGGTACGGCCAGGACCAGAAGCCCTATGAAGAACCAGAGCACACAACTAATCAAAGAAATTGAGTAGAAGGGGAGAAACACTGTCAGTGGGCCTGGGACTAGCTTCCACAGGGGGGGCAATCCGAGTTCCCAGAAGGCCTTTCTAACAGTAGTACCCAGCAAGGGTGTCATGTAGGGCAGGGAGCCTCTGTCACCGGTCATACAAAAACAAGGGCTCATGATGTTACAGGCAGGACTCAGTCACCAGACAGGAGACTGGAGACACGGTGTCTGAAATGCCGGCCAGCTGGTCATTCGAGGCTCTCGCTCTCCCAGCTTTGGCGCATGTGGAGGCCACCCTGCAGCCAGTCAGCCCTGTGCTGGCGGGCGGCATCAGGTGGAGGGCCAGAGGGCCCTTAGTCTCCACCTGGGAAATAGGCCTCGTCACCCTGCCAGCCTCAGTGCCCCGGACACAGAATGGTGTCATAAACCAGGCAGGGACACACTGCAGGCTGGATGTGTGGACGCCCAGGCTCCATCCCCTCCCGCACACCTTGCTTGACCGCCTGCTGCTTCTGCTTCTCCTCCTCCAGTGCCTTCATCTTGGTGTCATACTCATCAGCAAGGGCCTTCCACTCCTTTCGGTTCTTGGTGATCCCATCCAGCATGGGGGTTATCTCCTCGTGGAAACGGGAGAATTCCTGGGAGGGAGGGGGAGAAAGAGAGACAGATGCAGAGAGAGAGAGAGAAAAGGAGACAAGGACGGAGGCAAAGACATACCTGCTCAGGGCCATGCCCCAGCCAGGTAAACTGAGTCCTATGTCAAGTGGCCCCAAAGTCCTCTCATCACATGCCCTTTGTTTGTGATACCTCCCTTTGCTGCCTTTGCCAGAGCCCAGCACCCTGAAGAGGGCAGAGACCTGGCAGGGCCTGTCTCCTGGGGAAGCCTTGGCCTCGCTCAGCGTCTGGGACACTGAGATCCTCGGTAACTATTGTGAGTGAAAGGGGGTGTTGAGATGATTCATAAGAGGTGTAATAGTTCTTAAACCTCTACGGATCAAAATAATGCCTTGAATATGGAGTATAGCAGTACATGAAGCAGTTTAGTTCCTTTGATCCTCAAAGGCTCTTCTGAGGTGGGAAAACAAGTTTGGCCACTCCTACATTTGCAAAGGAGGAGATTGCAACATGGATGGAGTGGCTTGGCCTACAGTGAAGGCCTCCTACAGCTCTGTTCCGCCCAGAGTCGGCTGTGCTCAGAGGTGCTTGGGCTGGGATTCAGGTTCCGTCACAGAGGTGTGACCTTGTGCAGAGGTCACTCACAGCTAGGAATGAGGACAGCAGCCTACCCACTCCAAGGGTGGCCGTGGAGTGCTAGCCAGAAGCCTTGTTCTCAGCACTGCTAGGCTAGGAGAAGCCGCTGTGCCCCGTGGAGCACAGGACCTCACTTGGTCCACAGTACACCAGAGATGCCCTTGGCCCCCGGGGGCATTTGTACTTCTCCCTCCCAACAAATGAGCTGCAGACCCTACAGCAGAGAGCACTTCTGGACTAGCTAGTAGCAAGGGTCCCACTTCTAATCCTACGCCATGGCTGGGCTCAGTGACTTCGATGCTATGATTTCTCGTCTCTGACCTTAATCTCCTCATGTGCAGTGTGGACAAAATAAACTTAGAAGGGAGGTGTGGGTAGTGGAGATGCTTTTGGTAGCAAAGAGTCTCAAAATGGAAACTTTAACCTTAAACCAGAGCTCACAGAGAAAGTCCAGCTTGTCTTCCAATGATGATTGTCTCCCAGTGACACTGGCCTATCACATTTCTACCAGCTGTGGTAGTTAGGACGGCCCAGGTCTGCAGTATTTTGATGTGGGTGTGAGAAGGCAAGCACTTACCTTGTAGACAAAGGTGCAAACAAAGTCAATGAAACCAACTTGAAGCTTTGGGAGTTCATCTGCCTTGTTTCTGTCCATCATGGGCTGTCATGGGAAAGAGAGTCAATTGCATGGGACAGTAAGAAGGCCCCGCTCTGGGCTGGGAGATAGCCCAGTGGCATAAGTGCCAGCTTGACAAGCGTAAGGTCCTGTGTTTGATCCCCAGTACTGCAAAATAAACAGAAGGACCCACTCTATCTAGGAAGTATTCTTGCTTTTTAAAACAAAAACTAAATCCATCAAGCTTCTCCATCTGACTTGCAGTTTGAAAAAAAATATGGGACTAAAGGAACATGTCAAATAATAACCATGAGGGTATAATTTACCAAATTTTCCCAGAACATGGGAAAATCTACCCAACAAGTGACCACTGCTTTCTACAAATAAACAGTGTACAAAAAAAAAAAAAAAAAGAAAACCCAACGGTGGCCAGCAAAGATCAATAGAGGGAACCTTATATTGATTAAAAGAGGCTTAAGAGACAGAGCGAAGGTCAGCTGTATCCTGATTAGATCCTGATTTGAACGAATCAATTGAATTATTTTTCTCAATGAGAGAAAAAGAGCAGAATGGGGGTTAGATGTCATTAAAGTATTACTATTAGCTTTGTGAGTATGGTGATAGTATTATGGTTACTTGCCTGTACTCATCCATATTGAGATCCTATCTTTTAGACTTACTTAAGTATTTATGGAAGAAGTGACAATGTCTGGGAGTTATTTAAAATGTTCCATCCCAAAGTAAAAAGTGCACAAGAACAAATAGGTAAAGCAAGAATGGCAGACCTCTGCTAGTGGTTAAGCCTAGCTGATTCATACAGCAAGTTCTCAGGTGGACCACGTCTCGCCCTGGTGCTCTGATCCTTCAGTGCAGGGTCAGGGCAGGAGGATGCCTACACTGCTGGAACGGAAAGAGTAACCTGACCCTGGGCTGCACAGCTGAGCAGGCCCCTGAATTTCAAGAAGCTTCACAAATATTGTTGGGCCCCGCCCCACACTGAGGGCAAGGCTTGTGAAATTGCATCTGTGGCCTGCTCTCAAGGAATGAAGGTGAGGGTGACCTGGGGACCACCTGCAAGGAGTTACTCGCTAAAAAAAGAAAAAAGAAAGAAAGAAACTGGACATGGTGGCACACGCATGTAATCCCAGCCCTTGGGAGGCTGTAAACAGGTGGATCACTATGAGTCTGATCTAGTAGCGAGACCCTGAACACCCTGTAGACCATTTCCCTAAAAAAAAAAAAAAAAAGAGAGACTCTCTGTGCCTGATCACAGCTCTTGGTCAGGATTCTCTAAGAACAGGCTGATTCCCATGTGTACTCACAATGGGGTTCTGCTGCAGCACTGTGCGCTCCAAGTCACCCTGCTCCCAGAATTCAGCTGCCACCAGCAGAGCCACCTGCAACAGATAGTCCCCAAAACACACACAGAGAGAGAGAGAGAGAAAGAGAGAGAGACAGTCTCAAAGCTCCAGCTGCAATCTTCCTACCCCTACCCCGCCCCACCTGTTTCCAACCCAACAAAAAAGATAAACCTGCCCCTGCCCCTGCTCTGCCCCCCTTATCATTAGAGAGATACTAAAGGGATTCCCACATCTTAGCAGGCGAAGATGGAGCAAAAGTGGGCTGGCTCAGGAGCAGGACTGAGCACAGGCCTCTGTCACTGGCAGGGGCCTCAGCTTCCTTTCCCAGGGTCGGCGGGCCATACCTTGCTCTGCACCTCCCAGGGCTTGGTGATGGCCGAGAGATCACAGGCAGTCATCATCATGGCCCTGCACACGAGGACACTGCCATCAGTCCAGGGCCACACACTAGTTAATTCTATTTTTCTCTCCTGTCTCCGCCCCTACTAGCCTGTGCTTTGACTCCCATTGCAAGGAAAGGACTTCTTCCCTCATCGTAGCTAGTATTCAAAGTCAGACAGGTTTAAATCCTGCCTCTCAACCATCAGAGGTTTGCTACTGATCAATTAACCCAAGATCTCTCAGCCCATTTCCCCATCTTTAATGATAATCCCACTTCCCTCATGAAGTAGGTATAAGATTAGATGAGACGCTGTGTCGGAAAATCTTCGGGTAGTTCCCAGACAGTCTGCCCATAATGGGTACATTCTGGTTTGAATTATGTACTAGGCAGTGTGTAACCATCAGATTCACTTATATCTAACCACACCTTCAGAACTCCTTTGTCTTATCCAGGGCAGAGCAGTGTTTCTCAGCTTTGTTATTATAGTGTCCTACCCCCATTAAGAAAGCCTTCTTTGACTTTTTCCTCTAGCTGCTCCCGCATGCACCCCGCACCCACAGATGAGTGGTTTATCTGTTTGGAGGGCCATCGGTCATGGTAAAAGCTGAGCTCTTCAGCTTTCCTTCTTGAGAATCACCTTTTCCTCTGCTGAAGCCCACAGGCTAGTTGCAAAGGCCTGGGACAGACGGCAGCAAACTTGGCGTAAAGGAGGACACGTGCAAAAGACAGTGGGAAGAGGAGGAGAAAGAAAGGGAAGATTCAGAGAGGACGGAGTTTCACACTGACAGGAAGGCAAGACAGGAATCAATACACAGCTGGGTGTGGTATAGAGTAGAAAGGAAGAAGGGGACAAAGGACAGAAGCAAGAGAGGAAGAGGGGGATTTGAAAAGGCCTTGCAGTAAAGGTGATCCAGGGCACGGGTTATGGGTGTTAAGGTTCACCTAGGAAAACACACGCTGTACAGGGGAAACAGCAGAGCAAGCAAAGGAGACCGACACCCGCTCAGAGCTGTCGCAGGTGTGGGGAGGAGCTGAGAAAAGAGAGAGGGGGAGAGAAGATGGGAGACCTTAGGCATTTCAGGCTGCCCTGCAGTGATACCTGCTAGAGAGGGGGCTGCTGGATGGGGAGAAAGGCTGACTTGGGCAGACTGATTGATGGGGGGTGGGAGTGGGCCGTGGCAAGAGGCTGGGTCTCTGAAAGTAATTTGTTGCATAGTGAATTTCACGATCAGCTGTAATATGCAATTTTTACATAAGCCCTGGGAGACTCTAAGCGTCATTTATAAACTATTAGCAAGCTTGAATAGAATATATCATTATGTAATCCTTCGCAAATATCATATCATGTCAGTGGATAAACTTTCAGAACGGCACACATCCTCAGAAACCCCTTTACGATATCCTTTATATACGCAAAAGGACACGTTTCCAAATAATGCCTTGTGCTTGTGTTGAATGTTGTGTACTTGTGAAGCTTGCTGTCAAACAGATTAGGCAAACATTAGCTCAGCTATGCATTGCCACTCACTTCCTGGTACATGTCATTGTCTACATGTTAAATCCATGGGCCCGGCTTCAGGAAATCACTAGATGTTTGCTTTCCCTGACCTCAGGGATCATATGAAAAACACTCCCAAAGGCTAGGGAAGCATCCAAGTGTGCCATGGGCAGCAAGATCCGGTGTGTACCTGGAGTAAGGGGAGGGCGTGAGTAGGGAGGGGCCTGGACAGCTGGCCGGGAGTCCCAGCTCCTAAGAGGAGGCTGCATTCGCTCCAGCATTGGCACTGCTGCTGGCTCTGCACGGGGCCTCAGGGACCATGTTGGGACTGGGGTGTTAGGTGAGGCCTGCAGGGAGCTGACAGTCACTTGAGCTCAGAAGAAAAAAATCCAAAGGTGGAACAACTATCTCAGCTCAGGGGGGACCTAAAGGGTGACTGCATAATAGGGCCTTGAGGTATACATACAAGCTCTCTAGTATGGCTTGAATATCTCTGTCCCCACCCTGTTTGGATAACACAGCCTTCAGCTTCAGTGCAGTGGCATCAGGACATGGGGCCTTTTGAACATGTGGACTGGTGTAAAAAGAGAAAAACAGCAGAGCTTCCTCTCCCTTCCATGTAAAACTATGGCCAGAAGACAGCTGCCTTAGAGCCAGGAAGAGAGCCCTCATCATAAACCCGTTCTACACCCCGATTTCCAGCCTCCAGAGCTACGAGAGGTAAACCTCTATGGTCATTTTTTTCATGCAGCTTGACCAAGACCCTCCCCAAGAGGCAATCAGAAGGAAGGGCACATGGCAGAGGTACAGTGGAGAGGATGGGGATGGAGGCCTCTGGGAGGTGAGTTGTGAGGAGCGTCCACCTATCCAGCCCATGCACGGACATGTGCCAGCTGCCACGCAGGGGAGCCGCTCTTGGGGAGCCTGCAGACTTGATGAAGAGTTGCACATTTATTTCACAAATGCATGTGTGGAAGCAGACAGCTCCTCCACAGGAAAGGAGCTCGGGGCCAGTGAGCTAGCTCCGTGGACTAAGCGTCTGCTTAGGCAAGTGCACCCAGGTTTGAGCCCTGGAACAACCTGCTGTGCCAGCCCCGTCCCGGAGCGCACTGTGCTGGCCACCAAGATCGGGGCATGGCGGTGTGTACCTGTAATCCCAGCGCTAGGGAGGCTGAAAACGGGGGCATCACTATGAGTCTGAGCTGTGCAGCCAGACCCTGCACCAAGTTAAAAAAAAAGTAAAGGAGTTCCACTGTTGAAGATAATACAACACGAACTGGGGAGATCAGGGAGGGCTTCCCCGAGGGCGCACCTCTTGAGCTGATGGCAGCAGTGCACGGTGTGGAGCGCGTATGCAACAATGCACATGGCTATTCACCCGGCAGAGAGTGGAGGAAACACACAACAGCGAAGGAGACCACCTGGTGCCAAGGCCCTGGTGGAAAGCTGGAAGGAGGGCGGAGCTCTGGGTGATGACAGAGGTGTCCCAGAGACGAGCAAGCTCAGACAATTCCAAACATGGCAAGTGGGCAACCTGCAGAGAAGCACTTCAGAGCAACAGGGAAGACTGGTGAGGGCTGGATCAGAAAGCTGACAGGGTCAGCTTTGCGCGTCACAAAGGTCAGTGGTTCCATATGCAGGGGACAGCGACATACGTCAGGAACCCAGGACAGAAGCCCCAGCAGCATCTAGGCAGACAGAGGTGGTGACAAAAGCGTGCAGAGAGCCATGGCCTTTATGGAAAAAGTTCTGCAGACTGGAGGTGAGGAGGGAGGGACAAGGAAGGAGATAGGAAAGAGGATAGATGGTGACAGGATTACTATGCAGAAGGGAGCAAGAGTAGGGCAGAGCCTGTGGGCTCTCACACTTGGGCCTTATCTGCCTGATCCACAGTCATCCAGGCATCAGTTGGGGCAGGGTTTAACAGAAGGGCTTTGGAGTCAGACAGAGCCAAATTCTGTCCTCCATCTCCTGACTTGCTGTGTCCAGAGCAAGCAACTCAATATGTTTCAGCCTCAACAAATTGCAAAGTGGGATAATTATATTAGGTTAGAACCTATGAAAATCTGATTTCATGGATCGAAACGAGTTGAAATCCAGCAACGTCCTATGATTTGGTATAATATGCACCTCCCTATGTCACTGACACAACACATAAATTGATTGTGTAGGGCATGCTGAGATGGCGATTGAGACTGGGCATGGTGGCACATGCCTGTAATCCTAGCACGTGGGAAGCTGAAAACAGGAAGATCACTACAAGTCCAATCTGGGTAGTGAGACCCTGTAGACATACATATATATATATATATGAGAAAAACAGTAGCACAGCTATGTTCTTAAATGATTGAGAACAAATCAATCATCTTCCTCTTCTTCTTTTGTCTTTTTTTGAGACAGGCTCTTTCTATGCAGTTTGGGCCGGTCTTGACCTCACTTTGTAGCCCAGGCTGGTCTCAGACTTACCATGATCCTCCTGCTTCAGTCTCCTGAGTGCTGGGATCACAGGTGTGAGCCACCATTTGTGGCCATTGAAATAATATTCTTCATATGAGTTTTGCTCTCAATCATTTCGAAACATAGCTGTGCTTGGAGACAGATGGGAAGTCACTCCTTCTCTCTAGAGTTATCGGGACACGCTGGCCCTAAGGTCACATACTAAAGTAGGGCAACACAAGACCCAGCTGTGTAGGAGACTAGGGCAAGTTAGTTGGCTCAGGAAAGACGGATCGATGCGTGCAGGTGTGAACCTCCGACCACAGGAAGATTCAGACATAAACACTCAGAGATAGTCAAAGCATGGAAGAGAGCTGGGGATTTTTTTCATGTTGAACCAAAACCCTAGAGACTAAGTGATCTCTGAAATAAGAAAGGCTTAATGGGCCATTATAGATGCAAGCTAGAAAAAGAAAAGACCATTTGCTGGGACAAATTTCCCTAACCACCAGCAGCAGGGCTGGGTGGGATTTGGAAACTATCTGCCAGACCAGTGCCTGGATACTTCTCGTAAGCTTTGGGGAGGAGGGCATACCTTTCCCTGGCTATACACTGGAAGGGTGACCAGAGCCATGAATGCCTTAGAATAGCAGGGCAGTCATTGCCAAGGACATGTTGCTTTTCACAGGGTTGGGGTTGTGGACAGAATACGAAGACACCATGACAGTCATCTTCCTGGGGTTTTCAGTCATGACGTCAACACGCATTTAAAAATGTGGAGTAAATGTTTTTTTTATTGATTTGGCCAAAGCTGTTATCTGAATAGCTTTTCACTGTCTCTCCTTTCATCCATACCCCACCATTCTCTGGCTTGTAACTAAATTTGGGTCATTCTAGAGTTTTTCCTCTTTCTTATAATTCAGTTCACTTCAACGTTAACTACCTGGAATCAGTACTCCTCAGGTTTAAGGCTTCAGCCCCACATGACTGCCTTACCTGAGAGGGGCACAGGGATCGCACCCAGGTACCCACATGTCTGTCTGAGTTGGTCGCCAAGTCTGCAAGAGGCGCCCACAACCCCTCTTCAGTTTCAATAATTTTCTGGATCAGCTCATAAAACTTGGGAAATACTATTTTTACACTTATCAGTTCGTTATAAAGGACACAATGAAGGAACAGCCTAATGAAGAAGACCCGTGGAAGGGGCCGTGTGAGCCGGGCCCCACATACAGCCTCTCCAGACACGTGGCATCCACTGGTTCGCTGTGCTCACCAGCCCAGATTGTCCCCTGAGGCCCATGTTTAAAAGTTTTTGTGGAGGTTTTATCGCATAGGCATGACTGACTAAGACACTCACTACTGGTGAGCAACTCAATCTCCAGCCCTTCTCTCTTGCCTAGAGTTTAGAGGTAGGGGTAAAAAAGTTCACACCAACCCCTATCCAGGAAGCTATCCGGGGTCTCTCTGAGAATGCCTTTATTAGAACAGAAGATCCTTCTATCTCTCAGGAAATTCCATGGGTCTTAAGAGCTCTGTCCAGGAGGGAAGTAGTTCTAATCATAAAGCTAGTAGACTAGTCAACGGGCCCTAAATGGCTTTATAGCAATAATTCTCAGGCAGGGTTTTTTTTTTTTTTTTTTTTTTTTTTTTCCTCTAACAGGATACTTGATAGTACCCAAAGGCATTGTTGTGACAACTGAGAAGAGATTGCCTCTGGGTTCTAGTAGGAAGAGACCAGGAACTGGGTTAAACATCCTACTGGGCACATGGGTTCAGCCATCTAAAATAAGGTGCTTCTGCCCCTAAATGTCCATAGCGCAAAGGTTAATAAACCTCGCTTTACAGATATACATGCATTTTCTAGCACACGTCTTGAACTATTTCATCACAGATTTAAATATTTGCATAGAATCAAATCGGAGTGTAGTACAAATATTGACAACTTAAATTCTTTAAATCCAGAAGAATCTAAAAAGCTTAGGGACTGAATGCCGTCAGTCCATCATTGTCCATGATTTTTTAAAAAATTGAACAAGATCTTCTCTTTCAATTTAGTTTTCAACTTGATTTCCCCAGAAAAATCTTAAGCTAATAGTGCATGTATAGAAAGACATAGATATATGTTTGAAAGTCTTTCATTAATTCCCTGTTCATACTATGTGCAACCAAATAGGCTCATTAATTGAAATTATATAAATAAGGTTTTTTTTCTTAAGTATTGAGAAAAACTCCAGATATTGAGTATTTTAATTTTGGATTAAATTATTACACAATTAACCAAAGTGTAATACCTCTTCTGTGTGTGTATGTGTGTGTGTGAGATAAGATCTCACTACACAGTTCAGACTGAACTTGGACTTGCTTATGTAGTTCAGGCTGGCCCAGAACTCATGGTGATCCTTCTACCTTAGGCCCCAACTGTTGGGATTACAGATGTGCACCACTATGACCAGCTGTAATACCTATTTTCATAAATGACTATTGTTAGGTCTTTTTTTTTGTATTTTAGGGAAGGGTCTACAGGGTGTTCAGGGTCTCACTACTAGATCGAACTTGTAGTGATCCTCCTGTTTTCAGCCTCCCAAGAGCTGGGATTACACGCACACACCATGCCCAGTCTCAATTGCCATCTCAGCATGCCCCGGGGGCAGGGCCAGCAGGGCAGGCCTGGGGATTGAACTCCCAGCCCCTGCGCCTACTTGCAGGTGCTTTAACCTGATGAGCTATTTGCTCGGCTCTCCCTTGTGTTATATGTCTCCTCCCAAAGCCCCATGCAGCCACAGGTGGAGCACTTTCAGAGGTGGCCTGATCTAGAGTGTGAGGCTGGAATTGATTCATGGTACAATGCCAAGCTCAAGGGCACTAGGACTAAAGGTGTGAGTGCTACCTGCCCTAAGTAGCCTGGATAGGATAGAAGGGATAGAAAGAGATGTGGCCACCTCTTGCTTGCTTTGGTACCTTTTGCCTGCCAGGAGCCATTCTGCCTCTGCAATCTCCCCAGCCTTGGAGCCAGCCAGCTATGGACTGAAACCCATATGAACTGTGAACTAAATAAACCTTTTCCACTTTAACTGTGGGTGTCTAAGCAATGGGAGAAGAGTGACTAAGACAATTACTGAACACTCTAATTTGATTTTGCAATTCTCTCTCTCTCTCTCTGTTTCTCTCTCTCTCTCTTGCTCTCTGTCTGACTATATAGTCTTGAGATCCTCCTGCCTCAGCCAACTGTTGGAACCAATGTGGTACCACCATTTGTAACTTATTGAGATATGACAGGGTTATTTTTTTTTTTCAATCAGTTAATCAATGCATATTTTGTATTCCTGGACCAGGATAGAATCAGCATCATTTTATGCCTGTCTTTAATTTTATAAATCCAAGTACTTAAAACCCTTGAAAATATAAATTTAGTTGTAACAGTGCCACTTGATTCTTTGACTTCTTCTGAGCGGCTAAGAATCATATTGTGATCATGATGTTCCATGATCTATTGGCTGACAGTTCAATTAGATTCTCTTTCCATTTTGTTGAAAGCAAACACTAGAACCTTTCACTTCTGGGAAGCACGCCATGAAGACTTAACCACGGCTTTTCAAATGACTATTAATTACACCTCTGACATTGTGTTAGTAGCACTTAGGTTAATCCAAGATACCAAGTATGAGTTAAATTGAAACATATTATATATATTTTTTTTTCTGGTGTTATTTTTATAATGCTTTCATATAATGGGTTTTGATTATGTTTTCATCAAAACTTTGAAGCTGCAGCTTTAACTCATCTAATTTATGGAAATGTTCGCCATATACTCCATTGGATGTGCCAGACTTTCACTGTCAACTAAAGCAGCCTATGTGCCTCTGTCAGAAAAAGGTCTCACTTTGTCTTTTATCTTATCTCTTCATTTTTAATGCTTTGTATTGTTCTTAAAATATTGTATATCCATGTGATATAACAGGAAACACCTTTGATCTTTGTCCCCAGTTCCTTGCACAGAACTCCTAAAAACCAAGGCATTTCCTCACTATCAGAGCATCTGTTGCAATGTATGAGGGCGCTGTTTTGCTCACACCTGAGTTCATCTGGTGAGGTGACTTAGGATGCTCTCCTAGGAGGCCTCAACCTGGGGTTGGTCACCAGGGAGACTCGGTGCTCATAGGCTTGGAACTTTGACTCCCATTCACCAATCTCTGGGAAGGGAGCATTAGCTGGAGACTGAGATCCATGAAAACACAGCTAGATGTGTTTCCATCACCACCAGAGATGGACACACCTGCACACTTAGAGGGTGGTGTGTCTCCAGGCCTCACCCTGGGTAGCTTTTATGGGATTGTTTATCTGTAATCTTTGTGTGTGTGTGTGGAACGGGGGATTGAACTCAGGCCCTTGTGCCAGGGAAGTGCTTATTCTACTGAGCCATCTCCCTAGCCCCTGTCTGTAATCTCTAACCAATCTTTAATCACATCCTCTAATCAACTGGGGAATGTAAGCAAAGTGTTTTCCTGAATTTTGTGAGACGTTCTAGCAAATCATCACACTTGAGGAGGGAATCATGGAAATCCTGGATTTGTAGCCAGTTGGTAGTAAGTATGCAGAACTCAGAGCTGCAATCATAATCCAGGACAATGTAGTAGGAATATACCCTTAATTTGTGGAATCTTACAGAAAGATTGTGCCTATATTTTTCAATTCAAGTAAGTACATCTGAAAGCCTCTCAGTGCCCCCCGCCTTATGTAACTCCATGTAGATATTGGCAGCCCTGCAGTATGTGAAGCACATTCCACCGGGGGTCACAGAGGGCCAGAGGCTCGCTGGCGGAGAAGGCCAGGCCCTCACATCTGGTGTCAGAAGAGTTCTGTGTAGAGCGTGTGGAAATGCGTATGTCAGCCCAAGCACATGAGGCAGGGAAGGCTTGAAGCCACTCCTTAGGTTTGTGAGGCCTTGCTCCAAAGCAGCTTTTAAGCTTTGTTTATACATGATTTTGTATAGTTTGTCTGTTTGATGGTCTATACAGGTTTCCACACCTGGGCAACGGGCTACTATTAGAAAATTCCAAAAAGGGAGGGATCTGCTGTTGTAGTTTTAGTTGTGATTTGGTTTTGTTGTTGGAGTCGTTTTGTGAGGCAGAATCTCACCATGTAGTGCAGGATGACCTTGAACTTGCTTAGGTAGCTCAGGCTGGTCTTGAACCTGCAGCAGTCCTCCTCCTGCCTCAGTCTCCTAAGGGCTGGGATTACAAGTGTGTGCCACCATGCCTGGCATTTGCCTTAATTTTGCAGTGAGCGAAGAGTGAGGAATAGCTGACCTACTGTACTTCGGTTTTCTCAGGAAGATTAATATTAAGAGGGAGGAGACTGATCTCCCTAAGGCTACCCAGCCATGTATGTGTGCTTTGGGAGGCTTTGGCTTTCCTTGGGGAGCCACATGTCTGCTGAAGACTATAGTGATCAAAGGCCTGTCTTGGTTTCAAGAGAATGGTCTTTCTCTCTCTCTCTCTCTCTCTCTCTCTTTCTTTCTAAGGTTTTATCATTCATAAGATATGATGTCTTTGCAAAATCTGTATGACATTTCACTATATGAAAGCATTATCATTTCTTTAATCTGGGTCTCAGTGGATATTTAAATTGTCTTTAATCTTTTTTGTAAATACTAATCACATGGCAGTGACTGCCTTTCTACATACGCTTTGATATATGCACATGGGGAAGGTACCTGGCAGGGAAATCCTTCACGTGGGACTGTTAGGGGATTGCACTTTTGATAGTGTGACTCCAGGGATTTCCATAAAGGCGCGCACACCCACCATCGGGAAGGGGCCTCTTTCCCCTTACTCTGGTCAGCATGGTGGGTTAAACAGTTCCACTGTCGGCAAGAAGAATGGGTGAATAATTGCATCTTATTTTAGTTTTATTCTGTATGTTTTTCATTTTGAGTCAAGTCATGCTTTTCATTTGTTTACACCCTTGTAATTCCTTTTCTGGGAAATAACGATTAATGGTTCTTACGTACTTTCTTTTGGGTTAGTCTTTTTCTTGAATTGTGTTAACATTTACAGAGGAAGTTGTCTCTTTTTCTGTCAAAAGTGTTGCAAAGGTGGGCCTGATAGCTTAGCAGACTAAAGCGCCTGCTTAGGCAGAGAGCAGGGACTGGGGTTCAATCCCCAGCGTGCCATGCCAGCCCCACCCTGGGGCACACTGAGATGACAGTTGACACTGGGCATGGTGGCACACACCTATAATCCCAGTACTTGGGAGACTGAAAACAGGAGAATCCCTGAGTCTGATCTGTGAAGTGAGACCCTGTAGACTGTCCTAAATACACACACACACACACACACACACACACACACACACACACGCACATGCACACACACACACGCGCGTGCGCACACACATTGCAAATGTTTTTCCTCAGCCTATAGCACTTACATTCTGACTTCAGTTTTGAATTTTTGTGTGTGGTGAACAGATACAGCAAATTTTTTCACCTATTTTTATAACCTATGAACTTCAGGTCACACATTAAAAAAATGCACTGTGAAGTTATTATTTTTAATTCCCCTCTCCCTCATTTAATTTTTTTCATTCATCTGGAATTCACTTTAGTATGTGACATGAGACCAGACCTCCCCACTGTCCCAATACCAAACCTCAGCCTTTATCCAGGCGAAGTCCAAAATCTACTCCAGCATGCACAAGGTCCTTCTGGCCCGTCCCGCTGACTCAGCCATCTGTGCCTGGGGAGCTAGGGCTGAGCTGCTGCCTCAGTACTCTTCTATCTCAGAATTTGCTGCCTATTCTTCCATACTTACTTCTCATAAGAGTTTGAGAGGGCCGGCCAAATACCTCAGGGAGTAAAGCACTTGCACACAGGTGCAGGGAACAGGAGTTCCCCCAGGGTTCGCTGAGATGTCGACTGAGACTGGGCGTGGTGGTGCACACCTGTAATCCTAGCGCTTGGGAGGCTGTAAATAGGAGAATCACTACAAGTACGATCTAGTAGTGAGACCTGAACACCCTGTAGACCCTTCCCAAACAAAAAAGCGAGTTTGGAACTGACTTCTCATTTCTTCCAGTCTAAAGTAATTTTTGTTGTTTTATTATTTTTTAAATCTTTTTAGTACAGGGTCTATGGGTTTCACTAGGTAGACTGGGGCCAGCATGGGCGATCTAACCCCAGCAGCAGCTGTGCTCTGAATAAGCAGGAGCTCTAGTCTGCTGAGCTATGTGGCCAGCCCTAAAAGACTCCTCTCTCTCTCTCTCTCTCTCTCTCTCTCTCTCTCTCTCTCTCTCTCTCTCTCTCTCGTAATGCTGGGGATTGAACTCAGGGCCTTGTGCTTGCTATCTCCCCGGCCCTCTCTCTCTCTCTCTCTCTTTTTTAATTTGCAAGAGGATGTCGAACAGCACGTGGGTTCTAGATTCCGCACACCATATGGTACTGGGGATTGAACTCTGGTCTTCATGCTTGCCAGTCAGGCACTTAGACCACCAAGCTATCTCCCCAGACCCTGTATCTACTTTAAATGAATAGTTAATTGTGGAGAATAGATAACTTTTTAATCTTCCACCTATGTGACTCTTCTGCTGTGCCATTCGTAGAGGCCTGCCTGGGGCAGCCACTGCCTGAGTTCAGCCCCCTCGTTCGGTGGGAAGAGGTCACACTGCCCCGCAGGCCTGGGTGGGCAACTGCAGGGCTGAGCAAGGCGCAGCTAGCTCCCCATCAGGGCCCTCTTCCTTCCCTGCCCCAGGGGCCGCCTCTTCCAGCTTGCACAGTTTTACACTTCTTGTGACTGAATCACACCTCATTTACATGGAAGTATCTAGGTATAAGCAAGCTGCCCGAATGCTTCCTTCAGATCGGGGCCAGGGCTTGCCTTTCCTTGAGACCCTTCCTGGGCATCCCCAGCATTGCCTAGGACCCATCGCAGAGAAGCCAGGATCTGTGGGCACAGGCCACGTGTTCATAAAAGGCCTCAGACCGACACACCTCACCCTCTCATCAGCTAAACTGAATCACGGAGAGGACTGAGGGGAAATATTTACCTGTCACCTTCAATTTGAATCTCTGTTGTAGACCTCATTCCTCGTTCAGCATACACTATAAATTACATACACATAAATCATATAGCTAACTTATGAATAGCACAACTAATATTGCAGGGCATTGTCATATAAAGGAATAGCTAAAAATTTAAGCCTATGATATATATTATGTATTATAATATAATATGTTATACATGTTATATATTATATTTTATATGATATATCATATTACATATGCAGTATATATATTAATATATGTAATGTGGTATATCATATATTATATACATGTATCATATATATTACTGGGGAATCAAACCTGAAGCCTCAGGGAGATGGCTTAGTAGAATAAGCGCTTGCCTGGCAAATGCAAGGGTCTGAGTTCAATACCTGGTTCCGACAAAAAAAAAACCAAAAAACAAGCAGAGGGCTGGGGATGTAGCTCAGCAGTGCAACACAGCTTAGCAAGGTGGCAGCCTGGGCTTACTCTCCAGCACTGTAAACATCAAACCTGGAGCCTCGCGCCTGCTAATGACGCTCTCTGCCTCTCAGCCACACCTTCATTCCAAGCCTGCATATCCTGAGTGGTACGTAGCTATCATTCAGATTTCGTCAGTGCAACGCTTTGGGTTTTATCAAAAATGTGAAAGCCATATAACTTCACCACCTAAATCATAGGTTTTTATCATTGGTAGGCTTCACATATTATACTTTTTGTGTACAGAGAAAGAAAACAAAAACATACTGTCTTATTTTTTGTGTTAAATAAAGATCAGACATACATCATGACTTACGCCACGCAGTGTGGGCAGAACCTCATCCACCGGTGTGGACAGCTCCCAGAGCGCAAGCCTCCGGCTATGCTAAAGCAGCAAGGGCTGTCGGCGCCCTCCCACCTCGCGACCGCTCCGCCTCCACTCACATGACGATTTCCTTCCTCGTCTGCTCCAGCATCATGTACTGCGTCCATTCCTGCGCGCTCTCATACGTCTTCGACTGATCCACGATTTTTTGGAACATTGTCCTCTTCCTACCGAACACAAAGACACACACTTGTTAAAGGAAGTCCCACAACAAGGTGATGCTGGAGCTGCTGACGCTGGCCATTTCAAATGAGGGCTCATTAAATTTAATTAGTCAGGCAAGTTTACAAAGAACCATAGCTTAAGGACTGAGGAGATGGCTCAATAGAATAAGTGCTTTCCTGGCAAGCGCAAGGGTCTGAGTTCAATCCCTGGTTCTGGCAAAAGAAAAAAAAAAAAAAAAAAAAAAAAAAAAAACCTCAAATTTTATTTGAGCCGGGCGTGGTGGCGCATGCCTGTAATCCCAGCACTAGGGAGGCTGAGGCAGGAGGATTGTTGTGAGTTCGAGACCAGCCTGAGCTACAAAGTGAGCTTAAGGCCAGCCTGAACTGCACAGTGAGACCCTGTCTCAAAAAAGACAAAAAAAAATAAATAAATAAATA
The DNA here is from genome assembly GCA_004027165.1 of Ctenomys sociabilis. Classification (NCBI taxonomy): domain Eukaryota; kingdom Metazoa; phylum Chordata; class Mammalia; order Rodentia; family Ctenomyidae; genus Ctenomys; species Ctenomys sociabilis. The sequence continues at coordinate 229,976 of PVKA01000111.1, read as the reverse complement.
AAAAAAATAAAGAACCATAGCTTGAAGACTGAGGTTCTAACCCAGAGTCTGCCTCTGATTTGCAATTTGATTTTAGCTGTCGCTTACCCTGGATCTCAGTTTTCCCACCTGGAGAATGGGGGTAACATAATGCCCCGAATTGTAGAGTTGGGCCTGGTTCATAAGAAGAACCAGTCAGCACTGTGCGTTGTTACTATAATTATGTCATTATTAGAACCAGGAGAAGTACCAACTTGAAATACAGAGCCAGGTCGGTGGCGATGATGGCAATGTCCATCATGTGGATTGCGTGCTCATGCTGGCGGCGATTGAGGTTTTGAAAGATATTCAGGTTCTGATGAGAAAACCAGAGCAGAGAAATGAGAAACTGTGCTGGCAATAAAGTCACCCACCTGCATGGCCACCCTGGATAAGCAAAGAGACTGGCAGCCCAGGCCGAAGGGCAGAGGCTGCGTGGGGACAGGGATGGAGGCTGCGTGGGGACACTCAAGCACCTGCGGCAGGGGACCCTACGGCCCGTGCAGAGGGCCTCACCCTACCTCGTCTCTCAGCAGGGTTTTGCCAAATTCCAAGTGGTGTCTTTCCAAGATGGAGGAACCGTGGAGCTTGGCCAGTGGGTTCTGGGACCTAAATAAGGGAAAGACTCAGTGTGGAGTGGCTACGGTGGAGGTCAAACATTCTGTTACCCAGTCCTGCCACTTCCGAATTCTGCAGGCAGGGAAACTGCTATCTAGCCAGGAGAAGATCCTCCATAAGGTCACACAGTGAGGTGATGGAAAAGAAGACTAAATGTTAAGTCTCTTGACTGTCTCTGGCTTTTCCTCTGTAAGTGACTCTGTCCGGGACTCACAGAGACTCTGATGAGCAGTATGGACAGTTACCCCCAGAAAAAGGTGTAGTTTTAGAGATTTTGGGATCCCTTGTCGTTACTGAATTCCTACAAGCAGTGTGTTCATTTATTTTTTCATTTAATAAATGTTGATTGAACACTCATGAGGTGCCATAATGTGCTCAATGTTCAGATTTCCGTAGTGTGAAATGTGAACAGCCTCTCATCTTCGTGCAGTCTGGGAGTGTTAAGAGACTCAGAGAATGGGGGGCTTGCAGGATAGCCCAGTTGTCTAAAGCGCCTGCTTGGGCAAAATCAGTCAGGGTCAGGGGACTGCAGTTTGATCCCTAGCACCACACACAGCACAAGACCCACCCTTATGGCAGCCTGAGCCAGCCAAAAAAAACAACAAAAAGAGAGAGAGAGACTCAGAGAAACATAGATTCTGGTGCTTATCAATGAATTACAGGCTGTTGGCCCTGAGCAATTCTCAGGTTCTTCTTTTATTACTTTGGGATAACTGGTCCCTATTCTACCCAGTCTGTAGGATGCCTAGGAGAATCCAACAAGATCACGGTTCAAGCACTGTGCTTCCCAGGCTGACTGGCATACCAGGTCTGTGAGGATAGGAATTGCCTATTTTCCTCACCACGGTAATACCCTTTGCTAGTACAACCTACCACACCCTATGAGTGGCATTATAAGTACTACAAGATGAATGAATGAATAAATGGTATCAGTTGCTGGCCTCTTGGCTCAAACTAATTCATCAGGTATCACAGAGAAGGAGAGAGGGAAGAGAGAAGAGTGAAGGAGTTGAATTATTAGTTTCCTACTGTGCTACAACAAACTGCCATTGACTTAGTGGCTAAAAATAACGCATTCCCTTACAGAGTTCAGATTCCAAAACATGTCCACAGGCTGTATGCTTTGTGAAAGTCAAAAGAAGTCTGTTTCCTTGCCTTTTCCAGTTTCCAGAGGCCACTTGCATTGCTCGCCTGTAGCTACTTCTTCCAACTTCTAAGCCAGAAAGGTCTCATTTTTACACCTGTGTGACTTCCTGCCTCCTTTCAAGGACCCTTGGGACCACAAGGGACTCACTTCAACCATCTCTATATCTCAGGCTCCCTAGTCACATCAGCAAAGTCCCTTCTGAATGTATGATGACATACCCTCAGGTCTGGGGGATGAGAGCCAATCATCTTTGGAAGTCATTTTTCTATCTACCATAGGACCGGACTCAGGTCCCAAGGGCAGGAAGAAGGACTTTCCCTTGACTCATCAGTTGGGGGACCTTACAGACCTGGGTTAATGAATCTGGGAAAACAGAGTGGCAGGGGAGTAGGAGAGGCAGTAAGGGCTGACTCACTTCATCTGGTAGAGGTTGTTGGTGCCTCTGTGGTCAATGTCATGACAGAAGGCAGCAGTGACCATAGCCAAGGCCTCCAGGTCAGTGAAGTATTGCTTTAGCTTTCCTGTCTGCAAAAGCAATCAGAGGTATGAGTCACTCCCATTTTGTGGGGCCTGAAAGCAGGGCTGAGAAGGCAAATGGAGGGAAAAGGGTCTGGGGTTTAGGAGTGTGTGTCTGATCTTGCTCTATGCCTAGTTCCACAAGGTGACCAGAGATCTGCTCCATGTTGGGGAGTTTTCCAGGATGTGGGGTTTTCTTTTTCTTTTGTCAAACCGGGGATTGCCAAACTCAGGCCCTTGTGCTTTCTAGAGAAGCACTTATTCTACTGAGCCATCTCCCCGGTCCCGGGATTTTCAATACTACACCAAGTACAATTCCAGGCAAACAGGGGCAGCTGGTTGTCCCTATTCCTAAGTGACCTTAGCCAGACTCAGGCCCCTCTGGCCCTCAGTATTCTGGTATGCATATTGTAGGTGGAAAATGCTGGACTAGATGATCTTTGAAAAACTTTTAGCCATCAAATGTCAAGACTTGGAAAGTTTTGAACAGACTGGTAGAACAAACCTTCCAAACCTGGTCTGCCAGTTTTTGCACATTCCACAGGAACCTTTCCCTGGGCTTCTTCACATACTCAACTTTTGTTGATGCTGCTGTTACAACATAGGGTGGAGAAGAGCTTTGGAGGGCTAATGCCAACCCAAGAAATAAACCAAATCTAAGTGTAGTCCTTGTTACTCTCTAGTGGCCTGGCCACAGGTCTAGTCTCATCACTAGCATGTGCTCCAGTCTGAAGGGAAAGGAATGCAGCAGGGAGCCGGAGTCAGCCAAGAGACTATTGTCAGGCTTTTCACAGGGAAACACTGTGCAATGCAAGATCGAGAGCCCTGAACTCTGAGCCAAAAATGCTGACACAAATACACAAGGATATCTCTAACCGAGAATACTGTAGCACTGGTTGAGAGAATGGACAATTGAAAGTAGCCTTATATCCAACAATAGAATTCTGGGTTAAGAAAGTGTGGTATGTTTAAACAACAGAATATAATTATGCCTTTGTATCTTGTTTATTCCACATCTCAATTTAGCCAACTATGAGTCAAATTATTTTTAATTGTATCTGTACTGAACATGTACAGACTTTTTCTTGTCATTATTCCTAAACTGTGTGGTATAGCAACTATTTACATAACACATCCATTGTGTTAGGTACTGTGTATACTCTAGAGATGGATTAAGGAGATAGGAGATTTTGCAAACAGGTTGCATATGATGTATGCAAATATTTTGTCATTTTATATAAGGAAGTTGAGCACCCATAAAACTAGCAGATTCTTTATAGGCAAAGAAAACAGAAGTGCTCTTTCAGTTAGTGGAGCAGGAGATCCTTAATCACCCTCCAGATACCAGGGATGAGGTACTCTGCAGGCATAAGATCATAACACAAGTGAACCTTGAAGAGAGGTTGAGTGAAATAAGCCAGAAACAAAATTCCAAATACCATAGGATTCCACTTCTGTGAGGTATCTAAAAGTAACCAAGTTCACAGAGATAGGAAATAGAACAGTGGTTACCAGGAACTCGAGCTTAGGAAGAATTGGAGCCACTATTCAGTGACAGTAGAATTTTTGTTTGAAATGTTAAAAAAAAATTCTGGAGATAGTAGTGAAAATTGCAGATATTGTGAATGTACTTAAATCCATTGAAGTTGTGCATATAAAAAGGTGTATCACTGATTAAAATGATAAATTTTATGTTTTATTTGTAACATTTAAATATATATCCATGGCCGGCCAAATAGCTCAGTGGACTACAGTGCCTGCTAGGCAGGGCACAGTGACCAGGCTTTGATCCCCAGCGTGCTGTGCTGGCCCCGCCCCCAGGGCCCCGAGACAGTTTGTAATCCCAGCATTTGGGAAGCTGAAAACAGAATCACTACGAGTCCAATCTGTGCAGTGAGACCCTGTAGACCCTGCACTAAATATATACAAACATATAAAATTGTTTTATGTGTATGCATATATGATGAAATAATATGACTGATATATTTATGCATATACAAATAGAAAATAAACCCAGTAACATCTTTTTTTTTTTTTTTAAATGATACAGGGTCTTGCCACACTGTTCAGATTCCTAGTGATCCTCCTGTCTCAGCCTCCCCAGTGCTGGGGAGGCCTGAGCCACCATGCCTAGTTCTGGGGCCAGCACAGCACGCAGTACCAGGTACTGAATTCAGGACCTTGCACTTGCCAGGCAGGCTCTTATTCCACCAAGCTATCTCCCCAGTCCCTGTTTCTGTGTGTGTGTGTGTGTGTGTGTGTGTGTGTGTGTGTGTGTGTGTGTGCAGAAAGAAATTTTGGAAGAATTTGTATCACAGTTATCTTCAGTAATCATCACCAGTTTGGGATTGGGGTAACCCGCACCTTCTTTTATTTTATGTGATATGCTTCTGTTTTTTTAGAATTCTTCCATGCAGGTAGTGCCTTCAAATTTCTTAAAAGGCAATAAATAAAGAACAGCAACTGTGGCTGCTGGCGGGTAGAATCTGCACGGGGTTGTCCCGTGTGGCCCAAGCTCCCAAGCCCACTGGCCAGCTCTGCCCTTACATACCACCAGCAAGGAGAACATGGTCTGGCCCACGTTGAAGCCATGCCGCCAGTTGTGGTAGGTGATCCTGCGGTAGCCTTTGCTCAGGGAGTACATGAACCGCACCAGGGCCTGCAAACACACGCACGTCAGTGAGGGAGTGCCCACCTGGACCGTGAGGCGGGAACCAGCAGCGGATGCAGACACGTCACGAAGGCATTTTGCCGACTGAAGACAACGTTGTTAGGGAACCCAAGGAGCCTGAGTCATTGTGCTTATGCTATTGGTTGAGCTTCATCAGTATTCCCAGACTGTGCTCAGAGAGCCACTGACCAGGGCCAAGCCTAGGCAGAAAGCACAGTCCTGCAGTTCTCAAACCCAAGTGAGCCGAATCACCTGGAGCGCTCAATAAAATAGTTTCAGATTCATTACAGGAATCCTGCAGGACAAAAGCCCAACTTGAGTGGAACACATTTCCTACCTGAATTTGCCACTCGTTTATTCACAGCCTTGAGCATCTGTGCCTTGGAACCCATTGCAAGAAGCAAGAGCAGCTGCAGCTCTGCGGTTGTGAGAGACACTGTGTTGCTGCTGACTGCAGACTCAGCTGTGGATCATGGCAGCGCTTGCATCCCAAATGCTGTGAGTGCACTCTTTTTACTGAAGTACACAGATGGAGTAGAGGGAGGGAGAAAGAGAAGGAGGGGTGGAGGGGGGGAGAGAGAGTGCAAAGGTATCTGTTCCACTTTACCTCTTGCGGAATGTGAAATTTATCCACCACTTTGAGTTCATAATACATCTGTATCCCACATTTCACCAGCTCCAGTTCTGTCAGGGGTAAGTCGCTGAAGTGGAACTTGTTAATTTCAAATTTCTCTACATCTGGCAGCTCACCTTGCTGTATAAGCAATCAAGCCAAGTGATTAGGGGACATAAAGTGTTTCTGGGTCCTCCAAACTACCACCAGTCTGCCCCCCACGCCAGGTCTGCTGGGTGTATCTGAGCACTGCTGGGTGTGGGCACCAAAGAGCGATGCCCACGCACACTGGTGGGCACCCGGGCATCCCCCCACCAGGCCAGCGCTGCTCACCAGGATCTCCGCCAGCTCCTCTTCCTCGCACTCCCACGGCTCCTTCCCATACACCTCCCTAGTTTTCTGCAGCAGCCCAAAATAAGGAGAAACAAATGGATTATGACTTTGTAAACCCAAAGCTGCCTGTACTTTCCCATTTCCACTTCCACTCATGAAAGAGGCTGGCATTCTACTTTCATGGTTTAGCAAATTCAAAGTCATAGTCTTGGAACCAGGGAGATGGTTCAGTGGAATAAGAGCTTGCCTGGCAAGCACAAGGGCCTGAGTTCAATCCCCAGTTCCGCAAAAAAAAAAAAAAAAAGTCGCGGGCTTCAGAGCCATTTGGACCTGCATCCAAATGCAAGCCCTGCTACTTCCTAGCAGCCTCACTGAGTGTCTCTGAGCTTCAGTTTTTCCATTTGTAAAATAGAGCTAATAGAAGTCCTCAACTAAAGAGTAAAAATGTGGCCGTGCAATCATTTTTAAGTGAAGTATGTATAGCTAAGTTAAATAATGCATGTGAAGTACTAGGCACATAGCAAACACTAAAATAATGTTGATTTTTTTTTTTTTTTTTAACTGACAACTGGGAGTGGAGGCTTTGGCCGTGGTGCAGTCCTTCCCGCATTTCCTGTGTGCTAGAATCCACTTCCCTGTCTTTCCACACCTGTTTTCCAATGTACCAGAGGAGAGAGAACATAGATCCTGATACTTTATTTCTGATTTCATGTCCCAAAGGAAACTCTGTTAAATTCACCATTTGCACCAGATAAGATCATAAATGTGAATTTTCCTTACGAGCTATGAAGTGACAAAACTATGTTTGGAATCCTGACTCCTTCTGAACTACTACTTGGCTCTCTGAATTTTTCTGTGACTTGCTTGAGTCTTCAAAGTGATCTGAACCCATGGGAGGGAGGCTCTGAGACACAGACCACAGCCATTGACTTGTTTGAGAAAGCTTCTTTTTAGAGTAAGAGCCACAGTTGGTTGACTCTGTCTTCACTACCAACTTAGTCTTGGTCACAGAGCAAAATGGGCTTTCTAGAGCTGAGGTGACCCTGCAAGGAATACCTGTCCTAAGTCCAAATCAAGCAGTTGGTAATCATCACGCTTAACCAATTATGTGTCCATCCATCTGTCCATCCATCCATCCATCCGTCCGTCCGTCCGTCCGTCCGTTCATCCATCCGTCCGTCCATCTATCCATCCATTCATCCATTCATTCATCTGTCCATCTGTCCATCCATCCATCCGTCCATCCATCCGTCCATCCATCCATCCATCCATCCATCCATCCATCCATCCATCTGTCCATCCATCCGTCCATCCATTCATCTGTGCAGGACACTGTGGCTCTGTGCTAGGTAGAAGGATATAACCAAGAAACCCCCATCTGGCTATGCCCTCTTGGACTTGGGGTCTTGCCTTATCTCCAGGCACAATCTCTGCTGCAGCAGAGGCAAGAATGCTACGCACCAGAATTTGCTGAATTTCATTATTATCGCACTTCACATGATATTTCACAATGTCCTGGAAAATGTCTTTCCTATTTTCAAGCCTGTTCATAGATTCATAGGTGTCAGGATTTAAGACAGACCATCCCAGGAATTGAGTCAAAGACTGAAAAGAAACAAAGAATCAGAAACAGAACACATAGGTTTGGGCTGACCAGATAACTCAGTGGAGTAAAGCGCCTGTTTAGGCAGAGCACAGTGGTTTGAGTTTGACACCTGGCACGTTGCCAGCCCCGCCCCTGGGCATGCTCAGGCAGCGAGTGAGACTGGGCGTGGTGGTGCATGCCTGTAATCCCAGCACTTGGGAGGCTGAAAACAGGAGGATCACTAGGAGTCCGATCTACGGGGTGAGACTCTCTAGTCTTAGACCCTGCACCAAATACATTAAAAAAAAAAATACAGGTTTGATGCTGACTCCAGGGCAAGACACTCTAAGATATGCACTGCCCACCACTTGGAGGTGTGGTAAAATAAGATAAAATAATGTAGATGTCAGTGCTCTTTGAATTAAGAACTAACACATATTAAGTTGTATTCTTATACATAACCACTTTATTTTTGAGACAGAGTCTAGCTATGCACTTTAGACTGACTTTGAACTCATAGCAATCCTCCTGCCTCAGCCTCCCATGCTGGGATTAAAGGCATAAACTACCACTCTTGGTCAACTTTAAAAAGAACACTCTTTGCCTATAAGGGCAGGGAGTATGTAGAAATGTTGTAATTTCTGCTTAATTTTGCTATAAATCTAAAACTTCAATTTAAAAAATGAAATTTATTTATTGTATTTTTCAAAGAAGGGTTGTGAACTCTCTGACAACATGTAGCAGTGAAGAAATGAGAACAAAGAAAATGGCTAAGGGGCTGTGGAGATGGCTCAGTGGTTTAAGCACCTGCCTAGGCAAGCACAAGGACCTAGATTTGATCCCTAGTGCTGCATACCTTGCAGGCTGCACCCCAGGCATGCTGAACTGGCCACCAAGACCGGGCATGGTGGTGCACCCCTGTAATCCTAGCTCTGGGGAGGCTAAAACAGGAGGATCACTATGAGTCTGAGCTGTGTAGTGAGTCCCTGTACCAAATACATTTTAAAAAAGGGCTAAGTCTGTGTCAGGAGTGCACTCACGAGGTAGCAGGCCGACCTCTCAGCTCAGCTGGGCAGCTGTACACCGGGTCCCACTGCACAGTAGGGAAGCTCCGTGTGGCAGCAAATGAGCTATGAGTCCGAACACCAAGGGACCTCCCACTACATCAAACCTCCATGAGTGTCTCGTCCATTTCATCAAAGGGCTTCCCATCTTTGCGATTGTAAAACGTGGCCACCCCAACAATTTCTTCCTTCTTGTTCACAATGGGCATTGAAAGGACATTTTTGATCATCCATCCAGACTCATCCAGCGGCTCTTTCTGCAAGAGAAGCAAGACTTCAGGTTCTCTCTGGCTGCAGGCTGCCCAGAGAGCTGTAAAGGACTCCCTGCTGTGACATGATTTTTTTTTTTTTTTTTTTTATTCACTGGCTGAGAAGGAGAAAAAAGAGGACGGAGATTCTTGTATTTTTGCATGGTTTTAGCCAGGCACAAAGACCATGAGCAAACAGCCCATCTGAGTCCCTGAAGCCACGTGATGATGTTGTTTCCATCCCTAGATGTCAGAGCTGGTGTGCCAGGCAGTACATTATGTCCCAGGGCTATATTGATGAGTAGAAACACTCTGGAAGGCAGTAGTCCCCTTTCACATGTAGGAGGTAACCACGGCTGAATTGCTGGCTTCAAAAGGCACTGCTTCTGGTTCTTAAAACTTTGAATTAATCACTTAAATACACACTGCATTTTTACCTTTGACCTGACTTTTTGGGTTACTTTTGGCACACTATTTCTTGCCTCGGCCTATCACCTTCCAAGCTCTCTATAGGAGTCCTTTCTTTGTGAAGGTCATGATAAAGAGAAAGTGAAACAGGGTACCACTAAGGATTTTTAAAGAAGAAAATTAATTCAATTTTCCCATCTATAGATAGGAAAAAACATGCACCTCAGTAAAGAAATGAGGCTCTTGGTCAATTATAAGATGCTTGGTGAGTCACTGCCCATCTGCCTGAGCCTTGCTTTTATCATAGAATTGACTCAAAAACTCCTTCCACCAATTCGTCAACATTTATAGTATATAAGAAAACTAAGCTACCAGCTGGGAAAACCCAGAAAATAAGGCACAAAGAGTCCTCAGTGTATTTATAATATATAAAGTAAGCCAACAATTGCACCTCAGTGTGGGAAGATGTCTGAGTTTGCTTTATGGTTCTCTTGAGCTGGATGAAAGAAGGAAGTCAAGGAAGGCTTTCTCCAGTAGGTGTTCTTCAGTTCTGAAATTTCCAGATTCTTAGGTGGTGAGATGATAGTTATTATTAGCATTTTAATATGAGGGTGGGAGTGAACAGAAGGAGGAAGAGCACTGTATAACCCAGCAAGTACAGGATGATGAGCTTGAGGCTTATTGTCCCCAAGCTCTCTACAGAACCCTCAGGGAGTGAGTCCTCTCCTTCTGAAGGTCAGAATAAAGAGCAAGTGGAATCAGATACCATCGCATATTTTTAAGGAAGGAAATTCATTGATCCAACTTATCTTTTTAAAAAAATCTTTGTGGAAGATGAGTTGGAGGAGAGGATGAGAATCTAAAGATTGCATTTGCTTTACTAATATTGTTAAACTACGATCAGATGACTTCCGTAAAGACTGAGTTCTATGGTAGTTATAACCAGGTTAGCAGCTCCTTAAGCTTGCCATATTGATGCCACCAAAAAATCCCAACATAGGCAGTGTAATCTAAGTGTATCTTTCTGAACTTTTTGATAATATTTTTTAAGGTAAAAAAGTAGTTCAGGGGCCAGGGAGGTGGCTCAGTGTAATAAGCGCTTCTTTGGCAAGCGCATGGGTCTGAGTTCAATCCTTGGTTCCGCTAAAAAAATAAAAATAAAGAAAAGTTCATTGATTTTCCTAATGAGTCAGTCATTTTTATTTCCTTATCTTTCAATGATTGCTAATGATTTGCTAAACGTTAGCATGCTAAACTCAACAAATATTGGTAGAGCACCTAGAGCTAAAAAAGGTAAAACTTTTAACTTTTCATCAAAGAAAGTCAAGATTTCATTGAGAAAAAATAGTGTAAAATGGGCAGCAGAAGACAAAATAAGGGAGAAATAGTGAGAGAGACAAAGTGCTGAGCACGCCCCTCCAGGCTGTCGCTCTACAACCTCCCACCACTCTCTCCTTTGGTCTCAAGATCGGCCAACCCATTCCAGTACCTCCTGTTTAGCCACCTCTTCTCCCTTCCCCCTTCCTACCAGACATAATGTCCTCAGGGATGTTTCTCAATTCCTCAAACCAGAGTAGCTCATGCAAAAAGATTCCCTCCTCCTCCTCTCCCTTCTCCAGACTGTCTCTCTTAAGCCCCATAGAGACAAGACAGGGCTTCTCTGCTATTACAGTCAGTGTAACATTGTACCAAAGCCTGGCCCAGGGGAGAGAGAGAGAGAATCAAATGAAATACTAAACTATATTCCATGCACATTAACTGGTCAGAGCGATAGCATTTGAGGTTGTTGATGAAAGGCAGAGGGATTGGGATGGAAGGTGGTTGTGAGGGAAGAGCATAAGGAACAGTCTTGAAACAAAACAATAAAGGGTACCAGTGCTAAAACTGAATGAGACCTCTGGGGACATAGCTCTGTGGTGCCTCTCTGGCAAGCGCTAGGCCCCAAGTTCGATTCCTGGTTCAAAAACAAAACTTGGTGATCGCCCAGCTAAGTTGGTCCCCCCTTCGCTGGCTGACACGTGGCTTTGCTGCACTTATGTAGGTTGCTTCCCAAGAAAGTGAGTGGATTCTAACATGTTCTAATGCTCTTTCTAGAGGGAAAAAGAATTATATAACTCGAGAAAAAATTTAAAAATGACTTACCTGAAATGCAAAAAAGTCCTCTGCGGGCGCATTCATAATATTGCAGATCTGAAAGCCATGAAGGGGAACAACGGAGCTGTGGTTAGACCTGAGAGCGGCCCCAGGGAAACAGCTCACCCTGTGCTCAGAAATGCCATGTCCTTGCCCAAGGCGCTCCCGTTCTGTTCCTCAGGAAAACAAACGCTAGGTGGTTTGAGGTTATTAACCGAGGTTACCGGCTAGAAAACTAATCCTATAAATATTACTTCTGGTTATTTGATCCACTCTGAAGGCCTTTCTAAAAAGCCTTAAAAAAGAGTGCAGGTTGTGACCATTAGTAGTGACATAATACCCCATTTTGTTGTTTCTCTTTTGTGGGGTGTTTGTGCTGTATCCAATTTTTTATGTTTTCATTTTGTTTCATTGTTTGTTTTGGTGCTGGGGATGGAACCCAGAGATGCTAGGCAAGTGCTCTACGGAATTAATTATATTTTCAACTGCTACAAATATTGCTACTCTAAATGTTTTTGACCGGATAACTTTTTTCTTTTTCGTATGTGTGTGCAGGAAAGTTTGTTTCCCTGGGGTGTAAACCGCAAGGTAAAATAAGAAATGAAAAATGTTGTAACTCTGGTTCTGCATTGCCAGATTTCTCTTCTGAAAGTTGCAGAAGGGATCAGACCGCACTTGTCAGAGCCCCGCAAAGCCTGGCTGAGGGTGCGTGTGTGCTGCCCACAGGCATGTGTTTGGGAGGGGCTCAGAACTAAGGCCTGCCCCTGCGGCTTGCTGAGCCTTACCCTGACCGTACTCCACAGGAAGTATTCAGCACAGGAAGGAGCTGTCAGTCTCAAGGGCAGCCGTCCCTGCCCTTGTCCTCTCAGCCTCTGCATGGACCAAGTCTATTCCCTGCTGACTGCTGGTCTCTCAAGCCCCTTTTGGCTTTGAGGATGCTTGAGTCTCCCAATCTTGAAAATGAACCCCCTCCCTCACCTGACATGGTCACCATAGCAACCATCCAGGCAGGTAGTCTCCTTCTACGTTCTTTTCTTTGTCATCACCTGTCCATTCCTCAGTAGACTTTGCCACCAAATCCACTTTCATCAGAGCCACCAATGACCTACTAATGGTCCAACCCCAGGGGCTTCTCATTTTGTATCACGCCAGTCCACTGTGCTGCACCTGGTCTCCCTTCCTTTGTTGACCTTTCTACTTGGTTTCCATGACACCACCTCTCCTGAGTCTCCAAACATCTCTGAATGCCCCTGTTTTCCCTTCACACACACCTCTTTACCAACCTGCTCAGGACACAGTGTCATCCTCCAGCATTTCACCAGCCCTCCTGGTTTCAAGGACCATCTCTGCAGTCCTCATAGCTTCCTAATCTTATCTCTAGCCCTCCTCCTTCCCCATGGCACCACAATTATTTCTTCATCTACCTTCTAGATATTTGCTCCTGAAAAATGTCTCTGTCCGACCTTGGCTGAAATTGACCTCATGCTCTTACAGCAAAAACTGAGAGGAAACATGAGCCGAACAGTCTAAAGCCTTGAAATTAACTTTGACTCTTCTGCCTTTCCCCATCTACTTATTTTCTAAACTAACTTTATGGCCCCTGTCTACTTATGATCAGTCGCAAAGCCCTGCCAGTTTTCCCTCTCAGTATTAGTTTTGACGCCTTACACTTTTCCATCTTGTCTCTGTTGGAGTTGTATTCATTGATGCTTTCACTTAATGCTTTGTCATGAGCACTCAGTGGCAGTAAAGACAGTATTCTTACTGCATCTAACTTCCATCATCCTTGTGCGAACTATGCACTGGTCACTGCTTCTGGTCCTAGTTTTTCAAGTCCATTTTTCATGGAGTATCAAGTCCTTTTGCCAGCAGCATCTTGCTAAGATGAAACTTGAGTATGCCAACCTCCTGCTTGAACATTCATCATCTGGGGCCCGGGATCTAGCTCAGTGCCACAAGCACCTGCCTGACAAGTGCAAGGTCCTGAGTTACATTCTCAGTGCAAATAAAAAAAAATGTCAATCCTCTATAGATTAAATTCTCACCACCACCTGGCCATGACATACAAAGCCTGTTGTGATCTGACCCCTTCCCCATCACAAGTCACCTCTTGTTGTTTTCCTGTCTCCAGCCTAACACTTTAATAAGACTAAACAGCACAGAGTGTGCTACTCCAAACCTTCATTCACATCCTGTGCCTGTTGTTATGGCTGGGTATGGAATTTCCCCAAAGGCCTGTTTTGAAAGGAGCGACCCCCAACGGGGCATTACAGGAAGGTGTGCAGACCTCAGGGAGGGGGGCCCAGAGGTGCTCTTGAAGGGGATGTGGGAACCCACCCCCTCTCTCCCTCACTCCTTTCCACTTCCTAGCCACTGTGAGGCGAGCAGCTTTGGTCTGCCACGTACTCCCCCTGTAATCTGCTGAGCTGCCCCAGGCCTCAAAGGGGTGAGACTGACTGACCATGGACTGAGACCGACACAGCTCTGAGCCAAAACAAATCTTTCCTCATTATACGCTGATTGTCTCAGGTATTTGTTATAGTAATGAGGTGACTTAACACCCATTCCTGCTATCAGGGAAGACAGACAGACAGACAGACAGACAGACAGACAGACAGACAGACAGACAGATAGATAGGTGATATGATAGATAGATAGATAGATAGATAGATAGATAGATAGATAGATAGATAGATAAATGATAGATAGATGATAGATGATAGATAGATAGATAATTACTCTTAGCTTCAGAACAAAACTACCTGACTGATCTACCTTTGTATTCCCAGAGCCTGTCCTAGTGCCTGACCTACAGAAAATGCTCAATAAATAAACACCTTGTCACGTGAATAGCTTTGTGTAGTGCACTGAAAATGAACACAGGAGTAATCAGGCCCAAATACGGGGTGGTGTACAGCCAACAGCTGTGATCCTATCTCCTATCAGGCACACGGAACGCTGTCTTTCCGTCCTTGACTCTGAGTGGGTAGGGCATAGCAAGAAATAAAACACTGCCGCTCTCTGTATGTGGTGTGGCTGGAAATGCAGCAGGGATGGAAGGCTGAGGATGGCGATTTCATTTGGTACAAAAGGTTGGGAATTAGTCTCTGGGAAGCTGGGAAGCTAGCCAGTCATTGCCCCTAGCACAGTCGTCAGTGAGACTGCCCATCTTTCAATTTAAGGGTTATTTCTCTGCATTTTACACGTACCATATGTCAATTCTGTGTTCACTTCTTAAGATCAGTTGTCAAGTGATTGAAAACCAAGCGAAATAGCCTTTGGAGAGTCACTTGTCCTCTCATTTTTTCTACCCTCTTGATCTAAACTCTCTCTCTGTTTTACCTGAGTCAAACTTCCCCTCTTCCAAGTTGTGCTACTTACCAGGCCGTTTTGGGCAACGTATGTAGGGAGACCGCTTACTAAGGCCCAGTGGTCAGGCGGTGGATTCCTGTAAGGGCCAAAAATAAATGGTGACTTTCAGGGCAGGAAGTTAGAGTAAAACTTTGAATGTGGGTCTTTGCTTCTTCCTGTCATTCTGCTGGTCCCTGTACCAGCCTACGTGCACCATTGCTAACCATCCCAAGCGCTGGCCAGCCACCTAGATAGTCATTTCAAGGTGAAGGAGAGTGGAGAATGTAACCGTGTAGTGACTGTCCATGCAGTTCTTTCCAAGAAAAGAGACATGCATTGTCTGACTTGCTAGCTGCTGAGCAAAAGTAGATAGCAACACTGCCCTTAAAAGGTTAGCAGTTTTAGATTATGGGGTGGCAAACACATCTGCTGTGAGCTCCTACATGTCTGAGCTCTGAACGAGGTGTTTTAAATATTTATTCCTAGGAATAACATTGCAATTCTTGGACTTACAGTCATGTGCTGTATAATGGCATCTTGGTCAACCGCAAACCACACACGCGATGATGCCGCATTAGATTGTGTAAGTGCATCTTCTCTTAGTTTGTGTAAGTGCATCCTGTGATGTTTGTGGATGGGCGAGAGTGCTTAGCAAGGCCTTTCTTGGAATGTGTCCTCTTTCTTGGGTGAAATCCAATTTTATTACATCTTGCTCATTTATAGTGAGGGAGAAGATACACTGAAAGTGCATTAGAAATTCCATCAGCCACTAGAAATGAACACCTCAGAAACCGCACCCGCCAAGAAGAGCACGGTCAGCGCCTGCGAGCCCCGGACCTGGTCCTCCCAGGCACGCTCTTCTCCCTCTCCCCCAAAGTAACTATTATTCGACCATGGTAATTACATCCTTGTTTTTCCATAGAGTTTTACCACCTAAGTACGTTTTTCTATACCCTCTAATTTGATTTTTCTTGTTTTTCAACTTCATTTAGATAGACTCATAGAATGTATATCATTTTGTCTGGTTTATTTGTTTGTTTGTGTGTTTGTTTGTTTGTTTATTAGGGCTGGCCAGAGAGCTCAGCAGATTAAAGTGCCTGCTTAGGCAGATGCAGGTTTGATTCCTGGCCTGCCATGCTGGCCCTGATCCTGGGGCACGCTGGGACAGGGTGTGGTGGCATGGGCCTGTAATTCCAGTGCGTGGGAAGCTGAAAACAAAAGGATCACTAGTCAGACCCTATAGACACTGTAGTAAAATAATTTTTTTATTTATTGGTGGGGTTTTTAAAGACAGGGCCTTGCTATGCAGTTCTGGATGGCCTTGCGCTCACTTTGTAGTCTAGGCGGTTCTTGAACTCACAATGATCCTCCTGCCTCAGCCTCCCAAGTGTGGGATTATAGGCATGCACCTGGCTTATTTTTCATGTTGCTGTAATTTATTCATTTTATTGACTTACAGCTTCCCCCCTATATAGGAAGACAATTTTTCCATTCAATGTTGATCTTATACATTCTCCCCTTCACCCCCATGCCACCCTCATCAATTTGGGACTAGTATAATGGACCTACTATGAATACTTCTATACTTATGTGCTCTCAGTTCTCTGTAATGTATCCCAGAGGCAGGTGGCAGGCTGGTGAAGTAAGGTTATGTGTGTTCCCGCCCCTTCCCCTCCCTTACAAGGTTACTTAAGCTGAGGTGGTCTGCCCTGCATGATGCCTCTTCCGGGATCTGGAGCTGAAGTGGTGACAGCAGTGCCATTGCCTGCATACTGGCTCATGGTTCCAGGCTGCTCCCACATCTGTATGATTCGTCCCTTTGTTATTAGACCTTCTGTGAATTATCATAATTTGCAAGTGACACCTGCTGTCAACTGGAATCTTGTCTAACGCAGATGGGCTCCTAGCTCATTACTTTTTCAGCCATCATCCTTTCTCGTGCTAAATGTATGTAAGGAAGTAAATCTCCCTTTAAGCACAATGTTACCATATCATATAGGTTTCAATATTTTTCAATTTAAATTTTTAAAATGTTTTTTTTTATATTTTTGTAGTATTTTTTCAGCGCATAATATTTTCTAATTTCTATTAGTTAACTGTTTTATCCATTAGTTCCTTGGAAGTGTATTTCCCCCGGAAAAGTATTTCCTTATTTCCAAATACATGAGAATTTTCTGATTAGTTTTTTGTAATTGCCTTACATATTTTCATTGTGAGCAAGAACATTCTATGGATGGATTGATTAAGTGTTTTGAAATTTATTAAGGCTTCTTTTATGGCCTAGTGTATGTCCAGATATTGAGAAGGTTGTACGTATGCTTGAAAAAACAGCATTCTCCTCTTTGGGAGGTGGTGAATACTCATACTTTTTTGTTTTTCTTTTTTCATGCAAGAGATAATTTGGTCTTCTTTTGCTAATGTGAACATGTAGTTCTATTTGCTTTTTTATTTATTTTATAGTACTTATTTTTTAATGTATTTAGTACAGGGTCTACAGGGTCTCACTACACAGATCAGATCCGCAGTGATCCTCCTGTTTTCAGCCTCCCAAGCACTGGGATTACAGGAGTGCATCACCACACCCAGTCTCAGTCGCTGTTTCAGGGGGCTCTGGGGGTGGGGCTGGCATGGCAGGTCTGGGGATCGAATGTGGTCACCGTGCCTGCCTCAACAGGGGCTTGCGTCCGCTGAGGAGATTACCTGGCTGGCCCTCTGTTTACTTCTTTTTAAAAGAACGAAACAGTTAAAGAGAGGACAAGCCCCTATGTGATCATCTGTGATTATATTCCACTAAACCAGAGAACCAATTTCACAAATTAAATGTTTATCACCTTTTACCATAATGCATATATCTATTAAACGCTATAATCATGTTTTGCAGCTTTTTTTTTTTTTTTGTCTTTTTGAGACAGGGTCTTACTATGCAGTTCAGGCTGGCTTTAAACTCATTTTATAGCTCAGGCTGGTCTTGAACTCACAACAATCCTCCTGCCTCAGCCTCCCGAGTGCTGGGATAACAGGCCTGCGCCACCACGCCCGGCTGTTTTGCAGCTTTATAAAATCTATATAAAGTAATATCATTATTTATATAGCTTTTTATAAATTGTTGCCCAGTATTTTGAAGTTTATCTGTAACTTTAACTGCCTTTATGGTGTTCATTGTACAACTTTTTTGGTTTTTCTGTGTTTCCCTGTTGATGAGCATTTAGATATTTTCCTGCTTTTATTATGACAGCCAACATGTGGGTATCCACATGCATGTTTCCTTATGTGAAACGCATCAGCTTTCCTGGTGCGGGTGCCTAGAAGTGGACTTGCTGGTTAGAAGGACTCTGTGCCTATTCTACTTTACTAGATGTTCCCAATAAGCAGTTTTCTGTATATACCTGTTAGCATGTGGTTCTACATTCTGTAGTTGACATATTCTGCACTGTATTTGTTTTATTCTTCTCATTCTATCAGTGAACATGGATTTCTCTATATGGTATTTCTTTGCATTTCAGTGATTATTTTTGCCTTATGTTTTAAAGTAGGTGCAAATTGAGAATTGAAATATCCTGTAACTTCAAGGTGGATCGGCCCCTTTATCATTAAGAAGTGACCATCTGCAGCTCTGCTAAGGTTCTTTAGCCTAACACCTGTTGTATCTGATATCAATATAGTTACCCCAGAGGTAGCTCAGCGGCAGAGGATAAGCTTAGCAAGAAGTACGAAGCTCCAGGTTTAATCCCAGCACCCAAAACAAAAAAGGGCAATATAACTATAATAGTTTCCCGTTAGTCATTCCCACACTCTGCCTTCTTTGTATTCTTATCTTTCAGATAAATTTTCTATAAATAAGATATGTTTTTCATCACATCTAAGAAGTAATCATTTTTATGAAACATTTTATATGACTGAACAAAGATAAAGTAAAATGCTACTGGGGGCTGGGGAGATGGCTCAGTAGAACAAGCACTTCCCTGGCAAGTGCAAGGGCCTGAGTTCAATCCCTGGTTCTGCCAAAAAAAAGAAAAGTAAAACACTACTAATTAATTTATAATGCACTGATTTTTGATTTTTGATTTATTTTTATTTTACTTTATTTATTTATTTTTTTTTTTATTTTTGAGACAAAGCCTCTCTATATAGTTCAGACCAGCCTTGGACTTACTGCATATATATATCACAGGCTGGTCTTGAACTCTCAGCAATCCTCCTGATTCAGTCTCCCCAGTGCTGCGATTAGAGGCATGCTCCACTGTGCCTGGCATGCACTTGTAAATCACTTTTTTAATCACTCTTTTCTTTTTGAAATGAGGTTGGCTATGCAGTTCAGGCTGGCCTTGAACTCACACTGGTCCTCCTGCCTCAGCCTCCTGAGTGCTGGGAATCACAGAAGTATGCAACCATGCCTAGCTATCACTTGCAATTTTTACTATATTCATACAAACAGCTTTCTTTAGCATTTCTTTCTTTTTTTGGTAGAACCGGGGATTGAACTCGGGCCCTTACACTTGCCAGGCAAGCACTTACTCTACTGAGCTATCTCCCCAACCCCTTTTCTTCAGCATTTCAATCTAGATTTTTATTACACATCATACTTCTTCTAGTCTTTGTGCCATTTGAGACTAGTGTCTAGTTCAGTGCCACATCATAGCACAATCTCTTTATATTACCATATGTGTGGCCAGGCATGGTGGCACAGGCCTGTAATCCCAGCACGTGGAAGGCTGAGGCAGGAGGATTGTTGTGAGTTCGAGACCAGCCTGAGCTACAAAGTGAGCTTAAGGCCAGCCTGAACTGCATAGTGAGACCCTGTTTCAAAAAGACTATATATATATATATATATATATTACCATATGTGGCAATTAAGTTTAAGGAGGATAGCAGCCAGAAGTGCTTGCTCAATGCCAACTCAAGTGCAATCACAATGATATACCTGGTACTGACCAGACTTACGCTCAGGCAGCGTGACGGCTATGTCATCACTGCTGTGCGGCTGATCGCATTTATAGTATCATTTATTCTGTTTCAGAAAAGTCAAAAAGTAGAGAAGTACATGTCTGAGAATCAATGACATGTGATGGGTTTCTTTCTTATCCAGTCTGTCAGTTCTTTTTAATCTAACTGGAACATGCAGTTGATTTATACTTAAAGACATTATTTGGCTTTACATATCATCTTAACATATGCACTTTCTGTCTTTCCCACCTGTTGTATGTTCTTCCTAAATTTTTATTTTGTCTCCCTTCAGTGATTAATCATTTACTTACTAGCGGGGCATGGTGGCACACATCTGCAACCCCAGCACTCGGGAGACTGAGCCAAGAGGATCGCCGTAACCAGCTTGAACTTCATCACAAGACTGTCACAAAAAACAGAGGGCTGGGGGCCAGGGAGATGGCTCAGTGGAATACACGCTCCCCTCGCAGGTGCAAGGGCCTGAGTGCAATCCCTGGTTCCTCAAAACACAAACAAAAGAAAAAAGACCAGAGAGCCAGCCTGACAGCTCATTCCCACACTATACCTTCTTTGTACCCTTGTCTTTCAGTGCCTGCTTAGGCAGACCATAGTGGTCTGGGTTCGATCCCCAGCATCCCATGCCAGCCTCACCCCTGGGGTACCCTGAGAGGGCAATTGAGACTGAGAGTGGTGGCACATGCCTGTAATCCCAGTGCTTTGGAGGCTGAAAGCAGGAGGACCACTACAAGTCTAATCTACTTAGTGAGACCCTATGGGCCCTGTATTCCTTGGACTAAAAGCATTTAAAAAAAAAAAAGAAAAGAAAAGAAAATTATTTACTATTTCATTTTTCCTTTCTGCTAAGTTTGAGTGGCAGCTGTCAAAGATATCTACATATAGGTTGGCTGTCCCTCCTCCTGGGTACACACTTGGGTGGCATTCCTTATATACTCAAAGTAAAGTATATAGCTGCTGAAATGTCAGGAAAGTGGTATGTGTCTCCTTCAGGCAGAGATCCTGTGAGCTGCTGTGGCATTCATGAGCTGTTGCTCCATCTTCTCTCTTCCTCCTAGTAATGTTAGTCAACTCTCCCATATTCAAAATGGTGGCCACTTTATTGGTCTTGGCACTGGCCTGGCCACAAGCCACATACAATAGCCCCAACCACACTCATCTACTGGAAAGGCCACACAATGGGATGGCACAATAAAACTGCTGTTTATTCCCCTCCGGTCTCAAGGTCTGGCCATCATAGCTTTGCCTGGAAATGGTGAAACTGTTAGATCTTTCAGTGACAGCAAGAGTCCCACTGCAGCATGGCATAGTTTCACCACCAGCAGCCTAACTTGCCTGATTCAAAAATTTGTATTGGAAATTTAGGACTGTCATTTAAAAAAACCTTACAAGCTGCAGGATAAGGGCTGGATGAAGGGCAGCGAGGTGGGTGTGAACCAAAGCTAACAGGATATGAAACTTGGCAGGCAGGGTAAGTCATCGGGGAAGACTGACCTATGATCACTTCAAAGACATAATGAACTTAATAATCTTGCAGCTCTAGAATAGGGGTTGGAAAACGATGGTCGAAAGGCACGTGTTTGAGTAGGTTAAAAAAAAATGAGATGAGCTTAGAAAAGAATCAGTCCTTATGCCATCAAAAATGGAATAGAATAATCCACTAGCAGAAGAACTTGATGCAACATTTCATCCTCAGCTAGCAAAAGATAAACCTGAGACCTTGTTTGTCTGAGTGGCAGAGGGGTATTAGGAGCTGGTACAGCGACCAGAGCTGAGTCAGCCGCTCCTGTCACACCCACTGTTGGAGAATTAGGGCACCATATTTACAGTAAATCCCTGCAGGTGTGTGAGAAAGCTCTGCAGAGAGAGAGGGAAGGTGTGACGGTCCCACAGAGCTGACTGCCGCCTCAGGAGCCTATAATAAAATCGAGAAAGCCAGCCAAAGATTGAGCTGTGTGTGGGCGGGGCTCTACCTACAAGGTGGCATTTTGTAAATGCTCTGCTTTACAAGAGTTCAAACCTATACTAAAAAGGTTTGTAACTGTTTAACTCTTGAAATGAGCTTTGAATGCCAGCTACCTGTAGATCATTTCAGCAACATCCTTTCCCTTTTCATCATCCTCCTTGGTTACATTTGAAAAGCACAGTAGAAAATAAGCTTCCCATGTGGCCTGAGTAGTTTTCCTTCTTGGATGAAGTCTCATCAGCACTAGGGCCTGGATGAGTCTCTGTCACTCCACACCGCCTCCTACTGCTGTCTCCTTAGGGCCTGGCCACCGTGGGCTCGGCTATCATTCATTTGGAGTGACATCAGTAATGCACCTGTAATTTTGCATGTTTTGAGGTGAAACTTACGGGATTACTTTGATGTCTTCTTTGCCATGCAGGATGTAGTCAATGACTTTGTAAAAGTTGATTTCCTGGTAAAAGATATAGAAAAATTATACAGGGTGAGAGGCTTCAATGTGCCCACAAAACAGATCTTTAAAAAAAAAAAAAAAGGAAAAGAGCAATGAAATGTATTACCGACCGGTGGCACGGAGTATCACATTTCCAGGTTTCCCTGTTCACTGTCACTTGCCCCACTCTCAGCAGGAGCTTGCTCATAACTCTCCCTAGCCTGAGGCCTCCTGGTGCTCACTGTCTTAAGCTTGCCCTCACAGCTCAATGGCCAGGCATGGAACTGGGATGTGGGGCTAAGGAAAGAGATGGAAAGTTATCCAATAGGAGCTGAAAGCAAAGTGCAAGGAGAAAGAGATAAAGACTTCTACCAAAGCTGGACATACTGCAGTACATCTGTAATCCTAGCACTTGGGAGACTGGGGCAGGAAGATCACAAGTTCAAGTCCATTCTAGTCCTAGCTTAGTGATTTAATGAGACCCTATTTCGAAGTAAAAAGCAAAGCAAAGCTAGGGAAGTAGCTGAGTGTGAAGGCTCTAGGTTCAATCGCTAGTGCTGGGGATTAGAAACAGGATGGGAAAAGGGGAGGGGAAGAGAAGAGAGGTGGAGGGGGAGAGCAGAGAGAGGAGGGAGGGGTGAAGGAGGGGAAGAGAATTGCTGCTCAACAGGAAAAGCAAAAGGCTCTTATGCATTTAGAATCAGCCAGCCTGGACCCGCCACAGCACACTTCCACCTCGCTTTACATCTACCACCCAGCTTCTCTCTGTATTGTGTCCCTGCTTCTAGATGTTCCCAACTGTGTCTCAGGCCTCTAGACTAACTTTTCATCTCCTCCTCCTAGCACTATTAAACTCCTATCCTCTTAAAATAAGTCTATTCAGTTACAGTGCTCCCTGGTGTGTGCTTGGAGACTGGTGGGAGGCTTTTTCCCCTAGTTCTGGAGGGAGAATTCCATGCCTTGTCAAGTCCTCCACATGCCCAAGTGGGAGAAAATGGAGATGCAGACAGAGGAAGTAAGCCGCTGAGAGTGAGGCAGTGGAGAACAGGGAGACTGCGAGCCAAGGCCGGGCCCAGGCCTCATCCCACCTCCGTGCTCTTTCTGCGACGTCACTTAAAAAGGCCATGAGTGGAAAATAGCATCGTGTCATCCGTATCACCACCTGGTTCTCAGCGACTCCAAGTGCCGGCCTGCGCTGGTGCCGTCTACAAACTAATTGCGATCATTCCACATTGGCGTAAAAACATGACCCGAGGTTCACCACTTAGAAACTTTTGTGTCAGTTTGGGTTATATTAGGTCTGTTGCATCTAATTTAGAGAAAGGGAACTTAAATTTTGTTTGTGCTTATAAAGTTTTATTTTTCAATAATATGTTAAGGCTGGCCAGATAGCTCAGCAGATCAAAGCACCTGCTCAGGCAGAGCACAGGGGCTGGGGTTCAATCCCCAGCACCACAAGCCACGCCAGGCCCCATACCCAGAGCACACTAAGACTGAGACTGGATATGGTGTATGTGTCTGCAATCCCAGTGCTTGGGAGACTGAAACGAGCCCGATCTGTGTAGTGAGACCCTGTAAACCCTATACTAAATACCTAATAATAATAATGCTTTTATCATATTTCAAAAAGTATCAATCCATATTGAATTGGCAATTTAAACAAATCAGCTATTCTTTTAGTTCAGGTACTTTAGAAAGTATTGCCCTACATAAGCGCAGGTACCTGGGCCTACCCTAAGCTGCCAGACTTCATCTCCACAGAGAGGAATTCTCGATCTAGTCAAGGGCATCTAAATGCCCATTTGGTTGAGAGGAGATCAGTGACTTTGACATCTGTCAGCCTCCTGAGGGAGAGATCTGGCTCCTCAAAGTCCTACCTTGGTGACAGCGCAAGACTGAACATTCTCAAAAGGCAAACTCTAGCCCAACCAGAGCAGAAGCTAGGAACCGCTCCCTTGGGTGAGCTGCCCCAGGGGTAGTGAGCTCCCTAGCACAGGAGGAATCCAGTCTTAGCTCCACCCCCACAGTATGGTAAGAGCTAGCAGCGAACTAGTCTTGGTCTTACAAGGTGCGCTCTGCAGGCTGCAGGTTCCCAGCTGTACAATTAGATCGGTGGCCCCCTGCTGGCTGCTGAGCACAGGACCTCATTCTCCTTCCTCAAAGCATTCAACCCAATCGTGTAAAGCTGCTCTTTTGGAAGCCCAGTTAGATACACAGAGACTGTGCAGCTCACCCTGTTTTCTCCCACTTTTTCTCCTAACTTCCTCTTTCCTCCCTAACCTGGAGTTAAGGCACAGCCGCTTCCATCTCTAGGGCTCTAAGGACAACCGGGAGAGAACGAAAATTTGGCTAGACAGTTCCTAAAGTCCCTCCGAGCTCTGACTCTAAGATTGTAATTGGATAATTACTAATATCTCCAAAGATTAATGTTCTTTAATCTAGTAATTCCACATATTATAATGGGTCCTATACATATACTCCCTAGTACTAATACAAGTATTGTGTGCTCCACCCAAGATCTCAGCCTCACTGCTTTAACAAGCCTGGAGGTAACTCCACAGCTACTATTAAGAAAGTGGTTAAACCACTTGTGTACAGATGTTCCTCAACTTATACTAGTGATGCCTCCCCAGATAACCCTCTGGAAGCTGAGAATATTATAAGTTGAAAATGCAGTTAATATGATCGCCCTCCTGAGCCTCCTCGCCTAGCAACACGGGGCGCTGTAGAGTGCCGGCTGCTTGCTCTCATGATCACAAGGCTGACTGAGAACTTGGGTTCACTCTTGTTGCCCAGCATCGTAAGAGAGAAAAGAGTAGTGCATATTGCCAGCCTGGGAAAAGATCCAGATCCAAAGAACGGTTCCTACTGAATGCATATTGCTTTCCATTATCATTCAGTCAAAATATTGTCAAAGTATCTTAAGTCAAAGAAGCCCTGTGTCTTCACAGAGGAAGGCTTTGTATTTTTGCACCATGTCTGTGGTAACAGTAAAAGACACCAAGACACACAGTTAACTGGGAAAGTGAGGCACGAGAGAAAACGACTGCATTTGATAAGGGTAGAGATGGTGGAGGATGTGTATTTCTGAATATCTGGATACCTGTTGACACTCCTAGGAAGATGGACTGAAGAGAGTACCTGCCTTGTGAGGATGACCAGGAAGAAAAGGTACTTTGTATGATATCATCTTTTCATTGTGCTCATGTATTTTTCAATAAATAGAAATCTTTTCTTTAAACCTTTTTTGTTTTTTCAGTGGTGAGGATTAGATCCAGGGCTGCCTTATACTTGGTAAGTGAGGGCTCTAAAACTGAGCTACCCTCAGCCCCAAACATTTGAACATAGTGAAGTTGTATCTGGTACTTGGCTCGAGAAAGCAAAAGTGGTGTTATTATGTACTGGGACTTAAGTGAAGCTGTTTCACCTATGAGGGGAGGACGCGAAGTTCTAGGGCCTTCTTAACCACCTGGGCTGCCTGAGGGCCATCTGTCCTTGGCCCAGCTGCTCTCTGTACTCCCCAGCCCGAGGCCCCTGTGCCTGGAAGGCTGCCCTAACCAGGGTTGCTATGAGACTCAAGAAAGCTTAGACACGGACATTAAATTAAAAAAAAAAAATCCAACAGGAAAATCAATTTGCTTTCAGAAAAGGCAACAAGGAGATCAGTATGATTTAGGTAAACAGAGCTCTTCCTGTACACTGCAGCTTAGTCAAGTTACGCTGAAGGCCATATTCATGTGTAAGTTCACCAGACTCTGGAAAGTCAAAACCACCATCAAGGGCACTCTTGTTACCTTCCACGGAGCAGCCAGCTTTGCAACACACGAGTCTTTGCAAAAGACTCCCACATAGCTGTAGCCAAGTCACGGGGCATGGAAACATAGAAATGTTTAAATATGGGCTATGTTTTGGTTTTTTCCATGGAGTCTAACTGGCCTGTACAACTTTTTAATAATTAACACACACACAAGCACCATTTAAAAATCTTTTAACTTATTTGTCCTTCTTGTTTTAAGATGTCTGGGGGAGGGGCGTTTTGCTCTGCTGCCCAGGCATCTTGAACTCCCAGCTCAAATGGATCCTCTGCCCTCATTCTGCTGAGTAGCTGGGGCTGCAGCGTGGGCAGTTCCACCCGCACCATTTTATTTTAAAAAGGAGATGAAGTGAGATGTGGATACTGTCAGGGAATTTTAAACTTTAGATACAAGATTTGGGGAGGTTGATTGGTCAGAAGCAAACAAAAGCTATATTTCTGAAAAGCTGTGACAGCAGAGAGGTATCCTGGGGTGGAACTTATCCACTTCTCCCAGTCTCAACTCCCTTATCAGATTAATGGAGAAAGTAAGACACTTCCTTCATCAACTTGTTCCGAAGAGCAAGGGCTGTGTGGGACCTAGGCAAAGCACCCGCCAAACAATGAGGTCGACCCAGCCAGCTGTAAATACACACTGAAGGACCCCGGTTGCCAGTGTGGGACCGCCTTAGCCACCAGAGCCCTGCTAGGTAAGCCTGAGAAGCCTGCTTGATAGAGGAGGAAGGCACGGCTTCACCAGGTCTATCAAGGCCACAGCACAGCTGGCGGAAACAGCAGTCACACTTCAGGCTTGTTCCCACGCTCTTCCCCGAAGCTCCACTTCCTACTAATCATGTCTTTTTTTGTTGTTTAGTTTCTCTTTATTAGTATATGTTCATAGTCCATAATAACTGCATTCATCTTGATGACCCATTCTGCTAGTCTACAGCTGGATCCGAACTCAGGCCTATGAGTGCTTTCCTCATGGACGTGTCTTAGGCCCTAGAATGACCTTGGAAATGAGTTGATAAAAAAAAAAAACCCATTAGATATGAAAATCAAGGATCTAAGAAGTTACCGGAGCAAACATTAAAATTAACATCAAAATTCTTTGTCTTCAAGACCATGGTCTTTTCCATTACCACTTTATACCTGACACTGTCATGGAAACAGTATCAGGTATAAAGCTTGCTACCTGAGATGTAGAAGGATTTACAGGGAAACAAAGTGTTTTGTTTTTTTTAAATGCTGTCATTTCTGCTAACTTTTGACACTTGTAATTAAAATATTTTTGTTTCTATGTAAGAAAGTTTAAAAATGCTTTTTTAAAGGGCTGGACAAATAGCTCAGCAGATTAAAGCTTGCTTAGGCAGACGCAGCAGCCAGGGCAACTGAGACTGGGTGTGGTGGTGCACAACTGTAATCCCAGCACACTGGGAACTTCATTGTAGGCTGCTCTGCCAATACTGTTACATTCTAAAGTTTATGACTGGGCTGGGGAGATGGCTCAGCGGAACAAGCGCTTCCCTAGCAAGCGCAAGGGCCTGAGTTCAATCCCCTGTTCCGCCAAAAAAAAAATAAAACAAAGTAAAGTTTATGACTGGTTTTGGCTTTGCTTTGGCGTGGTTTTCAGTAACCAACGCCCATCAATTAAATTCTGGAAATGTCCTAATGGTAAAGAATGGCTCTGTGTGCAGTCCACCACAGGTATGTTCCTTGGGTTGGAAGGCTGAGGGTGAAGCATGTTTTGCTGTACCACCATAGACTACCTTGTACTCTTCAAAATAAAATAATTTGTTTCATCATTTCTTCTTTGGAAATCTATTTGGTACCACAGAATTCTGCCAAATTCTTTTACAAGCTGGGATCCTTCTTGTAACTTATCTGTGACAATTTCCCATGTAACTCCAAATTTTTTAGAGTTGCCAGCAAGTCATTCCAAAAGGGGCACATTCTCAAGCAGTTCATGTTCCTGCCCTGTGTCTTTGCAGAATGAGATTTATCCTTTTCTGTTCTGGAGTCAGGTGGAAAATCTCCTCTTCCGTGGCTTGGCAATAAAGAGCATATCTCAATAAACCAATTTTCACAGACTGTTTGGATCTCTGTATCTCCCACTTCCAAAGCCCTTAGTGTATCTTCAACTCTCAAATCAAGTTATATCGTGTACAGGTGCAAGTTACCCATGATGATTATCATGTATACCAAAAATGTACTAATTAATGTAATTAAGAATAAAAAGCTAGCTAGGTGATTTTAAGTTGGAGAGGATTTTAGTTGCCAACTCAGTAGCTTGAGTGAATCCAGTTTCACCACCACAGGATATATCAATTCATTTTATTTTATTTATTTATTTTATTTTGTCTTTTCGAGACAGGGTCTGAACTGCAGTTCAGGCTGGCTTTAAGCTCACTTTGTAGCTCAGGCTGGTCTCGAACTCACCAACAATCTTCCTGCCTCAGCCTCCCGAGTGCTGGGATTACAGGCCTGCGCCACCACGCCCAGCTTCAATTCATTTTAAAACTTGGATTGTAACTTCTGACTGATTTATCTCCGTTTTAAAGTCCACATGATGCAGGTGAAGCAGGACCAGCAACATTCACCTTGACCCTGCTGCACAGCGCTCGCTGCTCTTTTCGGGACATCATTATGTGTCTTTTCCATTCCATTCCAAGTGGGCAAAATCCTGCCATGTTTCTCGGGAAGCTCCAGGGTGGCTTTGGTATAGGACCTCTCCTGTGTTCCCTTGGAGCAGGCCAAAAGCAACCCTCATTCTCTAGAGTCTAGCCATTGAGTGACTATGGAACTTCTTGTTACACAAGCATAGTGGTGCACTAATTAGTTCGTGGGGTTAAAAGTCAATGCTAAAAAATGAAAACAAAATTTAACAAATTGTGGTGGCTCGCCGACTGGTGGTCAGCTTCTCTGAGCTGAGCAGCGTGGCCCGGGTGCGGGAGGCCCGCCTGAGGGCTGCTGTCAGCAGCACGGACAGAACAGGAGAAGCTGCCGCAGTGCTGCTGGGGATGCTGCTTGGGGAGGCTGTCGGAGCTGTCGGAGTCCGCTGGTTCGCTCGTGCTCTTCTGCTGGAGGACCTTGCCACGCTGGCTTTCCCAGCGAACTTCACAGGAGCTTGGGGCCTCGTCTTGATCGTCGATTCCTGCTTCCGGAGGAGAAAATGGTGCACTGCTCAGCCTCATGAAGCTTATCGCATTGGCTTTCCTGATGGGAACTCGGATTTCCTCATCGCTGAAGGAGCTTGGACCTCACTGCTGCTGAGGACAGCTTTTGGGGGAGCTCTGGTGCTTACCTTGAGCGTTGATTCCTAGCTCCCATTCGGATCCCTGAGCTTGCTATCACAGATCCTTCATCCCACTGGCATAGACTTTCTAGATTCCACAGCTGACCTTTGGGCCTTTCCAGCATGGATCCATGAAGCAGGCCTGCATGAGACTGTGTTGTGGGCTCTAGGCCTCCAGTTAGACTGGTAGGAAGCATTGTTATGAGCTCTAGGCCCTCAGCGGGATTCTTTAGGATTTAGTGTGTAGATAGATTTCTTGCATTTGTAGTGTGTGATTTTGGGTTCGTTCATTATAAAATACTATTATAAAACATGCCCTGTACTATATTGTTCACCTTGCAGAACCCCAAACCACGACAAAAGTCAATGTTGACTCCTTTTCTTTCCTCTTGTTACAGTTGCTCCACGATAAACAGCCAGTTCATTCAGACAGGCCTTTCAATAAGATTTGAGTCTTAGTACAGATGTAACTAGCTAGCAGAAGGGTGATTTCCAACTCATCTGCTAATATTCTTTCCACTTAGGAACCCTGGCATTGTGCAGGAGTACATCACGGTGTCATGCTCTGGGCCAGCTCCAGGTGGTTAGGGAGCCTCTTGATCTTCCAAATTTCTGTCTTCTTGTCGGTAGCACTGACATCTCTGGTCTTCTCCACCTCTTCTCCCTCCACCCTTGGTAGCTCTGACAGGACATGATCCTCCTCCCTCATCTTCCTCCCTCCCCATGGTGTAATCCATTCATCTCGGGCCTCAGCATTAAAGCCATAAGCATAGGTCTGCCGGTCACCTGGGTAACACCAGAGCCTCTTAAATCAGTCAAATATGGAGCAAATCTTCCTGTCTGGTGCTCGGTGAAAAAGTGTAATGGTCAGTTCACCCTTGAAGACTGTGGCACTGGAGAGTGAAGAGCTGGAGGGATTAGAGCCTGCCATTCCTCTGGCTACCCCAGAGCTGGAGACCACCTCAGAACTCTAACTTAGGTGTGAAGTCAAAACTCCAGGCTGCACATGCGCCACTATGCCTGGCGCAGTTCTGCTACTTCTAACTTTCCAGAAGAGAGGTTCAGTTTGAACACACTGACACAAAAAGTTGTACGTTACAAAGTTGCCCTTTATGAAAGGTGTTAGGCTGGGGGTGGAACCCGATGCTTGAGCGTTTACTTAGCAATACACAAGTCTTGAGGTTTTGGGCTGGGGAAATGGCTGAGTGCAATAAGCACTTCCCTAGCAAATGCAGGATCCTAAATTCAGTCCCTGGTTCTGCCAAAAAACCCTCAGTCTTGAGGTTTCATTCTAGCACCAAAAAAAAAAACCCAAAAAACAAAAACCATGTGCCCAAATAATGTTCTTGACTACAGCATGCGATGCCATGGAAACTTGGTCTTTGAAATGAAATCACATGAGCAAAAGAAACTGAACCCGATGGCAACAGGTTATGATGGCCATTATGGATAAATAAGAACAGATAAAATAGATTCCAAATTTTCTTTTTTTAAAATCATTTATTTATTTGTTGCAAGGTCTCGATACACTGCTCAGACTAATGATCCTCCTGCCTCAGTCTCCCCAGCACGGGTTTCAGTGGGGCCAGCACGGTGTTGGTTCTTGCACCTGCCAGGCAGGTGCTTGGAGCCCTGAGCTATCTCCCCAGCCCCCCAAATTTAAAATCTTCCCCTGATGTGTATAAGAAGCCCACAAAGGAGAGGTGTGAATTTGAATTCCTAAAATCTGAATTAGATTAATTGACACCTTATTTACACATCCACATACATTTACATATACATACATATGCACAAACATGCGTGCACACACACAAGCAAACAGGCACATGGCCCTTTATTTGGGCAGGATTAATGCTAAGTGGAATAACCTTCTGAGAGAAACTGATAACACTCTTTTTAATAGTCTAAAATTCTTCAGGGAAGCGTACTGATGAGCTACAGCTCCTTCCAGAGCAGAGGCCCCCACTTCTGTGAAGCCCAGCTGGGCTGTGGAGTCAGTCCTCAGGTTCTACGGACCAATTCAGGGTTGGTCTGTGCGCCCTGTGTCATGTCCACATTGCACACATTATTACATCATTGCGAAGGCTGTTGTGCCTCATGTTTACAATATACAATTTAATGGGACCAGAAACCAGAAATTCAAATGCCAGCATGTAGGGAGGGGGCTGACAGAAACCCAAGGAGCGCATGGAGCCCAATGCACATGCGTGCTCTGAGAGGCGGGGCCTGCAGCCGGCCAGGGCACTCGGGCTGGGCTCCAAGCACACAGCTATTACTCGGCTCTCATCAATTTCAGCCTGCGGGGTTGTGGGGTTGTGGGGACAGGCTGACTTTCACCTTTTCAAACTGATAGCCCAAATATTTATGGAAAAATGTCTTGTGTATTGAGTGTTAGCCACCAATACAATTTGTAAAAAAGTATATATATATAAAAAGCCTTTAAATTTTGGCAACCAAACAGCATGTCTATCAGCTACCACGGCCTTATGATTATTAATTTGAACATTCTAGATTAGATATGAAGGTTCTTTCTAATTCTAAATTTGATTCTAGCTTCCTGCTTGTAATTCTTGGAACAGTTTGCTTGACTTCTCTGGGATTCTTGCCTCATCTGTGAAATGAAGATACTAATTCCTTGGTCTACCCTGCCAGATTACTATGAAAACCTATAAGATATTAAAATCACTTTTTAAAGACAGGGGTTGTGAAATGTTGGGGACCACAAATTATAAATGGAATCTAGGGCCTTCATGGTTCTGTAATGCTCCAGGGCAACATTATGTCAGCGTAAGAACACTGCTATCAGGGCAGGGGAGATGGCTCAGTGGAATAAGTGCTTCCCTGGCAAGCGCAAGGGCCTGAGTTCAATTCCCAAACACTACTAGTCCAACCCTATACTAAAAACCATACTGAGGCTGTCCTCTGAGTCATCCAAGCCATTCCTCATCAACATAAGTTCTGTCTTCATCCCCTTAAGATCCTCAGGGCCCTCAACCATCCCATATTTCCTCTGACCACTATGTGTACCCAGTAAATAGTGGCTAGTTTGGAAGCTCCTGTCCTAAGGGAATGACCTCCAAGCCCCCCTTCTATGGGTTGCTAAATTTGTTTCTTTCTTTTCTTCATCCTCCACTATTTCCCCTACATAGCCAGTTGGGGATCTTGGCCAGGTCCCTGATAGGGAAGAACTACTATAACTCAAGGGTGACAATCTAACCCTGAGAAGATAAAACCTTAGGAGATAAAGAAATGACCTTCAGTGGAGTCTACTGTGTCTTGCATTTGAATTTCAATAAACATTTATCTATGCTGAAAAGGTCAGAGAGACTTACCCTTCCATCTGGAGTTCTTGGGCCAGAGTAAGGTGGAGCCTCACCCATTAGAACTGGCCATACATCAAAAAATTCCTAGGAGTAAACAAAAAAAAAAGCAAAACAGTAATTACATGTTTTAAAAATAGACCATGAAAAGGAAAGTAAGAAGAGAGTAAGAAGTCCGTGAATGTTGAAGGGTGAGAAAAACTTCACTGAAATCTAAGGTGGCGGGCAGCGAGACCCACTACCATCAGAGGACTACCCATCTGCCCTGGGCCTGTCTAATCATTAGCCAGAATCATGAGAATTGAGGTGAGCACCCTCAGTACTGTGGGACAAGATGGGCCAAGTAGGATCTCTGTGACTAAGCAATTAACCTTGAGGACATGCTAAGCATCTGCCTGAAGGATTAGCTAAAACATTCTCCCTCTGCAGTGTCATTTATAGTGGTGAAAAACTGGGAACAATCTGAATATCCAAGCAGAAAGAACTTATTAAATCAATTATGGTACATCTATTCACAATGGTGACTGGTATATTTGTCTTGATTAAAAAGGTGCTCATAGGGCCAGCCAGATAGCTCAGCGGAGTAAAGCACCTGCTTAGGCAGGCTCAGTGGCGAGGGCTCAAATCCCTGGTGCTCTGCTGTGCCAGCCCTGCCTCCAGAGGTGCACTGAGCCAGACTGTGATGGGAGTGGTAATGTGTGCCTGCAATCCCAGCACTTGAGAGACTGAAAACAGGAGGATCACTAGTAGTCCAACCCTATACTAAAAACCATACTGAGGCTTTGAAAATCTGTATTGTTTTTAAAAAATTTTATTCTCTTTAAAATAAAAAAATACTGAAATTAAGACAGTATGATATTGCAGAAGGCTTGATAAGTGTAGCAGTGTGACAAAACAGAAACAGACCTGTCCGCACTTGATTGATGACAAAGGCACAAAAAGCAAAGATGGTCTTTTCAATAAAAAATATTAGGTCAACCAGATAACTGTAGGGAAAAGTTAATGTTTACCTTGCCTCACATTATACATATAAAATTATGTAGGTTGTAGAGAGCTATGTGAAAAAGTTAAAATAAAACTTTACAACTTGACATGAATAAATATCTTTATGAACTTAGAGACAGGAAAGATTTCTAAGTAGCAAACAAAAACTAATAACTATAAAGACTGATGAACTGGAAAGCATCATTATTCAGAATTTATAGTCTTTTTTTTTTTTTTTTGCGGAACTGGGGGTTGAACTCAGGCCCTAGTGTTTACCAGTCAAGTACTTATTCTACTGAACCCTTTAAAGAAATTTTTTAATATTTTGGCTGAACTGGAGATTGAAAGAATTTATAGTCATAAAAACATATTACAACCTAAGTTAGTTGAATGACAATGGAGTGCCCACCTTTGACAGGTGTAGACAAAGGAAGGGGTATAGAAAGAAAAAATCATGATGTGTGTGTATACACAGTACAGTTGGGATAGATAACGTTGTGCTTCTACATAATTCTATGAGAGGCAAGATCTGCACTAATGGTGGTTGGACAGGATATTATGTTGGCTTCTAGTACTATGGTCATGCACTAGGAAAATAATTATTGAATTTTTGATATAATTCAGGTATAAAAAATAAGATAAGTAAGCAGCTACACTCTTAATTCACTGATGAGATATCTGCTAAAATAATATCTGTAAATATAATATCATGTATGCACCTTGTACAATACCAAAACGTTATGAAAACAGTTTGCAATGTATTAATTTATCGAATCTGTATTGTTAAGGTGTCTTGAAACTTCTGATTGATATTTGTAGTTCAATAAAATAAAAAAAAGAAAAAAAAAACATATTACAGTATTAAGAGAATGAAAGCACAGAATGAGAAAAGGTATTTGCAATATACATTACGTTATTGAATATATGTGTGTGTGTGTATATATATATATATATATATATATATATATACATATATATACGTATATATATATGATATACATATATCAATAGAAGATGTGTCCAGAATTTGTGAAGAGCTCCTATAGTCAGTAGGATAAAAAGACAACACAATAAAAAATGAGGAAAAGATTTCCGTATGACCAACAAACATGAAAAAAATGTTCAACTTCATCAATCATTGGCGAATGGAGGCTAATGCTAAAACAGATAACATCTCATACCCATCAGAATGGATGATAATATAAGACTGAAAATACTACATTTTGGTGAGAAATCCCTATGTACTGCTAGTAAGAGTACAAATGATGGGGCCAGGGAGATGGCTCAGTAGAATAAGCACTTGCCTGGCAAAACAAATAACACAACTGTTTTGAAAATGAGATGAATGATAGCTACTAAAGCTATTACCTCAAAAATTATAATTTGAAGTAAATTTCTAACAGCAATGGATACCACTGTTTACCTAAAATATGTACTAGTATTTTCCTAAGAACAATATGCACCATAATCCGAATCTGAACATTCAATGTTCATCAACAATAATAATCCTAAATGTGTTATGGATTATTCATATAATAGAACATTCCACAAGAATGAGGATGAATGTACTGATTCTACCTAGAACACAAATCTTACGAGGATGAATCTTACAATACTGAGCAAAAGAAGCCAGATACAAGACGAGGTATTTATGTTGACCTCAAAATAGCCAAAATCTGCTGTCAAAGCTCCGATGGTGGTACAGTTAGGAAAGAGGCAGTGTGCAGTACCAGAGAGGGTACCAAAGGAGCTTCTGAAGGGTGGATAATGTTCCATTTCTTGATTTTGTTGACAGTAGTGTGGGATGTTCACTCTGTGGCAATTTAGTGAATTCAACTATTTCTATAATTAGTTCTCCTTTCAGTGTCCCTTATGCTCCAACATAAAGGCTAATAATTATTAAAAAGAATGTGTGTGTGGACATGGGAAGAGGCTTATAAAATATTAAGTTTAAAAATGCGGACTATAAAAAGATACTGTCCAGCAATTTTTAGTCAGCACTTCAGAAGATTTTCATGAAATGCCGAATACGGGGGGCTTTGGACAACTAAGGTCTTTTTCAGCCCTGCACTCTGCAATGCACGTGACTCAACATTGGAGAGCCTGCTTTGGTCTGTGCACCACACTCAGCATTGCAAGGCATGCAAAATGAAGATAGAAATCCTGCACCTTGGGAGTTTGAAGAAGAAATAATAAATCTAGATATTCAAACTCTCTTCCAAGGCTGAAAGCAATCAGCCCCACAAGGAAAAGATGAATAAAGAGAGAGAAATAGGAAAATTTGTTTGGGAAAACATAGCTGAAACCCTTTCCTGGGCTACACTGACCTCCACCTTCTCAGCTACCACACTGGCTATCAGTCTGGCCTCTGTCATTCTGAAGGGCTTCAGAAAGAGTCTGTCTCCACTTTAACTGAGCCAAGAGCAAGACAAAATACAGGAATGTTCCATGCCCAGCTCTGAGTAAATTTTCTGTGCATTCCTGAAGTTGGCAACGTTCTTCTGGACTTTGAACCTGCATAGTAACCTCTTTCATCACTTGTCTTTACTACCTCCCAGCCTTCTTCCACTGTTTTCGTTCCCAAAAGACCAAGGAATGTGCCAATTGCTTTTCCTTACCTCTGCCTCAGACTGAGTCTCTCCTGCAAACACCGGTCTTTTTTTTTTTTTACTGTTCAGTAAACACCCGAATCAAACTTTTCACAGTCATCCCCATTTTCCTAACCTCTCCTTGTGCCACCGCACACACGATGGGGCCCTGCACTCTGTGCAGTGGGGCTGTTCACCCTTGGGCTGTCCTTTGATTTTCTCACCTTCTGCTTGGTCATATCTAGAAGACCCACAGAATATCTGTCACAGTTGAGGAAGGCACGGACTGTGTACAGGGCTTTGTGGAACTGTCTCTCGATATCTGTAAGCTCTTCAAAGACTTTGCTGCCGGACCACAGCAGGATCTGAAGAAATAAAGAAACATGCTCAGCAGTCTTGAGACACCAAGCAGTGGCTCACTCAGCTAGAGACTAATAGTCACTGAGTCTACCACAGTTAACTCTCACATGACGCAGAGAAGGAAATGGTATAATTATTCTGATTTTATAGATGGAGAAACAGGGTTAGGTGAAATAACTGACCGGTTAAAATGGGGCATATGTCTTTTCATTTTTTGTCTCATAGGCTAATAATAATAATAATGCTGAAGTTGTAGCCCCATGGCAGAGTGCTTGCTTAGCTGCCTAGATTTCACAAGACTCTGTGTTCGATGCCTAGGATTGCAGGAATAAATAACATTAACTGAGCATAAGTGCCCTACATATATTATCTCACAACTTTGAGGGTTGTTTTCATTTTTTAAATAGGGAGTCTAAAGCTTAGAGAGAATAAGTGGCCTGCTCAGAATCTAAGAGCTACTTAATGAGCAGAGACTCAAATCAAAGCTGTCTGACTTAAAAGCTGCATATAATGCTTGGAGACGCATTTACAAATGTCCACTACCTCATAGCATGAGGGTCACTGGGCAGTGACCCCACGATGCACCCCAGGCCTCTGCATTACCGTGTGGTTCTGCCAGCCCTGAACCCCCCAATGCTTTAGTAAAAGGTCACGCCCACTCCATCTCTTGAGCCAAGCTCCTTACCTGGCCACGTCGAGTCTCACAGTTGTGCAGGTAACTCAGGTGGTACACCTTCATGATGAGATTTGCAAAACTGAGGTACTTGAGAAGAATCTGTAAATGAAATCGGATGGGGCAAGCAAATGTGGAGGAGGAAAATTCCTTCCTCTGGCCACTTCTACCATCAGCGAATGTCTGAAAGTTTAAAAAACTTCATCAAAGGCAATTTCAATAATGGATTATGGAACTCAAATGCATAACCTGTTGCACTGAGTATAGAACTCACAGAATGTGGAATATTAAAGAATTACTGGAGTATATTAATTTTAAAAAAGTTATTATTTACTGATATTTGTCCTTTAATGAGCCACCTGGTTAATGACTATTGGACTTACAAGCATTGAATGAGGGGTGTCTATATTGAACTTGCTGTCCCTGTGGTAAGTCACTTACATGGCACTTAGTAAACACAAGTGTACTATGAGGCAGACACTGTAAAATCATCCCCATTTTACAAATAAGCAAGCAAATTTTGAGAAGTCCAGTGACTTGCCCAAGGCAGCTGTAGACTGGAAGAGATAGAACAATTAATCCTCCACTCCTGACCTTAAAACCCACTGAAACATTCTGTCTCACCTCCCTCAAAGAGAATGAGATGAACCTCCATCTTACATGTGGGGAATTTGAAGCCAGGCCAAAAAGCAAGGTCTGGGGAAACATGGGCATGACTGTCCTTCCCGGGGAGGCTCACCTGTTCATCTCTCTGGGTGAAGTAGGATCCTTCCACTTTATTCACAGCCATGAGCACAGCCACTACATCTTTCCCATTCATGATGGGGGTGGCCAATATGTTCTTGGTCTGGTACTCTGTGAGGTTGTCCACAAAGTCACAAAAATGCTCATCCTGAAGGAAGACAGAGTATGGGTAGGCATGGGTAGGCAGATGAAGAACAGTAGAACAACCCAGGGTCCTTTATGAACATGGGAATGATGACATTTCCAACGACACCCCTTCAACCAGGGTTGGAAAAGCAGACATAACTTATGGTTGAAGTCTCCAAGGTCCAGGAAAAGAAGGTCTGAGATGCAACCCATCAAGGACCATGGAAAGGTGTACAAAGTCTGAGGCCCAGGGATGAAAGGGAGACGATGACTGAAGAGAGAGGCTGAAAGAAGGCTTCCTTGAGGTGATGACAGTAAACCCAAAGTAGAAACTTGAGTGAGAGCTACAAGGGAGCTGGGAAACACCCTAGTGAGTACAGCAGTGACCAGAGCTGGCAGATGTTGTGCAGGGCCCTTGATCTGTATCACCACATTTTAGTCCTCCCAAGAACCTATGAGATGCCCTATAAGTCCATTTTACAGAAGGGTGGCCTGTGACTCAAAAGTTAATATTAGTTGTAGGTGCACATGACTCCAATCCTTCAGCTGCACTACTTCTCACAGAAACCTGGATAAGGTTAGAATGGGTTCAAGTCATGGAACAAAAACATTCATTATTTTCAGCTTTTCTCACAATCCATTTCTAGCATCACCCAGCCAGTCCAATAGATAACCCCACCCCATAAATGTCAGTGGAAACCCCCCTGCTTTTAAGGCCTATACCAAACATTGAGGCTTTGGATGAATAAGATTAAAGTCTCACAGATACATCCATAATAATAATACAGGACTAAGGGTCTGGATGAAAGATGTAGGAATGTACACTCCCTCCAACCCTATCCCGAAGGCAGTATAGGCTGAGTGTGAACAAGGAGGGGTCAGTTGTGGCTACAGGGCAGCATGTGTGGTCTGAATGAGGAATCAGATCTTGGAGGTTATCTTAAACTTGAAAAAATCCACCTTTGTGTTTCCTAGGGCCCCAGTGAGTTTCCTCGTTATCTGCACTGCTTGAGAACTGAGCTAGTCCAAGCATGCACAGCGCGTGTCGTTCTGAGAATGAAAATATGTTTCATAGGCTCAACTCAGGAATCCATTCACAGAACTTTTCTAAAACTAAATCTGCAGGATCTTTCCCATGATTCAGAAATTCTGAGTGTTACTGCTCCATGTTTGGATTTCTTTACAGTTACAATGGGATTAAATAATTAGGCAAAAGCATTGTTGTTTCAAGCCAGGTGAAGGGTAAAGGAATTAAGAGAAGCCTCTATTTGCATTAGCCCTTGAGGATTAAGCAAAATCTCCAAGGAGGTATTATCCAGAAACAATTCTGGTCATTCTCTAAGGACGCACTGATGAATTCTTGAGTGCAGATGGAGGTGTGGCTTGCTCAGGTACATTTCATGGCCTCAGTTCAGTTTCCTATTCAGGAATGCAAATAACTGAGCCCTACCTGCAGGTGAGGCAGGGTGTTTTGAAATCCACCAGAGCTCTTCCTTCTGAGCTCTCAGCCCTGGCACTCTCTAACGAGCACTCCTGCTCCCAATTTGCTGGTCTCTACCTAATCATTGTCATGCCCATGTTTTCAGCATAGGAAACGCTCTGAACAACCGTGTTTCTGAACGATGATCAGAGACAGAAGCCGAAGCCACATTACTTAGTTGTGGTAG
Organism: Ctenomys sociabilis; assembly: GCA_004027165.1. Classification (NCBI taxonomy): domain Eukaryota; kingdom Metazoa; phylum Chordata; class Mammalia; order Rodentia; family Ctenomyidae; genus Ctenomys; species Ctenomys sociabilis. The sequence goes on along the minus strand of PVKA01000111.1, from coordinate 190,363 downwards.
TGGGGAGGGCTTCTCTGAGGATGTAGCGCTGAGCTGAGAACAGAAGGATCCAAGGACTCAGGCACAGGGCGTGCAGTCCATGCAGGAGCACAGAGAATACAAAGTCCGGGAGGTAGGAATGGGTTTAAGAAGTTAGAAACAAAAAGATTGGTGTGTGTGAAGCATAGAGAAGGAGAGGGAGAACAAAACACCAGGATTTAGGGATGCAGGCAGGTGCCAGATCCAGGAGGACTTTGAGAACACAGTAAAGAGTTTACATTTTTAGAATGTAATGCAATACTGCTTCTGAGACCTGATTCTCCAGTTCCCCTTTTCAGACCTTCACAGTGCCAAGCTCTATTGTACCCTGTGATGATGTACTCTTAGCTAACCATGAACAAGACCTCCCCTTGCCAGCTAGCCACCCAGCCACCCACCTCATAGATAAGGCCCTAAACCATAGTTCAAGGACAAGTAAACAGACAGAAAAAGCAGCACATGGACCACCAAAAACATGATGTTTGGCAGAGGTCCCCAAAGTTATGGCAAATTCCATTTTGTGGGGGAAGGGTCTCTGACTCCCCCTGTAAAAACAGCCAGGAAGAAAGGATTCATAGGTCCTCAATCTTTCCAGAGTCCTGATCCTTTCTTTTCAGAGTAGCCATCTTCTCTTCTCTCCCTTCCTTTTCCTCCTTACAAATAAAATGTCTTCCTTCATTAAATTTTGTCCCTCTTTGTACTGGGGCTGAGTTTGTGAACCCATGAGGCTGCTGGTACAGACAGCAGTGCTTGTTCCTGGATGCAACAATCAGATGTGCTTACTGAATAATAACAAAGTACTAGGCCAGAGCCAGACAACAATAATATATATTTCTCATTATCTCATATGAGTCCTGCTACTCAAAACTGTCTTTCTCATTCATGTTCACTGAGCTCTGGCTCCGTGTCAGACACTAGTGATGCCAAGACCAACGAAATGAGGTTGCTTGCCATAGTATAGCAGGATTTCATGTAAAACAGGAACTCACAGTTCAAATCATAATGCAAAGCAGGTCCCCACAGAACAACCTGGGGCCCCAGAGGTTAAGGCCTAGGATTGACTTTAGGGGCCACGCTATACATTGCCAGAAACAGAAACCTCTCTGAGCCTCGGTTTTTCCCTTTAGTAAAATTAAGAGTAATGGAGCAAGCTCTCCTTGAGGTTTCTCTCTTCTCTAGTGTCCTGGGTCCCAGGTCTCCAAGAATGGAAGGAAAGTAGAGGCAGACCAGATGTGACCATCTTGGAGATGATGGACTTCTCAGGGTCAGCCTCCAGAAGAGGGAGTGGTTGGACAGATGAAGTGCGGCCGAAGAGCTGTCCTTTATTCCTTGCCTCACTCAGCCAGGTGCAATGAATACCCTCACTGTCCCAGCTTCTGGCCTAGGTGCCAGGAACCAGCGGTGAGTAAGAAGGGACACACAGCCTCATGGCCTTCCTGCTAGGAGAGATGGTTAAAGTTAACAAAAATATGATTCACTATTAAATTACAATTTCAAATAAATGATAAATCATTTGAGTTGTATGTCAAATATTATGTGGGGCTTATTTAGATTAAAATATTATTCTTTGGGATGGGTTCCAGCCTGAGTACAAACTGCTAAATTATCATAGCCCTTATTCAATGTGGCTGAATCCCAAAAACAACAGCTCATCTTCCCAATGACCACTTACTCCTCCTTCCACAGGCCGGTCCTGAATACAACTTCCTTCTACCTCCCTCCCAACCCCCCATTCCCACCACAAGGGAGTCCCCAGTCAGCTCTTAGTCATCACTGAATTTGCCCCTCAAGCTCCACCCCTAGAAGAAGTCCATGAGAATCTCAGCTTCCTCTGTCTCAGGTCAGAGGAGCTCCCTCAGATCCTCTCCACGTCCTCAGGGTCAATAAAGCCTCCCTCCTCACCCCTACCCTGCTTTTTACTTCTGCAATGAAAAAACCTAACACTTTACTTAAAACTGAAACTTAACTGGGTATCTTAACATCTTATCGGGAAGTTCTAATTACAGTCCTTCCTAGAATGATTCTAAGAATAAAAGACATCTTCCAGTGAAGGGTACATTAGAGCCCTAGAAAACTCTCTATGGTTTTACTTTTCAGAAATGCAGTTATTGTAACCATTTCTCAAGTGTTTGTGGTCGCTTCGCAGTGAGCCAGGACAGCCTAGACTCCAATCCGTACCATGTCCCTCCTCCACTCACCTTTACCTTTTGGGTGTTAAGACCAAGTTTTGGCCTTAGCCAAAAACTGAGGAAAGATTTTTCAGGAGGACAAAAGCAAATAACTTGCAAATACTGAGTACACAACACTCATTAGCCTGGACTTACTTCACCCACAGGCCTGAGTCACAGCCAGGGAGATTGCCCCCAGGCCGATAGCTTCCAGGGAAAGACAGGTGTGGCTTCCCTGGTAAACTCCAGGAGCTGGGCAGGAGGCAGCAGTCCATCATTTGCTCAGAAATTCAGCAAACTGTTGGGTATGAATCTTTTGGAATCAGACAACCTTTCTTTATTTTCAATCCCATAATGCCAGGGGCCACAGAACCTTTGTTCTCTTTTCCTACAGGCAGAATCTAAATCAGAAACCTGGTACAGCATCCATCACTTAGAATAGATCCCTAACAGCAATAACAAAATAATGCTAACAGAAATAAAGAGGAACTGTCAAAGTGAGTCATTACCATGTGCTGCAAATACTGCTGAATGAGAGAGATTCCCCTTGTTTAACACTTACAATACGTGAGGTAGATGTTATCATGTTTTGTATGTTAGAAAAGGAACTGAGACAGGCTAAATGATTTGCAAAGACTGTGTTCTTAGAAAGTGCCAGAATTCACACCTAGATCTGATCTCAGCATAAGATCGTAGCTCTCTGGTGTCTGATGAGAAATGCCCGTTCTTGCATGACTCTCAGCCCAGTGCTCACACTCTATAGATAAGGAAGGAATATGGAGTAGCAAAGGGCCTGCTCAAGGGCTCAGGTCCGGACTGCCTGGGTGCAGACTCCCTGCCTGCTGTGCTGCTTTCTATTTGTGTGACCCTAAGTGATGATTCAGCCTTTCTAGCTGTCAATTTTATCATTCATAAGACAGATAATGAAAGTTTTTTTCCATAAGATTTTTATGAAGGTAAAACAAGAGGCACAGTACACAGTACAGGTGATTAGGACAAAAGTCCGGAGTCTACAGAAGGGAAAACGAACTCCAGCAGAACAGGAATGCACCCCCCAACCTTCAGCCTGGAGAGCATTGCCAGGGGGAAGCACGGGAAGATGAAAGCAGAGGCTACCCACTGTGCTTCCTGTTGAGGCCCAAGCCTGGGTTTCCTGACTCATCTGAATTCTTGTAGTAGTAGTTTCCTGCAGTAGAAGTCCTGACTTGGTCCTAACTCCTTGATGACCTTGGGGAGATCCCTTCTCAGGGTCCACTGGTTCAGTCCTTAACAACTTAACAAGACAGTTGGATAAAAGGATCTCGGAAACCCTTCTGTCCTCTGCTGTAAACCCCAGACACTTAACCTGAATTTAGGCCAGGGGTAAGGCAAGAACAAAGCCATCTGGGGGCTAGAACTTGTAAATGGCTGAACCCGGTCTTCTTGTTTGGTTAGCAACAGTAAAAATGAGCCAGATGAGCCTGCTGTGATGGGCAAATATTCTTTGAATTAAGACAGGAGTTAAATTATTACATAGTTACTTGACATAAGTTAAATCTTTCATACTTTATTTGTTGACCACTTGCTTTGCATCAGACGTTGTACAAGATCCTAGGATACCTGGGGAATAAGGCAGACATGGCCTCTGATTCCAGGACTGATTTCAGGAGGCAGACTCTAATGGGAAGATCCAAGAGGCTTTCCTACTGAGATCTGAAAGATAAGTAGGAGTTGACCCAGACGGAAGACTACATGGGAAGTTGCATTCTAGCCTTCAAATTTCAAAAAAAAAAAAACTTTTATTATTCATTTGGTACAAAGTGTCATTACCCAGCTTGGACTCATAGTGATTCTTCTTTCTCCGCTTCCCCAGCTCTGGGATGACAGGCATGTGCCACCACACCCAGTTTTGTTGGCCAGCATAGCATATGGTCCTGGGCGTCAAACCCGGGTCCTTGCACTTGCTGGGCAAGAGCTTAGGCTCCTGAGTTACCTCCCCATTGTGTCCTTTAAAAGTTAATGTCTGTCATGGGGCCAGCCAGATAGCTCAGAGGACTAAAGCTCAGGCCTAGGCAGAGAGCAGTGGCCAGGGTTTGATTCCCAGCATGCCGAGCCAGCTCTCCCCCCGGGGCGTACTGAGATGGCCACTGAGCATGGTGGCACACACCTGTAATCCCAGCTTTGGGAGCTGAAGACAGGAGAATCACTATGAGTTTAATCTGTGCAGTGAGACCCTATGGACCCTGTAGACCCTATAGACACTGTACCAAATACATTAAAAAAAAAAAAAAGTTAATGTCTGAAGTCTGGTGTGATGGGTCATTCCTGTAATCTCAGTACTTAGGAGGCTGACAGAGGAGAATTGCCTAGAGTTCAAGGATGGCCTGGGCTAGCTGGGCGTGGTGGCGCATGCCTGTAATCCCAGCACTCGGGAGGCTAAGGCAGGAGGATTGTTGTGAATTCGAGACCAGTCTGAGCTACAAAGTGAGCTTAAGGCCATCCTGAACTGCATAGTGACAGCCTGTCTCAAAACAAACAAACAAAAAAAAAAGGATAGCCTGGGCTATATAATGAAACCCTGTCTCTAAAAAACAAAACAAACAAAAGCTAATGTCCCAAAGGGGGAAATGATTTCCCCATGATGATCAATGAGGTGTTTGTCAGAACTGAGGATAGAAACCCCTGGGTCTGTAAACTCTTAGAGAAAAGACCCAAGAGCTTAGGAAGGGGATAAATGTTAACACAGTAATGGGACAGTTGTCTATCAAATCTCCTTATGTGGAGCATGAAGAAAAACTGTATCACTTTGGTAATATTTTTGACAGGAATGCACAGCCTGGATCTAACATCAAACAAGCCCAAATGGAAGTATATTTCTACAAAATACTTTCTCTGTATCCTTCAAACATCAACTTCATAAAAAACACAGACTGAACAACTATTTCAGATTCAAGTATGTAAACTAAATATAAAGGACTATATAGGTAGAGTTAAGACACTGGCAAAAATTTAATATGAGCTGCTTGTTAGGTAAGTATTATATCAACATTACATTTCTTGAATTCAATCATTATACTGCAGATATGTAAGAAATGTGCTTGTTCTAAACCTGTAATCTGAGCACCTCAGGAGGCTGAGGCAAGACGCGACAAGGCAAGTCAGATAAGGCCAGCCTGAAAGACATATACAGCCAGGCTCTATCTCAAAAAACAAAACCAAATAAACCAAGATAGAGTGGAATATTTAGGCCCAACATGAGATCCGTAAATTCCTCTCAAGTAAGTCAGAAAACTGGAGGAAGAAAACAACCACGGCAAGATGGTTATGATTGGTGAATTTAGGTGAAATCTAGTCATTTGCATTATTTTAAAATTCCTCTGCTTAGTTTGAATTTTTTTCCAGAACAAAAAATTGTTAGTGCCAGGTGTGGTAGTGCATGCCTATAATAGCAGCATGTGGGAAGCTGAGGCGGGAGGATTGCATACAGTTTGAGGTCAACCTGGGCTCCATAATGATTTCAAGGCCAGCCTGAACTACAAAATAAGACCCTGACTCAAAGAAAAGTTATAAGTAAATGAATAAAAGTGTCTTGTCATCACTAGTCTAGTCTTGGAGGCCAGCAGCTCCCCAGCCCAGGATTACAGGGAATAATGCCTCACTGCCCTCTGTTATGGGGAAGAGAGTACCTCCTCTGTGTGGGGGACGTTGGCCAGCTTTTTAGAATGTGCAACGTGTCCCACGACACCCATGTCCAGAGGGAAGACAATCTCTGAGTCGGGCATCACCAGGCAGTCTTCGAGGACAGCGTCCTTGTTCACGTTGAAGAGCCGGGTAGCCAGCTCTGCGGTGCCGTTGCGGGCCCTGTACATGAACAAGCTCATCCGGTCTGCCTGCAGGAGGAAGCACAGCTTCTTCATGACGTTGAAGATGCACTTCTCGGCCTGTAAGTTTTCCTGGAAGTCCCGTAGGAGGTCAAAGATGATTTCACTCTCTTCCACACTGCTCAGTGAGTGGTACCTGCTGAAGTCCACGGCCGCCTCTTTGGCTCCAAGAAGCTCTGAGATAACCTTAGCTCGGTAGCGGAGGTTGTAGTACTCTTTGGCAAAGCCAATGTGTGAATCCAGAAACTTTTCCACCTCCTCTGCTGTCACCTCACCCATGACTGGGAATCCCTCTGGCTGCTTCGGTGGAGCGGCCAAGGTTGGGGCCTCCTGAGGCAGTCTGTGGCAAGTTGAGTCAGAACACACTGCCACAGTCTGGACCTCTCGGGTCTTGTCTGTCAGTCTCGCTGACAAGGCCTCATAGAAGCTGGAATGAGCTTAGGGGATTACCTCATTAGTATTTCCTGATAATAAGGATTATGAGGATCAGTGTGTTCCAGATGCTGCTGGGTTCATAGTAGGAGACTGAGAGAGTTCCCTTTCACCTTGGTCTTCTAAGAGCTGAGATTTCTGTGCAGAGCAGGCACAGGACTTAAAAACACCACTCAAGTGGAGTCTGTAATATGCAGCACAATGCCCTCCTGCCTATAGGCATATTCCTCCTGCCCTCTATGGGGGCTACTGCCTAGTACCTTATTTGGCATTTCTTGGAGATTCAGATCTGACTACTGTGTCCACATTTCTCCGTGGGGGACATGGCTGGACCCAAGAGCCGATGGCCTGTCCACCTTCCAGTCCTTCTCTTTGGTCCCACAATTCCAGTTCTCCTTTCTCAAAGCCTCGCCTGTACAGCTCTTCAGTCTTTAGGGCTGCAGCTCACAGCCCTGCTTACCTCCCGTTATGGATGTGACACCTATGGGCTCGGGTTATTTCATAATCTCTGCACAAAAGTCATACTTGGCTTTAGATTTCATTTGACCTTCTAATTTTGGGATTTTAAGGGAACCTATTAAAGACAACACACCTCTCCTATCTCTTTTATTATGAAAATAATACATGTTGGTGCAGAAAATGCACAAAGAAAACAATCAAATCACACACATTCTTGCCACCCAGAGGTGACCTCTAGTTAATATTGTAGTTTTGATCCTTTCCATAGAGGCTTACCTTTAAAAAATTTGTGTCTCTTCTACCTGCTTGATCTTTCTTTTGGTGTTTCAATGTGCCTTTTCTGGCTTCAGACTCTACCTTCTGGGCTGTCTGTCACAAATGCACACTGTGGTCCACAAGTCATCAACTGTAATGAACCTCATGCCCCTCTCCCACTCCAGCAAGGTAAAAAAGGGCACTTTTCTAGTTTTAGTGTCTGTGACACCTCTGTGGAGGACCATCTGAGCTGCTCTCCATGACAGAAGAGTGATTATCCTCATTTTGGCTCGGCCTGATCCTATTTCCTTGTAATGATATGTACAGAGCTGGTTAGGACTTCTCTTTATCCTTTCAATTGGCCTTAAGCAATGTATATCGGTCTAGCCAAGGTGCTGGTGGTAGTTTTTGAAGACGGCATGCATGTTTCCCTGAAAACCTACACCTGTTTTCTCCATTATGAGCCAGATCGAGAGAGGATGAAGAGCCAGTGCTCCACACAGCTGGCTGGGATCGATCCTCAAGATAGAGGCCCAATTTACGTTGTTGAGCTGGGGTCTTCCTGTGCAGTTCAGGCTGCCCTCCAGTCGCTGCATCGTGGCCCAGGTTGGCCTCATACTAGCAGCAGTGCTCCTGCCTCAGCCTCTTGAGTGCTGGGATTAGAAAGTGAGCATCTTTGCATCTGGGTGGTCCCACGTATTTTGGATAAGGTTTTGTACTAAAAACCAGGATTTGTTAGTAATGAACTTGAAAAAAACTAATTTAAATACAAACAAATACCGTGGGCCAGGGATATACCTCAGGGGCACAGTGCCTGCCTGGCAAGCAACAAGTTCTGAGTTCAATTCCTAGTACGGAAAAAAAAAAAAAAAGCCAAACAAATACTATGATGGTAATGCTGTTGTAATTAAAGGCAGGCATTAAAATGATTTTATTTGAAAACTTGACTGTAAATGCTTTAGTGATATCTCACTCTTTTGTAAGTACTTTTGAAAGACAATCTTTAAAACAGAAACTTCATAAGAACTGAAAGAATGCATTGTTAATAGTACTGTCAATAAATTTTCAAAAGATATATTTAAAAAAATAAAAATAAAATTAAGAAACTCAAAAAAAAAAAAAAAAAAAAAAAAAGAGAGGCTATGACTTCCTGGGGCTTGAAAGGCTGTGCATCAGAGCTGAAGCACTGGACCACAAAACATTAGATGCATAATGTTAGATGCATATCTCAGTAGCATAATGCAAATTATTCTCTCTGCCCATGAC
>PVKA01000111.1:116741-181805 GCA_004027165.1 Ctenomys sociabilis | reverse complement strand
GCAGACCACCCACCTAGCGCAGCTCACAGTACTCACCTACTTCCCACAATTCTCTTCTCCAAGCCACTCCTTCTACTCAGCTGAATAAATCCTGGTGCAGCCCTGGCCCCACTTTCTTTGTTCTCAAAACCCATCTTTGTGGCTGGATTTAGGGTCCCTTGGCTCCCCAATAATTATATATATATATATATATATATATATATATATATATATATATATGTCTTAGTGTCTTTGTTTCCAGCATGGGTTGCACTGGGAGTGGTAGAATGAAATCAACTTGGTGGGATTCCAATGACATATTTTTAGGATTATAAGTATAGACTTCTTGGGCTGAGACGAGAACCAGAAGGGGACTCCTACACACCTCTACATTGTAAATATAGTTGCTGGAACTTTGAACTTTGTAAATGAACTGTATTGGAAAGTAGATTACTTCCTTTGTTGCGGCATATAATAAATTCTTGGGGCACTACGCCCATCCTTCAGCAGGAGGACAAAGGTTCTCCCTGCTCAAAAGTAAATGTGGTGACCTCTAACCCTGAAGATTACTTTTACTAGATTTTAAATTCAGCATTATGTTTGTGATATTAATCTGTATTATTATGTGTAGCAGTAGTTCATTTATTCTTAATGCTTTGCAGTATTCCATTAAGTGAATAAATCACGTTTTATACATTATTATGAAAAAAGAGAGTGCCTCCCCTCGGCTGACAGCCCACACCCACCACATGTTCCATCCAAATTCTTATTTCTGGCTCTTTCTCATATTGTTTCTCACACTGCCAGCTTCCTGGTCATACTAGTCTTCTCTGGTTGTCTTAACCCAGCCAGCCCCCCCCCCCGACCATAGTTCTTGCCTCTCATATCATTGCTTACTTTGCTATATTTATTTATTATGTTTATTATCAGAAATTATCTTAGTCGGGTGTGGTGGCACACACCCATATCCCAGCAAGGCTGAGGCAGGAGGATCGCTCTGAGTTTGAGGCCAGTCTGAACTGTATAGAAAGTACCCATCTCAAAAAAAAAAAAAGAGAGAGAAAGAAAATTATTATTATTATTATTATTAGTAGTAGTAGTAGTATTTTGAGACAGGAGTTTGCTGTATAGTTGAGGCTGCCTCTGAAACTATATATATATCCCAGGTTGGCCTCAAACTCACAGCAATCTTCCTGCCTTGGCTTCCCTCCCCACGCCTCTCCCCCCATTTCTGGGATTACAGGCATGCGGCCACCACACCTGGCTAAATCATCTTGTTTGATTCTGTTGCTATGGCTCTTCCCTACCATCCTGTGAGGTTTGTGGGTTTATGAGAGCAAAGACCCGCCAAGATTGGTTTCCTTGGCCTAGCAATGCTGCCTCAGACATTCTTGGAGTCCACTATTTTATTTTCATAAATGGTACATGTTCTTCATTAAAAATTTAAAAATACAGAAAAGCACAACGAGAAACTAAAAATAAAACTCCAGGTATTCCCATAGCCAGTATTTTTGTATATTTAAACTTTTTGAGGAAAAAATTTAAATAAAAGACTGCACTATGCTTTTTTCCCACTTGATAAAACAACAAGAAGAAATATCTTTTCTGGGGGTGGATAGTCTCTGTGAGGATGGGTTGTTCAAAGCAAGCCTGGCCCTTCCCTACGCCTTCTCCCGCATGGCCTGTACCACTTCTCACTCTCACTCATGTTCCCAACAGTGAGCTCCATTGGCAGGAGGTCTCCTTGGAACCAAGCAAATGCTGAGGACGTGCTCTTGTTTTTGGTGCTAGGGATTGAACTCAGCACCTTGAGCTTGCCAGGCAGTCACTCAAGCCACAGAGCTATCTCCCTGGCCCTGACATCATGTTCTTGAACCTCCAGAACCGTAAGCTAAAATGAACCTTTTACTTGCAAATTGCCCAGTTTCCACTGCTTTGCTATAACAACACGAAAAGACACCAACTGGTGACTACAAATTACCTGTTGTCCTGAGAGGACTCCCCTGCCTGTGTGATATGCTTGACTGTAGATGTTAGAGTAAAAACAAAACAAAACAAAAAGGAAGAGAAAAAAACTGGAAATCTGAGGCTTCTTTCATTGGGTATAGGGGCGACCGGTGACATGAGGAGAGATGTTTTGTGTGACACAGGTAGAGAACAGTGCACCGCTAGGAAGAGGAGTGGGCATAGGGTACAGGCCAGAGTGCCTCTGACTCTTCTGTGACTGAGAAAATCACTGACCCCCCCAAGGCTTCCCCGTCAACTAAGCAAGGTGTTGAGCAGCTGGCCTCTCCATTCCTGACCAACAAGCTCTGCCGAAGGAGTCTCCCGGATGGCAGCTGCCTTGACGGTACAGCACATCTTTTGCTTAACAATATAGGAATATGTGTCTGTGCTATTAAATTTTTTGTTACTTGTTAATTTCTAATGGCCTCATAGACTTTTACAGTACCTACGCCATAATTTAACATATTTCCAACTGTTATTCAGGCTGTTTCTAAGTTTTATTTGATTATCTTCTCATCTTAATCAAAAACTTGACTGAAAAAATGCAACAGGCTTGAGTTTAATCCTTGGTTCCACCAAAAAAAAAAAAGGATGCAACAGGATCATCACTAATCCTTCAAGACACTGTCCTGCCTACCCAGAAATTTGAGTTGAAATAAAGAAATAATAAGGAAGTTGATATTTTAATGTCCAGGTCATATTGTATTTTAAAACATCATTTCCCACAGCTCTTAGCCCACATTTCTGAAAAATCAGGTCTGGAATAATGGGGCTTTTGATCACCAGGAAACATCAAATAGCAGATTATTTTTTGTACCTAAATATTTGTAAGAAGAATAATTTGCCCTAATTCACCCTAGAATGAGAGTCACATTTCTTTTCTTTCTCCAAGTCAAATTTTCTGTGATCCAAGCCTCCACCTGACCATCCTGGCAGGACATTGAATTCCAATTATCACTACGACCAATGCCCCACCCCACAGTGCTGTGAAGAACCACTGATCTAACTGAGTTCAACCCTGCAAAAGCCCCCGGGTCTTCAGTCCACTCTGCCACCACAAGTGAGCTCCTACCCAAGCTGGTTTGGCCCCTGATGGGCCAGCGGTTCTACCCATGGAGGGCCTGGGTGTCCTTGCTAGGGGGAGGCCTCCCTGGAGAGGGCACCAATAACCACCCAAGCGGAGGCCCTCCTGTCACTCCAGGGAAGGCAGAAGGCCCTCGATCTTTTCAGTCAAGGATCCTGCAGATCCTAATTCATTTTTCTGTCTTAAGGAAGTCTTTCAAAATTCTCCTATCCCACTACTTAGCCCTCCCTTTCAAATGGCAAGATTATTATTTCCACATCAGACCAAAAATTGTGGAAAACAGAGTTCATTAATAAAAGCACACATCAGACCCTTCCCGGGCTATGGATCTTAAATGTCTGGCTGGCCTCCAAACATGCTTCGCAGAGCCTTCCAAATCAGAAGCATGTCTACCTAGTTCTTGGTTTCGTTTTTTGTCTCTGCTTAAATACCTTGGTTTCCATGGCAACAGGTTCTTTGTAATTAGTTTTATTCTCCTCTTATGTCTACATCTTAACAAGGGTGGGAAAAGATTCCAAGACAAGATGCAATGTAAATTATTGTAACTGTCCTATTAAACTGTTTTGAAACTGTCTCATTGCTATGTCTTGCTCATTAAAATTAATAAAACATTAAAAGTAAATGAATAAAATAAAAACTTCTAAAAGATGTGAAAGGAGTCAAGGAGTTACAGTATCTTCACAAGAGTGGGAAGGCTAAATTAGAGCTTCTTTTGCCAAGATCAAATTAACCCAAATGAGAGCCACCCCCTACAACTTCTCTTTGCAGCCTGCTTTAGCTCTAATGTCAAGATCTGGAATGATTGTTTTCTTGAGTTTAAGAATTGTTGCTTTCTGCCCTGCCACATAGTAGCCCTGTGAGAGAGTGATCAGGCAGGGACATCCCCCAGCACAACACACCCCAAGGAACTAGAGGACAGGGAACAAAGGGAAAATACCTATAATTATATAAAATGCAATTTGTAATACTAAAATAATAGAACTGGTGGTTCTCACAGGTAGAGTGTTTGCTTAGAATATGTGAGACTCAGGGTTTGACCCTCAGTACCTTAAAAAATAAAAGAATAGAAATAACAGCTGGGCGTGGTGGCGCACGCCTGTAATCCCAGCACTTGGGAGGCTGAGACAGAAGGATTGTTGTGAGTTCGAGACCAGCCTGAGCTACAAAGTGAGCTTAAGGCCAGCCTGAACTGCATAGTGAGACTCTGTCTCAAAAAGACAAAAAAAAAAAAAAAAAAAGAAAAAAGAAATAACATAAATGCCCACCAATGATTATACAAATGTTCCTATCAATGAATAAAAATACAACTTAGTTTAATGTTTTTATTGCCTTTACTTACAGTTCTAGAATTGGCAAGACTTCATTCCATAAAGTAGAATAAATGCTGTGAAGGGGCAGTAGCGAAGTTTAGTGTAATAGAGAAATTTTGAAAAAGCAAGAACTAAACAAAAGAGAATTGGTTATTTCAATTACTTTACTATTAAGATTGGGACAGGGGAGGACTGGCGAGATAGCTCATCAGATGAAGCACCTGTTTTGGCAAGCGCAGGGACTGGGGCTTGATCCCTGGTCTTGCATGCCATGCTGGCCCTGACCCCTGGGCACGCTGAGCTGGTGACGGAGTCTGGGCATGGTGGCACACAGCTGCAATCCCAGTGCAGGGGAGGCTGAAAACAGGAGGATCACTACAAGTCTGAGATGCGTAGTGAGATCTTGTACCAAATGCATAAGTGAAAAAAAAAAAAAAAAAAAAAAGATTGGGACACGGAGAAAGGACAATAGGAAAATAACTGGTTAATATCAGAATATATCTAGTTAATTTTTATAAGGATTAAAATATTAAAGGACATAAGGATTAAAATGAGACAGTGACTGAGACTGGGCACGGTGGCGTGAATTTATAATCCCAGTGCTTAGGAGGCTGAAAACAGAAATATCACTATAAGTCTGATCTATGTAGTGAGACTCTGTAGACCTTATAGACCCTGTCCTAAATATAGAAAAGAAAGCTGGGCGTGGTGGCGCAGGTCTGTAATCCTAGCACTCGGGAGGCTGAGGCAGGAGGATTGTTGTGAGTTCGAGACCAGCCTGAGCTACAAAGTGAGCTTAAGGCCAGCCTGAACTGCATAGTGAGACCCAAATAAATAAATACAGAAAAGAAGAGAAAAAAAAACCTGTCATGACAGTGAGCTTGCTTGTGAAGTATAGGTATATCTCATTCTCTTGATTTTTCAAAAGGTCAGATAAGAGCCTAGTATCAGTTTCACGATATGGAACTCTATATGAGCAACTCCATGCTGCCTTTTAATTTGGTGTGTTGGGTTCCAGTGCAGGATGGTCTTAGTTTAAAACAATCGCGTACTCTAATTTTTTTTTTTTTTTTTTTTTTTTTGTGGTACTGGGGATTGAACTCAGGAGCCTGCGCTTGCCAGGCAAGCACTTATTCTATTGAGCTATCTCCCTGGCCCTTACCTACTCTAATTCTGTTAACATATCCAGACAATGGGATACTATGGAACTACTGTAGCCAAAGATGGCCACAACAGTATTTTCCATCTCACATGCCCTGTGTACAGCGCGACATTTCTTCCACTATAACTTAAGTCTATTTCTTTCACCTTGAAAGTGAACAGGCTTTTATGACTCTCAGTCAAGAGGTTGCAATAGAAGAGGGTGCAGGACTTTTGAAGCCAGGCCATAAAAGCACACACAGGGCTGCTTTGCCTGCTGGGTTACTGGCCTTCGCTGCCACCTCAGCACAGTCTACTCTGAGCCTGGGCCCTGTGAGGACATAGGAGAGGCCACTTTTCTACTGTAAGGGGAAAGGGCTGTCCAGCCAAGAGCTGCTTCAGTTCTTCTTTCTATCCCAATTTTTTGAGCTACTCTCTAAAATCACCCTGCAGCTCTAAGAGACTCCTAGCTCAAACCACTTACAGAGGCCCTAACCAAACCCGACCAAAAGAAACTTTAAAAAAATTTTAAGCCAATAAGTGGTGATTTACTTTGATAACAAAATAGCCCAAATGAATCTTTTTATTCCCTGATATGACAATCCTGTGGTATAATTTATTTAAAAAATTATAGATTAGCACATACTACCTGCCCCCATTTTAACAGTAGTTATTATACGTCTCTCTCTCTCTCTGTCTTTTTTTTTTTTTTTTAGGACAGGGTCTACAGGGTTGTGATCTTCCTGCATTCAGCCTCCCAAGAGCTGGGATTACAGTGGTGCCCACCACTCTCAGTCTCAATTGCTAAATCAGTGTGTCCTGAGAGCAGGGCCGGCACAGCAGGCCAGGGATTGAACCCCTGGCTGCTGCATCTGCCTAAGCAGGCACTTTAATCCGCTGTAAGTCTCTTTTGTTTAAGGTACATATATAGTTCTGTATATGCACAGAAGATAGGTTTGCCTGCTCCAGGTATAGTTAACAGTCCTTGAGGGAGCTTCAAAAAATATTGGTGCCTGAGGGCTGGCGACATAGCTCAGTGGACTAAGCGCCTGCTTCGGGAAGCACACCAGGGTTCAAACCCTAGTCCTGCATGCTGCCATGGATGAGTCTGAGCTTGTACAGAACAGAGTAGTGTGACTGTCAGAACCTGCTTCATAACAATTAAGTCGTAATATCTTGGCGTGAGAAAACAAACACTTGTATCTTTTAATTTCCCGCCAAGAGATCCTAATGTGCGGTTGCAATGGAGACCGATGGTACAGAGTAAACACAGAAGACAAAACAGGAAACAGATGCTGTGTTGCCGTTAGATAGGAATCTTTAGGTAAGACAGAGTATGGAAAGGTTTACCTTTCACTGTGAAGTGTTATATTTTTATTATTTTTTGGTTCTAGGGAACAAACTCTAGGGTCACCATTCAGATACATCCCTCAGCCCCTTTCTGACCTTTTGAATTTACTCACTTGATTTTGTGCTATTTCAACAAAAATTAATTTTAAGTTGTTTTTTAATTTTATGGAAAAAAGGTAAAACAAAACTTCTTGGCAAAATAGTAGAACAACTATTGTTATTATTGTTAAGAATAACAACATTGCATGTTGTTATCTTTAAAGTAGTTATTCAGAGTACGAGATACGGGGCATTAAAATTTCTCTTAATTTTTACTCCCACAAACCTTCCTTTTAAGTAAGCTAAGAGGCACTAGTAGTATAACTGACTTGGATTATTTTCCCTTTTCTTTTCCATCTTCTCCCTTTTTGCCCATCCCAGTTCCTTTTCCCTGTTGAACAATTTCTTCCCATTACACAACATCCACTGTTTGTTTATTTATTTATTTTGGTGGAGGAGCAGCTCAGTCTGCCTTGAGTGCGGGGCTGGCGTGGGATGTGGTGGTAGGGATCAAACTGAGGTCCCTGCGCCTGCCTAAGCTTGCCTGAGCAAGAGCTTTATACCTCTGAACTATCCCGCTGGCCTTATTTTATTTTATTAATTTTTTTTGTACATAGTACAGGGTCTACAGGGTCTCACTACACAGATCAGACTTGTAGTGATCTTCCTGTTTCAGCCTCCCAAGTGCTAGGATTACAGGGACACATCACCATGCGCAGTCTCAATCAGGGTTTATTGTACCCCAGGGCCAGGGCCAGCATGCTGAAGATCAAACCCCAGTCCCTGCGTGCCTCTTCATATATATGTATATATATATATATATATATATATATGTATGTATGTATTTTTTGTGTGTGTGTGATACTGAGGATTGAACTCAGGGCCTTGTGCTTGCCAGGCAAGAACTTCTTCTACTGACTATCTCCCCAGCCCTCTTCCACTGTATATTTTATACCTCATTTACTGAGTCTGATTTATTTCATCTATAGTATGTTCTCAAATTGCATTCATTTACTTATAAAAGCTTCAAGTTTATCCCTCTTTATGGCTGAGTAGTACTCCACTGTACAAAAATATCACACCTTTTTTTTCTTTTTATCCATTCCTCAGTTGATGGGCATTTGAGTTGTGTCTAAGATTTAACTATTATAAATTGTGGTACTATAAACATAGGTACATATGTATTTCTGTGGTATGAAGTTTTTAATTCTTATGGGAAAATACCCGGAAGGGGAATAGCTGGGTCAAATGGGATCTCTAATCGAGCTTTTTGAGAAATCACACTGATTTCCACATGGTTGTACTAGTCTGCATTCCCAGTGACAGTAGAGAAGCATTTCTTTTTCCCCACAGCCCTGCCAGCATTTGTTATTGGTTGATTTCTTGATGATAGCCATTCTCTCTGGGATGAGATGGAATCTGTGTTGCTTTTATTTGCATTTCTAGAATGTCCATGATAATGAACATTTTTTCATATGCTATTTGTATTTCCTCACCTGAGAAGTATATATTCATCTCAGATGTCCATTTTTGGATTTTGAATTTGGTGAGTCTGATTCCTGAAAACAAATTTTAAAAGAAGAAGCGATAAAACATCTGTAGCAGATGTTTATTAGTAGCACACTCTTATTTATAGTCAAAAAACACCTGCTTAGGTAGACTCAAGGACAGGGGTTCGATCCCCACTATGCCATGGTGACCCCATCCTTGGAGCACACTGAGACAGTGAGTGAGGCTGGGCATGGTGGCATGCACCTGTAATCTCAGTGCTTGGGAGACTAAAAACAGGAGGATCATTACAAGGCCAATCTGTGTAGACAGACACTGCAGACCCTGTACTAAGTACATTTAAAAAATTATTTGTAGTTGATGCTTATCTGTAGTAGATGCTATCAGAATAGCCCATCACACAGGGAGAGTCAGTCCAAAATCCAGTGAAGCCTGAGAGAAATTGTCCTGTTCCGTATAGGAAGAATGAACGGGTGGTCACAAGTGCTGCGGAGCTCCATCTTGGTGGGGTGCCTAACCTGAGATTACTTCTTTGCTGGCCTACAATGCCCCAGGTTAAGACATCATGAGTTACTCTTTGGCAAAGCTGTTAGGACAGAGCAATGACTATAATACGTGGCCCTCCAACTGCTGGTCACCCCTATGGACCCTGAGAATGACAGGAGGGAAAATGCTCAAGAGTAGACAAGAGGCGCCAAGAGCCCGGTTGGCAGGCTGCGACCTGCTGTTCTCAAAGAAAAGCAGACTGTTAGCCAGCTCTCCATAAGCAGAGCTGATTTTCTGTTTCCCCCCTTAGATTGCTGGAGAGACACACAACATCACTGAAGGTAAGATAGCAATGACAGACCAAAATCTAGCTGCGTGGGTCCCTGCCAGTGTTGTAGGGGCACGACACGAACAGCTGTGGTGATGAATGGGGAGGACTGGCACCAGTGGCTGGCCTAGGGCTTCATCTCTGGCACTGGGGCAGACTCAGTGTCCTTAGCTTCAGACATCTAGCAGCTCCCATTAGAAACCCATCTCTATCTCACTTCAACCATCCACTGCTTGGTGAGTAATAATAGCATGAACTTCAATTTCTGTATTTGTAATGTAAATTAATATATATGGAGTATGCCAGGGAGATATCTTGGTGGCTTAACTGCCTTCCTGGAAAGCCCAAGGCCCTGACTTCAATCCCCCAGTACAATATATATAGTCTGCCCCAGTGCTTATATATATATATATATATATATATATATATATATATATATATATATATATAAAATCTCTCATATGCAAGCATGCAGACAGATTCTTACTGCTGACTAGTACAGTGAGAATAGGCTTTACAGTTGCATGTGACTGGGTTAAGATCATGCTGTGGAGCAGGGAGAATAAGTAGAATAAGTACTTTCCTGGCAAATGCAGGATCCCAAGTTCACTCTCCAGTACCGCAAAAAAAAAAAAAAAAAAAAAAGTCATGCTGTGGTCTATTAATTGTGAGACTTTAGTCAATTCACCTAACATCTTTGAATCTCATTTTCTCACCCATGAGAGGAGAATCATAGCACCTCCTCGAAAGCTACCATGAGGATTAATTAAATGTCAAGCTCTCTGTAAATGATAGACACCCAGAAATGGGCAACTACTGGTATTGTTTGCTGTGCAGTCTGTGGGGTCCTGCAGAGTACTTTACACCATCATCTTACTTGATCCTTTCCTGGACTCTGGACCAGACTGTTGACTAAACTTTGTCTTTTTTTGAGACAGGGTCTCACTGTGCAGTTCAGGCTGGCCTTAAGCTCACTTTGTAGCTCAGGCTGGTCTCGAACTCACAACAATCCTCCTGCCTCAGCCTCCCTAGTGCTGGGATTACAGGCATGCGCCACCACGCCCGGCTCTGTTGACTAAACTTTGAAAGGGACTGCCACCCACTGTAAGGGGCAGTACCAGGACGGCACCCAGATGTCCCTAAAACCAAGCACCAGGGATTTTGGGGGACACTGTTGGAATTCAGTATGTAGCTAAATACAGAAGGATATTTTGTGTGTATTGCTTAGAGTTTGTAATGACATACTGAGAAAGATGTTCTTTTTTTTGGCAGAATCAGGGATTGAACTCAGGCCATTGCATTTGCCAGGCAAGCACTTATTCCACTGAGCCATCTACCCGGCCCGATGCTCTCCTTAACAAGGAGTTGGACAATCCTGGGCAGCTTAAAAGCAATCCTGGGCAGGTCTCTGACTGAGTAGCTACCCTCTCCACCCTACTTTGCCCACCATATTAGATGGAGCCAGTTTGGCAGGATGAGCCTAAATAAATGAATTTTTTTGAAACTTGCAGAAATTGAAAAATACATCATGACTGAGTAACTACGAGAGGATGTGCATCATTTAGCACTCCTGGTGCAGAGAAGTGCACACCAGTAAAGGACACCCATGACCACCTGGAGAAGCTATCCTCAATCAGCGTCCAGACAAGAAGCTCATTATGATAGTTCCCTTCCTTGTCAGATTCAGCTTTTTGAATAAAGTTGCCTTCCTTGCACCAACACCTTGACTTAAGAGTGGGTAAACAACCTGTCCCTGTGACATTCAAATTCCTGACATGTTGTGTGACTGGAAACCCTGCACTGTGGGTGACAGAAACTTGAGATCAAGCATGTCCAGATAAGAGAGTTCCTTAATTAAATAACTATTCATAAAGAGGTTCACTGGAAAGGGAAGAAAAAGAAGTTAATCAAGATTCTTCCCTTTTGCCCCAACTGCTGGGTCTATGCAAGCTGCAAACAAGGGTAAGGAGCACACTCTATCAAGTGGCCAGTTCAGGACAAATAACAACAGGTGGCAAGATTGGCTGGGACTGGCTGGTTATTATTATTTCTTAATTTTATGTATTTGGTACAGGGTCTCACTGTGCAGCTCAGACTCATAGTGATCTTCCTGCTTCAGCCTCCCGAGCACTGGGATTACAGGTGTGCATCACCATGCCCAGAGTTGGCCCAGCACAGAATGTGGTACCAGGGATCAAACCCGGGTCCCTGTGCTTGCCTAGGCAGGCACTTAAGACGGCTGAGCTATCTCTGTGGCCCTTGGCTGCCTATTTTTACAGGGAATGTTAGAATGAAGCAGCCAGTGTTCAACTTGGCAGGCAGTTATTATGAGCTGAGTGCAGTGAGGATCAGAAACAGGGTATAGGGTGGGTTTCCTTTTATCTGAAAATGCAGTCAGCTTAGATAGAACAGATACTCTCATGTATGCCAGACCTCAAGATAAGAGTGAACAAATGCAGCCATAGTTCTCTAAGGATGGGCATCAGGGATTGGTATTCTAAACAGCTATCTGGCACCTTGAAGAAGTAAGAAAGCCATCAACCCAATCCCTATGGGAAAAGCCTTTGCTCCTATTCGTGTCTGTTTGCTACATGACTAGCTACCCCATTTGATCCCGATTTAATTAATTTTACCTATTTTACTTAAGCAATTGCACTTGTAGTCTTACTGGTTGACCATAGTTTTGTCCCATCATGCATGCGCGAGTTCTCATGTCTTTCACCTTGGACGACTCATGTCCAGGATTTGCTCTATAAAAATCCTTAGGGGGGCCAAGCGAGATAGCTCAGCAGTCTAACGCAGGGACACAGGCACGGAATGCTATGCCAGCCCTGCCCTCAGGGTGGGCTGAGCTGGCTATTAAAAAAAAAAAAATCCTTAGAAAAGGTAGGTTCAGGGCTGGGGATGTGGCTAAGTGACATAGGCATCTGAGTTCAATCCCCGGTAGTAAAAAAACAAAAAAAAAAAAAAAAAAAACAAAACAAAACAAAAATAAACCCTCAAAAGCAAACAAAAAAACTCTAACCATTTAATAAAATAAAAATTATAATTAAAAAAAAAAAGGTAGGTTCCTGGGCCCCTTCTGTCCTGCTATAGGAGAGAAGCTTTCTTTCCCCCAATAAATATATTCTGCTCTTAACCTCTGTTCCTAAAATTCATTCTTCGATTTTAGAGAACATGAACTCTTCCCAGGTATCTTTCAGGTTGGGAGTTTCATACCCTTATATCAAAAAGGTGGAAAGCCACAGGAGGTTTTAAATAAACTGGAACTACATTTTACATTTATCTTTATATTTACATTTTTTAAAGCGCCCTTTGGTTATTGAAATCTTTGATGGAAAATGAGCTCTAACAGAGTACGAGCTCTAACACAAAGGGCTTCAAACTTCATTCTACAAAGGCCAGCGAGGGTCGGAGAAGTCTGAGATGAACTTGCAGCTCACAAATGCACTCCGCGGCTCTGGACAGAGCGCTTCTCTCCCTCCCTCCCTTTCTCTCAAGTAAGGTCTCCTTAAGTAGACCTTAAGGAGAGGCCCACCATCCGCCTCAGCGCCCGCCTCCTCCTTCTTCTGCCCTGCACTCCCCAACCTGTGCGAAAAGCCTAGGTAAGGAACTGCCTCGGCAAGGAACTGCCTCGGCGGGTGCGGCTGGAGCCAGAGGAACCACTTTCCGCGGCCGCGCGGCTCGTCTGCGCAGGCAGCCAATCGTGGCGAAGGAGGGGGTGAGGGGCGGGACCTTCGCCGGTCTGGGCTGGGTCATTGGCTGGCGGCCGCGTCGCTCGCCGCCGGGCCACGTGACTGCCACGACGCCGGCTCCTGCACTGTCCTGTTTTCCGCACCTTTGGGGCCGGTGCGCCCACGCCCATCTCGATGCACCCGGCCCGGCCCCGCCTGATCCGTAGGCAGGGGCGGGAAATGGGCGGGGAAGGAACCAGGTCGGTTAAAGAGAGGTCCGCGAGGGGCCGGGCGCCTTTGCCGGCACCTTAGTGTCCCTTGCGCCGGTCTGCCGCGGAGGAAGCGCCGCGGACCTAGTCTTGGGGCGGGCTGGAGCCTAGAGGTGAGAACAGTGAGAGGACGGCCAGTGTGGCCCCCTTTGGGTCGTCCTGGCCTCAGCCCCAGGCGCGTGGGGAGGAAGCCGTGCCCAAGTCCCGCGTGCGTCGTGGCGGGCGATAGGGGTGGGTGTGCGTCTGGGCTGACCCAGGCGCAAAACGGGAGTGGGCAAAGTGCCACCTCTAGCCCGCGATTGGGCACTGCCCTTCCTCTACCCCCAAACTCTCGCGCCTAGATACCCGAGCTGCTGTTGCCGGGAGTCTCTTCTGAGCTGTCTGGAACCCAGATATCTGGGAGCCTGTCCCAGGAAGTTGGTGCCACCCCACCCTTGCACAGATGGGGAACAGACGTGGAGGGAATGGAACATTTGGTTAACTTGACAGCTGCTTAAGAACAAACTGAGGACTGGACTTCTTTCAGACACCTAACTCTTTCAGTTGCTGGGTAGGAACATAGAACACACAAAGGACCAGCTCCTGGCATGCAATTACTGAGCAAGTCATTTGCAGAGCTAGGACTTGTACCAGCTCTCGAACTCAAAGAACAGGGTGGGCCTTTTCCTTGCACAGATTGGGAATCACCAGTAAGTTAGAAGCGTTGAGCATTTGAAGTCCTTTCTGGCATCCATTCTAGTACCATGTTTTTCCTTCTTTGAACCCGGGCCCTCTGTGTGTTTATGTGGTGGTGTGTGGTGTGGATTGAACCCAAGTCTTTTGCGAGTTCCCTACAATTGGGTTACCTCCATCCCTGCTCTATTTGGTCTTTATATGAAATCTAAGAATAATATATACATTATTATTCTTTTAATGTATTTAGTACAGGGTCTCACTACATAGATCAGACTTGTAGTGATCCTCTTTTTTTCAGCCTCCTAAGTGCTGGAATTACAGGTGCGCGCCACCACACCCAGCCCAGTCTTAATCATGATCTCAGCACATCTTAGGGGCAGGGCCAGGGCCAGGACCAGGCAGAGCAGGTTGGGGACTAAACCCCTGGCCCTTGTGGTTGCCTAAGCAAGTGATTTAATCCCCTGAGCTATCTGGCCAGCCCTGATGTACATTATTGAGTTAAACAGAAATTTATGTTTTTGAAAATTTGATCCACAGAAGTGGAGAGTCAAAGCTTTGAGGAAAGAAATGGGTTCATACCTGCCCCGCTAGGAGCCTCATGGATTTTTAAAAAAACAGACAATAGCTACTGTCTTTTGAGTAAATGTTATGTGCTAGATACTTGTGTTGGCCGTACAACAGTCTTGCAAATTACTTGGAAATGTTATCTCCATTTTATAGGTCAGAAATGGATGCTGAAAAGTTTTCACTTGGTTCCATTTAGCTGTTGAGCAGTGTAGCTGGATCGGAACACAGATCTGATGTGTCTGACTTTTGGAATGTACCCGCTGACTCCCAAGTATGACCCCAGCTAAGCTCACTAGTTCCACATCGCCTAGGATGCAGAGGCTTGGCTGTCATCTTTCACTTTGCAGGGGCAGCTCTAAGAATGTGCTGCCTTTTTGTGTGCGTGTGTGTTGGTGATGAAATTTATGACCTTCACATCTATAACCCTTTTTCTTTTCTTTTTTTAAATTTTGAGACTGAGTCTTAAGTTACCCAGGTTGGGCTTGAATTTCTTCCCCCTGCCTCAGCCTCCCAGGATGCTAAGATTGGAGGCCTGGACCACTGTTCCCGCCTAAATGCATAATCTGTATTTAGAAATCATTGTGTAGTATGATCAAATCAATGTGCTGCCTCCTAGGGGAAGATCTAAGTCTTTTCAGGGCTTTCTGATCCAGAAATTCTATTTACTAGAGGTAAGTTTTGAGACTGGTCATCACATTTTAGAGAGATGCTTGCCAAATTATAATTTCTTGGCATAAGCTTGATTATAGTTTGGGGTTAGAGGGATGGGGCTCAGTTAGAAAGGAAAGGGGAAGGTAACTCCTTTTTTTCTCCCCACAAAACTGTTAAACTGTCAGACATTCATCCAAAAGATATTTTTGAAGCACTTGGATGCCAGGTAAGACACAGTACTTGGAACACAGCTTCAAAAAAAAAAAAAAAAAAAAAAAAAACAAAGCAGACAATTTAATTGTCTGAGAAAGACATTTTTTAAAATATATTTAGTACAAGGTCTACAGGACCTCAGTACACAGATCAGACTTGGAGTGATCCTCCTGTTCCAGCCTCCCGAGTGCTGGGATTCCAGGTGGTACCACCATACCCAGTCTCAGTTGCTGTCTCAGTGCGCCCTGGGTCCCTGCACCTGCCTAAGGAGGCACTTGAATCCCCTGAGCTATCTGGATGGCACTAAGACAAACAGTTTAAAGGGTGAATGTGGTAGCAAAAAAGGGCAACTGACAACAGTAAGGTGAGGGAAATAGGATGGGAATGCAAGCCCAGGACAGGCCACGAGGCAGCTGTGCTGTTTTATATTGTGTGTCTAGGAAGAGAAGGTGACATTTGAGAAAACTGAAGGAAGAGGGAGCAAGTGAAAAAACAAAACAAAAACATAGTTGAGATGAGCATTCCAGGTACCGGGTGAGAAGTATGCGGGGGCAACAAGATGTGGCGCTGCTTCACTCATCTGGGAGGTGAACTGTTCTAACCAAAATGTATTGTAGTAAATTTGTGTTGTTACTCCTAATGGACAAACAGGAAGAAAAATATTACCAGTGCCTGATATGAAACATGAAAACATTTAGTTCTGAACTTTTACCAAAACTCCTTTAAGCAGTGTGTTACCTTCATTTTCTAATATTACTAACAGGTTCAGAAACAGATTGAATAATTGACCATGGGTTAGATCTTTAAACTAGCTCCTAAAAACCTCTTAGCAAAGAAACAAATTTGGGGACAGTGCAGATTTATAAAAAGAAAACCAATCTTCAAAATTGGAAGGTGAATTTGAGAATCTGCTGTTACCAACTGCACCTTGATTTGTTGTGTATTGGAGAATGGAGGTTTATACTTTATTCTTAAATTTATTGAGGAAGCAAGTGGAAGATGTGTATTAAATCTTTTCAAAAGGTGTAAATTACTGTGCTTTTTATTATTTTTTAGACAGGGTCTCACTCTGCCGCAAGGTACTTTTTAGTTACCTGATCATGGTTTTACATTAAATTATTTTCCTCTTGGAATTCTTACTATTTTGCCTTAGATTGGGTGTAATGTTAGAAGTAGTATGTGATAATAAGCCTTTTGATTCTTATGCATTACAGATATAAATGAATGTTATTTGTGATAAATGAAAAATAAGGATGTTTTCTTGTTTCTGTTTTGTTTACATGAAACTTTGTTCTTTCCAGGATAAATGTAAATGTACCCATCCACACCTAGTGTGAGGTATTGAGGTGGGTGGTGGGTTAGATAGCAATAAGGATGGTTTGGTACCTGCCTGTAAATGTGCTGCAGTTTGAGAGACTTGATAATGTACATGCTAAGTTGTTTTTTTTTTTTTTTTGCAGGACTGGGGATTGAACTCAGGTCCTTGCACTTGCCAGGGAAGTGCTTATTCCACTGAGCCAACTCCCCAGCCCCGCTAAGTTGTTATATGTAATGTGCCAGTGAAGCATTTAAGGTGGGCCATGTGGAATTGAAGAAAGGACCAAGACAAGTGGAGAGGCTAAGGGCATAGCTCAGGTAGAGTACATGCTTAGCATATCAAAGGCCTGACATCCACCCCCACAACATAGGAGCTAGCAGGAAAAGGTAACCCTGGCTGAAAGCACACGAGGCGTAATGGCATAGGGAAACAAAGGTTGTCTGACATGTTCATAGGCTTGACAATTGGAACATTAATGCAAGGAAGCAAGCAAAAGAGAGGCAGCTGTGGGCTGATTCTTAGAAGGCCACAGCAAATTATTTAGACCAGTGGTCCTACAACACCTATGCCACATTAGGCTGTTGTATACTGAAAGCTCTACAAGGTTCACCATAGCTGGTGTAGACTATTTAGTAAGAAGTAGGGGGCTACTGATGTTTGTTTTTGTTGTTTGCTTCTTTGTTTTAGTAGTACTGTGGATTGAACTCGGTGCCTTTACACTGAGCTAATCCCCAGACCTTTTTTTTAATGTATTTGGTATGTGGTTTCACTATGCAGCTCAGACTCCTAGTGACCCTCCTGCTTTCAGCCTCCCCAGTACTGAGATTCAGGTGTGCACCACACGCCCAGACTTAGTGGTGGGCTCGCAGGGCCAGCATGGCATGTGTAGCCAGAGATTGAACCCTGGCCCCTGTGCTTGCCTGAGCAGGTGCTTAGTTTGCCAATCTATTTGCTGGCCCTGCCCAAACATTTGCATTTTTCAAAATTTTGAGATATAATCTCATTTAAACTGCTAAGACTCGAACTTGGAATCCTTTTGTCTCAGCCTCCCAGAGTGCTCAGGTCACAATCAGGTCAGCTGCCACTGAAGATTTTTGAGACACATATCTGAATAGTTCATCTGGTCTTATTAATAATTGCTTACTTTAAAGAAGACAGCATCGTAAGTTCAACATAGGGTGCAGGCTGAAGTGTTGGTACATCATGAATTTAGCAGATAAATTCCAGGCTTTTTTATACAACGAACAGAGAGTTGCAAGTACATATCCATCAGTTAGCGAAAAGCAGCTACATTTATTAAAGATTATGGAGAGTTGTGCTCAGTCTGTGCTGAGAAAAATATGGTGTGGTGCCGAGATGACAGGAAAGCAGAAGCACTGTGCAGGAAACAGTGGCTCACAGATAAATCTGGCTTTCAGAATACAAAGGATGCGGGCCTTACCCCGGGCCTTGCACTGAGTGTTGAGGTGTGACTGACAGGAATGATGGACGGGTGCCGTGTCATCTTAGTGTCCACGCACGCACCCGTAACAGTTCACTGTGCTTCTAATTGCATCCATAGCTTTAGTGCCTATTCATGAACCCTTGATAGGGCGAAGATGACTGAAAGTCAGGTTGGGACATCCAAAGCCTGTGCTGTGCTCTTGCCTGGAGTGTCAGGTCTGGGTCTTTGTTGTTACCTTTCTGAGGACAATGGAAGGAGGAATGGCCTTCATTGCTGTGTAAAATTAAATGGGTGGTAAGGCTGGGCACCGTGGTGCCTGTTTGTAATCCTAGCACTAGAAGGACGATGCAAATTCGAGGCCAGCCTGCCTGGGCTACACAGTGAGTTCAAGTCCAGCCTGAACTGCCTAGTGAACTTTGTCTCAAAGGGACAGGAAAAAAGGTAGACCAGAGTGACTTTCTTAGCTCCATTTTTCTAACTGTGCCATTAGTACTGTGTCTTGAGCTTTCTCATAGTTTAATAGTTGACAAAAACTGTATATGGAGAGAAAGAACACATGTAGTATTAGCAGTTGTCAATTTGTTAGGTGAACTGTGAGTGTACAAGTATTCCACATATTCATGCAACTTCTGGAAGATCTTTAAGAAACTTCAGAATAAGCTGCCAGGAGACAGTGTAGGGTGGAATCAGCCTTGTGTTGAAGCCATGTATCTGCTCATACGTATGTGAATGCTGGAAAATTGTTTTTAGGCTACACATTCATTCTTATTATACCTTTTCCATTCTACAATGTTCCATATAAAAAGGGAGACTTAATTTTGGTAGAACTTGTTCACTAAGGTGGAGATTTTAAGTTTTCTGTAAACTTTTGATATGTAGGTTATTTTGGGTTGACTTCAGTTTTCCTGTAGTAGTTGATGGTATATACACAAAGAGATTGGCCTAAAAGTCCTAATATACAAAAAATATTAGGGGTCAGCATACTTAGATTGTGTTTCCAGTTATGCCTTAAATGATTTTACTATTATAAACCTTTGTTCCTGCTGTACAAAATCTGGGTTTTTCATGATTTCTATTAGGAAAAAGGAAAAACGAAATGAATATGAGCTCAGCAGGTCAGGTTTATTTTAGAACAAACCTGCAAAGGACCTCTGTGACACTAGAGACCAGACTTGCCCTTATGAAGGGCATGGGACCTTTTGTAGGGGCGTGGGGAAGGGAGAGTTCAGTGAAAAGGGCTGTAACTACCTGCCAAGAACAAGCCTTAACGGAGCGCAAGAAAGCCAGCCAGATAGGTCAGCAGACTAAAGTGCCTGCTTACAGGCAGAGTGCAGCGGCCAGGATTCAGTCCCCAGCTGCCATGCTGGTCCTGCCCTGCAGTGCACTGAGATTGGGCATGGTGGCACATGCCTGTAATCCCGCACCTATAATTCCGTGTCTATAATTTCAGCTTGGGAGGCTGAAAACAGAATCACTATGAGTCTGATCTACATAGTGAGACCCTGTAGACCCTATAGTAGATATATTTAAAAAGAGAGAGAGTGCACCAGTGATGATGGTTGACCATGGCTGAAGAGTTCAGCGAACAGTGGCTACCGTCAGTAGCAGGCATGAAAGCACTGTGAGTGCCACGTGCGACTTATGCTTGGAGGGGTGGTTTAGAGGGTCTCCAAACAGGATGGTGGTGGTCAGAGTCCTCCCCTCTCTAGTTCTGAATTCTTACAGTTCAGAAAGAAGTAGGTTGATTTTTCTCCTCTCATTATGTGTTGTTTTGATTGTGTTATGTATTAAAGACAGTTATTTACACGTAGCACATACATGCATACTTCAGAATATCCACAGCAGGGTATCAAGCTTAAATTTTTTAACCATTGTTTTCGTAAGGGTTTTTTTGTTGTTTTTTTTGGCCAGCTCAGCATGTGGTGCCAGGATCCAACCACCTGCCTAAACAGGCATGTTAGACCACTTAACTATTATCACCAGCCCATTTGCTGTTTTTCTGAGATAGGGTCTTATTACATACTCTAGGCCAGCGCTGGACTCTTCTGTAGCCTCGCCTGGCCGTGAACTACCTGTCCTGCTTTAGCCTCCTGAATGTTCCCAAGCTGCTTTGCTTGAACTTAGGTTTTAAATGGCCTTTAAAAAAAATAAATCTTTTATTTATGTGGTACAGCACCTTGCTATGCAACTCAGACTCCTGCTTCCTGTCTCAGCCTCCCCAGCACTGGGGTTATACGCGTGTACCACCTACCCAGTTTCAGTGGCCAGCACAGCATGGAGTTGGCATGGCATGTGCTACTGGAGATTGAACCTTAGTCCTTGTGTTTGCCAGGCAGGTGCTTAGACCGCCAAGCTTTTGATTTATTGAACATCTATTATCCTACAATAAAGCTATAAAAAAACACTGATTTTTATCTGAAGGGAGAGGATCTACTTAGAATTTATTATGTTACATAATGATTTTGTTTCCAATAATTAGGTAGCCTTGGAAATGTAATTCATACGCTCCCAAATAAAATTAACTTCGCAAGAGTTTTAGAGCCATTTTAACTTATTTTTATAATTAAATTTAAAGTATACATTTTTGGGCCACCCAGATAGCTCAGCAGACCGAAGTGCCTGTTTAGGCAGGCTCAGGGACCAGGGTTCGCTCCTGAGGGTGCCATGCCAGCCCTATCCCTAGGGTGTACCAAAACGGAATGAGACAGGGTGTGGTGGTGCTCGTGCCTGTAATATCAGCGCTTGGGAGGCTGAAAACAGGAGGATCACCATGAGTCCAGTCTATGTAGTGAGACCCTGTACTAAACACAAAAAATAATAAAAATGTATAATTTTTATTTTCAAATATAGTAGTTTCTACGGTTACATTTGATGACATGATACTAATCAGATACTGAGGTTCTTCTAAGAAATTTAGGCCATTTAGGGCTGGGGAATTTACCAATTTAGTGAGACCTTGTCTCAAATTTTTGCAAAATGAAGGTACAGTGAAAGCCTTGGGTTTAATCCCCAGTACAAGGGGGGTTGAGATGGGAAGGGTTTTTTTTTTTTTCTCATTTTCTCATATATGTGTCACTACAGTCATGATGATAAATGTACCCATTATTTTCAAAGCTTCCTCATGCTTTTTTGAGGTGTTTTTCATCCCTTAAAACTCTTATATTGGAACAGCTACCAATCTGCTTTTGTGTCACTATAGGTTTGCATCTTCTGTAGATGGAATCATAACAGTGTGTATTCCTTTTTTGTCTGGCCTTTAACTCAGTAAAATTCAATTCATTAATGTTAGTAGTTCATTCCTGTAGCACAGTTTGATTTTTGTTGAACATTTGGGTTGAGGCTGTTACAGATAAAACTCATTTGTCTTTGTTATGCCTTTGATGCCTGTGTTACTTAGAAATGTTATTTATTTTTCAGTCATAGTATTTGGTGGGTTTCCAGTATTTTTCTGTTTTCTAATTATGCTGAAGTCAGAAAATGTTATGTATTGATTTGGATTCCTTTAAGCTTACCGAGATCTATGTTTTTCCCTTGGTAAATGTTTCATATTCACTTGAAGAAAATAATGTGTATTTTTCTATTATTGGGCATAATGTCTTTAATATACATGGTCTGAGTGGATCCATAGTTTTCAACTCTTGTAAATCCTACTGATTTTTCTTTCTTATTGAATAAATACTGAGAGAAAGCCATTGAGTTCTCTGATGATGGTCATGGATATTTCTCCTGGTCATTCTTGCTAGTTTTTGGTTCATTTATTTTGGAACTATGATAGGTGCACAATTAACACTGTAATTGTTAAGTCTTCTTGAAGAATTGCCTCCATTATCATTTATAAAATTAGCCTCTTTTCCCTCAGATCTTTTTTTAAATTTATTTGGTTTTTTAAAATGTATTTAGTACAGGGTCTACGGGGTCTCACTACACAGATCAGACTCGCAGTGATCCTTCTGTTTCTAGCCTCCCAAGTGCTGGGATTGTAGGTGCACACCACCATGCCCAGTTCCAGTTGCTGTCTCAGCTCGCCCCAAGGATGGGGCTTGCACAACATCTCAGATCTTCTTTATCTGATGTTAATATAGTTTTTCCAACTTTTTTTTTTTTTTGGTGCATGTTAGCAAAATATACCTTTTCTCATCTTTTTACTTTTACTTATATCTATTTTCTTTATTTAGTATTTTCTGATTCCATTTCCCCTCCTTTGTTTATTCACCACAATTCTTTGTTATTGGTGGGGTTATTCTAGAGCTGTAGCACACATCTTTAACTTGCCATTGAGTACTGTTAAGTACTGTACCCTTTAATATATGAATCTTAAGATAGTATATACTAGTTTTTTTCCTTTTTGGCTGCATGAGTGTGTATGTATGTTAAAATAGTATGACATAAAATTGGTCATTTTAACCATTAAGTGTATAATCCAATGGCATTAAATACATTCTCAATATTATTTAACTGCCACAATTACCTATTTCTCTCTCTCTCTTTTCTTTTGGCAGAACCAGGGATTGAACTCAGGCCCTTGCGCTTGCCAGGCAAGCACTTATTCTACTGAGCTATCTCCCTGGCCCCACTATTACCTATTTCTCAAAGTTGAAATAGAAATTCTGTAATCTGTAATTCTTCCTACCCAGTACCTGCTTGCTTTCAGTCTGAGTCATGTAGAGATCACTCATATTTAATGTCATTATGTGTATGTTTGATTAAATGGTACCATCTTGCTGTTTTCTACTTTTTATTTCTTCTACTGTTTCTTGGGTTGAGAATTTTTATGTTTCTTTTTATCTCCACTGTTTTTAATTTTTGAAGTGATGTTGTTTAAACCTGTGGCCTTGTACAGGCTAGGCAAGAACTCATCCTCTAAGCTATATCCTGAGCCCTAAATCCACTACTGATTTGATCCTTATCATACCCTTCAAAAAAAATTAGCAGTTAGCCTTGGATTTGTAATATACCTTTTTTTCTTGGTAATATACATCTAACTAGTCAAGAATCTACCTTCAAATAATTTTGCCCTGACCTTTTTTTTTACTAGGAATCAAACTCAGGACCTTGTGCTTTCCAAGCAGGCGCTTGTGCCACTGAACTATATCCCTGGCCCATACACTTCTTTCTTTGCATGTAAGGCTTCATTTCACAATCTATTTTTGGTGATGTTAATGTCACATTAATACATTCCTGTTTTTGTATCTTTCAGAGCAATAACAGATTTTTGTATTGAAAAGTTGAATTTCATTTTATTATCATTTATTGCATTTCCAGGAATTTCTTTATGCCTTGAGTTTCTGACTAGTATATTCTTTTTGACTAAAGAATCTTCATGAGGGATACAGAGGCAATTACTGATCTGTTGGTAATACATTTTTTCAGTGTCCAACTGAGAAAGTTTTGCTTTAGTTTAGGTTATTTTTATTGATGTATCTTGGAGTTCATTCATTGTTTCTCTGGCTCTATCAGATTACAGATGAACCTGAAAATGGTGTTCCTATTTTCTAATAGTTTTGTTTTTTTTTTAACTTTCAGCATCTCTCTACTGCACTTTTTTATTTTTTTCCTCCTTGCAGCAGTAGAAGGTAAGATTTAGATTTGGTTAGTTTATTTTTACTTTTTTTTTTTTTTTACTTAGTTTGAAAAAAATCCTCTTGACTCAGAAATTACCAAAATAGGACAGGAAATACATTCAGTGTATCTCAAGAAAGCATATCATGAACAAACAGTTCCAGACTCCATTAAACAAAGAACTGCTGGGTGTATGTGCTATTCTAATTGATTTGCTCAGGGTCAGCAGACATCTAAAATTTATTCTTGTCCCCCCCCCATCCCCACTTCACAAGATTATTAAAATAATTTACTTTATCCCTGTTCATCCTGAATAAAAATAAAGTGGGTTACTTTTATCTATCTTTTGCTATTAAGTAGCTTATGAGGTTCTATTATGGCACCTTGGTAATGTTAGGTTTCTAGTATCTTATAGGGTTCATTTTTTGTTGGTGGTGTTGTTTTTGTTTTTTGGTGGAACTAGGGATTGAAATCAGGCTCTTGCGCTTGCCAGGCAAGTGCTTATTCTACTGAGTTCTCTTCCCGGCCCCATGGTCCATTTTTTGTTTGGTTACAAAACAGAAAATTTCCTGCATTCTTTATCTGTATCTGGCCTGTCACAAATTGTTCATGTGTTCTTTGCAGTCTCAGATTTACTACACACCGAGTGGAATTTCATGGTAACATCATTCCTCTGTTCAGTATGTATTTAAGCATTTGTACTCAGAATAGCCAAGGATCTCTATATAAATGTGAACCTTCCATATGGAGCAGATGACTATGCTACAACCCAGCAGGATAGCGTTGCACATTACACCTTCATAGGTTTCACTAAGATTAGTCTCCCTCTAACTGAGCCCAGAGCCAAGGAAACTTCTCACATTTATTGAGGGCTAAAAACAGGCTAAGGAATGCACATAACTAATTTGATGTAAGCAATTTGTTATTTACATTGCCTTCTGGCATCCAGTAATAAGTTTACATATCAACAGTTTATAATATTCTAGTTAAAGGAACAAAACAGACAGGGTGCCTGCAGGCATTTGCTCCCTGTATCCCAGCTTGCTGGAGGAGATGACACATTTCCTCAGGCTCTTTCTTGTTCCTGGGCTCCATTCTTTGTTCCTTGCTCCCTAGGGAAAATAGGCTTCTGGCTTATACCACCACAGGATAGACCAAAACCTACAGCTTGTATTCACTCACTCCTTCGTCCCACCCCATGCTCCTAACTTTATTTTACAGTACAGCTGAGAAGTGAAGAACCTGGGAGGAAGACCATTTATAGTGAGGAAAGGAGGAGACAGCTTGCCCTGACACCTTTTCTGGAGGAAAAGAAATGCAGGCTGAGCCGGGCAGAAACGGAAAGGGACTCTTAGTGGGTTTACCCTCGGGGAGACCTGTGCCTATTAGTGCTTGCTCTGACCTAGCTGTTTATAGTCTCCACTTTTGGTCTTTTGTTCCCCTCTTGACCAGTATGAATAAGGCTCAGTTAAAGAAGGTAGATATAAGTCATCTATGCCAAAACCTCTTAACTCTTATGTATAAAAAGTAGGACTGTGGGGCCAAGGAGATAGCTCAGTAGAATAAGCGCTTGCCTGGCAGGCGCAAGGGCCTGAGTTCAATCCCCGGTTCTGGAAAAAAAAAAAAAGTAGCTGTTAGTATAGGTGGGGACTAAGAATTAATTCATTAGCTAACACTTACATTTTCTCTGGGGTAGGAAGCTGAACCATCTATCTCCAGAATGTCTTCAGAAAGCAAAGAGCAACATGATCTTTCACCAAGGGACTCAGCTGAAGCAAATGACAGTCTTCCATCTGGGGTTCATCTGGAGCCACAAAAGGAATCAAGTACTGACTTCAAGCAAGTTGAAAGCAATGAGCAATGCAGGCCTTATCCTAGGATTTATTTAGAGCCTCAAGAGAAATCAAATATGAACATTAACCAATTTGTCATTGGAAAGCTACAGAAGAGTTGTCAGTGTAGCTCAACCAAAGCCAAAAAAAGGATTTTTGGTTTCTTTCCCGTTTTGCAGTGGTTCCCAAAATATGATCTAAAGAAAAATATTTTGGGAGATATGATGTCTGGTTTGATTGTGGGTATCTTATTGGTTCCCCAGTCCATTGCTTATTCCCTCTTGGCTGGCCAAGATCCTATCTATGGTCTGTACACATCTTTTTTTGCCAGCATTATTTATTTTCTATTTGGTACTTCTCGTCACATCTCTGTGGGCATTTTTGGAATACTGTGCCTTATGATTGGTGAGGTAGTGGACCGAGAACTACACAAAGCTGGCTGCGACACTGCCCTTGTTACTCCTTCTGTGGGAATAGTTTCAAATGTGAGCTCATTAGCAAACCACACATCAGAAAGGATATGTGACAAAAGTTACTACGCAATCAAAATTGGAAGCACAGTAACCTTTATGGCTGGAGTTTATCAGGTAAGAAGTGATAGAACAGAATAATGAAATCTTACATGAAATCTTAGATCTGTAAGAGATCCTAGAAATCATAATACTATTTTTACAACAGCGATGTCTTTTTTTTTTTAGTGATGTCTCTTTACAAGAAAAAAAATGGTTTTTGAATTAGAAGAAGTCTTACAATTTGAGTTTTTGTTTTAATATGGATCCTTGAGAATTTTTATCTCACATTTATATTTAATACATGTATATCCTCCCTTCCAGGTAGCGATGGGCTTCTTTCAAGTGGGCTTTGTTTCTGTCTACCTCTCAGATGCCTTGCTGAGTGGATTTGTCACTGGTGCCTCCATCACTGTTCTCACATCTCAGGCCAAGTATCTTCTTGGGCTCAGTATTCCACGGACTCATGGCATGGGCTCCCTCATCACCACCTGGATACATATCTTCCGGAACATCCATAAGACCAATATCTGTGATCTCATCACCAGCTTTCTGTGCCTTTTGGTACTTTTGCCAACTAAAGAACTCAATGAACGTTTCAAGTCCAAGCTCAAGGCACCAATTCCTATTGAGCTTGTTGTTGTTGTGGCAGCCACACTCGCCTCTCATTTTGGAAAACTAAATGAGAAGTACAAATCCAGTGTTGCTGGACATATTCCCACTGGATTTTTGCCACCCGAAGCACCAGACTGGAGCCTAGTGCCTAGGGTGGCTGTGGATGCAATAGCTATTTCCATCATTGGCTTTGCTACGACTGTGTCACTTTCTGAGATGTTTGCCAAGAAACATGGCTACACAGTCAAAGCAAATCAGGAGATGTATGCCATCGGCTTTTGCAATATCATTCCTTCCTTCTTTCATTGCATTACTTCTAGTGCAGCTCTTGCAAAGACGCTGGTTAAAGAATCAACAGGCTGTCAAACTCAGGTTTCTGCTGTGATGACAGCTTTGGTTCTTTTGTTGGTTCTCCTAGTAATAGCTCCTTTATTCTATTCCCTACAGAAATGTGTCCTTGGTGTAATCACTATTGTAAATCTCCGGGGAGCCCTTCGTAAATTCAGAGATCTGCCCAACATGTGGAGGGTTAGCAGAATGGATACACTCATCTGGTTTGTTACCATGCTGTCCTCTGCTCTGATAAGCACTGAAATAGGCCTTCTCATTGGGGTTTGTTTTTCTATGTTTTGTGTTATCCTCCGCACTCAGAAGCCAAAGGTTTCATTGCTTGGCTTGGTCGAAGAGTCTGAACTCTTTGAATCCCTGTCTGCTTACAAGAACCTTCAGACCCAGCCAGGCATCAAGATTGTCCGCTTCATAGCCCCTCTTTACTACATAAACAAAGAATGCTTTAAATCTGCTTTATATAAAAATACTCTAAACCCAGTTTTGGTAAAGGCAGCTCAGAAGAAGGTAGCCAAGAGAAAGCTCAAAGAGCAGAGAGTGGCTCTCAGTGGTGTCCAGGAAGATGTTTCCGTGCAACTTTCCCGTGATCCTTTGGAACTACATACAATAGTGATTGACTGCAGTGCAATACAGTTTTTAGATACAGCAGGGATTCATACACTGAAAGAAGTTCGCAGAGATTATGAAGCCATTAGCATTCAGGTTCTGCTGGCTCAATGCAATCCGTCTGTGAGGGACTCCCTGACTAGGGGACAATACTACAAAGAGGAAGAACAAAACCTTCTCTTCTTCAGTGTGTATGAAGCAGTGGCTTTTGCTGTTGAATCTCAAAACCAGAAAGAAACATGTGTACTCAATGGTATGAGTGGTTCCACTGATTGAGAAAGCAGATGAAAAGAATGTCTCATAGGTTAAAATTTCAGATGTGCAGTATTTTTCTTCCTTGGACTCTTAAGACCTTTTCATATTCACAAATGCAGCAAAGCTAATAAGGCAGAAGTAAAAAAGAAGAAAATGTAGTTTCAACTTTCATGCATCTATGAAGTATTCTTGAGATGTAATACCTAGTAAGTTGAGTTATAAAATAGCCCCCAAACTTAATTACCAGCTTGTTTTAGGGCCTACATTTGGACTTTGCCACCCAAAAGGGGTGTAGTTGGGATTTGCTTTAGTATCATTGGAGCCTTGGCTGCTTTTGTATCAGCAGGCTAAGAGACTTTTGAACATGAAGGCTTAACTATAAAAGTTGGTCATATGCTTCTGTAGTCCCAAATAGCAGTAGGTCTCTGCCTTTTAAGTAGGAAGTCACCACTCCTCTGCTTAAGACAGGGAACCACAAACACAGTCTGATGGCTGGCAGGTTTGTGACAACCTATATCACAGCCTGATGTTAAAAGCACTCTGATAAGTGTGTTTATATATATATATATATATATATATATATATATATATATTTTTTTTTTTTTTTTTTTTTTTTTTTTTTTTTTTTTTTTTTTTTTTAATTTAGGGGAAGTAGGGAAGCAAAGAGTTTTTCAAACTCAGAAACTACAATGGCAGTCCTCTTGTTGTTTCTGTGATCACTATTTGTGCTTGTTTCTGAGACAAGCATCATCACCATTATGGCCTACTTTAGCTGTCAGTTATCCTGTGTTTTCCCATAGAATTTGCCCTAAATTGGCATTTCTGCTATCAGTGACAGCTACCAAAATAGGATACTGACTCAGCAATTTTAAATAGGCTTGGGGCAAACTATCAGTGACACTGCAAGAAAGGAATGGTTTACATTTCCCATAAGAATCTGTTTACTAGGCAGTATGCTGTATACACCTCAGCCACTGCCACTTGCTGTGCCATTTTAATGTCTTTGAGGACTGATAGACATTCTCGAAAAGAAGCTGCTTTTCATGGGAAAAATGCACCAAAGTGATAGAGTAATTCTGAATGACATCAATAATTTTTAGAAGTTTTAGTGAAAACCATGCGGATACATACTGCCATGCAACCTACTGATGTACAGTAAATGTTTATGATAATGATAGCTTTTAACTTCATGTTGCCTAAAGCTATTATTAATATTTAGAAGCATCACACTCCTAAAATCCACCTTCTGTGGGAGTATTTATGTTTGCTGGCCATAGGTGGTGAATTGAAGGTTGTTCTCTGGAAAAACAAGAATATCTGACTTTGAAAGCTTATAGTTCTATATTTGGACTTTGGCAGGCAAAAAAGACATGCTCTCCAAAGAATAATGGACTAATTTATATGAGATTAAAACATCTACCCAGGTCTTTTAAAACAAACAAAATGATTGCCAAAGGACAAACTCATTTTTTAAGCCTACCCTTATAGTCTAAGCAATTTTAAATATAACCTCCATATGTAGGGTATACTACATATGTACGTATACTTTTTGTTAGCTCTAAACCTCCAGTGCTGCTTTTCTACTGGTAGATCTTTTTTATTTGCTTGCATAGAAAATACCTATTATTCCATCAAAAGTTTCTGCATTTCTGTTTTCTAGATTGATGTTATGATGCAATATTTCCTGAATTGTGATCTCCTTTTATCA
This sequence comes from Ctenomys sociabilis, assembly GCA_004027165.1. Taxonomy (NCBI): domain Eukaryota; kingdom Metazoa; phylum Chordata; class Mammalia; order Rodentia; family Ctenomyidae; genus Ctenomys; species Ctenomys sociabilis. The sequence goes on along the minus strand of PVKA01000111.1, from coordinate 152,330 downwards.
CTTAGGCCTGGAATTTTGGAATTTCAAAAATGGAATGCTGCTTATACTTGTGCTTTTTAGTTTCTGTTTTCCATTTCTGTTGATTTTAGGAATATTAGTTATAAAACCACAGTATCTGGGACTATATTACAGATATCTAATAACTGACACAGTAATAAGTACATGTTTAAGGCAACTCTACAGTTTATCCAACATCACCCTAGCAAAAGAATTCAGGCCAGTCTGTATTTGGGAAATCTCTTAGAAGGATGGGTAACAAGATTTGCCTATTACATGACATTTCCATCCACATGTGGATACAGACAGTTCTGGAGCTTTATATGTGCAGTAACCAAATTCTTGAATTATGTGCTGGTTTGTACCTATCCCACCCAAAGGAGATTCTGCTTTTAGTAGCCATTTGTAAAAACTTTTCTTTTGTCTTTTGTCACAGGGTCACCACGTAGTTCAGGTTGGCCTTGAACTTGGGGCAATCTGGGATTACAGGTGTGTACCACCGCAACCAACTTGTAAACATTTTAAAGTTTCATTAAGAATTTATATTTCATTTTTTCTACTTGAATTACATTCTGCCTATGCTTGAACATTTTAATTTCAGGGGTGTGGGTACTGGCTTTTGAATCCAGCACTTTGCATATGCCTGGCAAGCTCTCTACCATGGAGTTCCATCCTCAGCCCTTGAGACAGGGCCCCACAGAATTGCTCAGACTGACCTCAAGGTTGTGAGCCCGCCTTACCTACCAAGTAGCTGGGGGCACAGTGCATTTTGGGGTATCTCATATATGCCATCACACTTAGCTTTTAAAAAATTCCAATTACTGATAATTTAAAGCAGTCAAACCTCTAAGACCATCCAGTGCCACCACCAAAATCAATATTTTTGTTTGCTTTATGGTACTTTAAAAAACATATTGATCCAAAAACATTTTATTTATTCTAAAGGTGAGAGTCTAAGTGAAGCATTTTCTCATTGGCTATTGATAAATATACAGAATTTGGAATAGTTTAATTTTTTAAAATTGAAATATAACATGTACTCTTTTGAGAGTTAAAGCTCTCACAAACTTGTAAATTTGTTACAAAAGGCAGGGTGGAGTCAGCCAGTGCAGTTACATGTACAAGGAGAACACTGCAGAAGAGTGAAAGGAATAGATCATTACATAGAATATTTCTAGCCAGTGAAGGGATTCAGATAAACAGGAACCAATTCCTGGCTCCACACAGTAAGGTCAGTATCAGGAAGCAAATCTCTTGAGAGCAAGTTTCTGTTTCTAGAAGGGAAAGTCACAGATTGATCAAAGCTGAAAGCTGAGAAGCACTTGGGGAGGTTGTGGCGAAAGCCTGAGTTGGCCTGCTTTGGAACAGTGGGTCTTCCTAAACTTAAATTGATCTTTTGTAAGGAAAACAAGGTATGATTTAAATGGTCTGACTTAGCTTTTAAGTAGTAGTCACTGGGGTCAAAATGGGTCATTAAATTTACAGGGTGGCAAATGGTGAATTTTAAAAATCTATGAGGATGTTAGGTATATTTATTAGAATATTTTAATGCTAATACCTACACAGTTTTTAACAAGACTAGTAAATTTCCCCAGGGCTGCTCTCTTAGTAATTTGTCATTTAAGAACACATTGTCAAAGTTAGACCTAATCTAAATATTAAAGAAAAGGGGGCTGGGGAGGTGGCTCAGTGGAATAAGTGCTTCCCTGGCAAGTGCAAGGGCCCGAGTTCAATCCTGGATTCTGAAAAAAAAAAAAAAAAGAGATACAGTACATTTCTCAGAAAATTAAATTGAGTCTTTGAATTGTAATAAGAAAATCAGTTCTATAACCCTTATTGTTTTCCTCTGTTACTAGAACTGTAGGTTCTTTCCATCAACATAGATGGTTCTGAGCACCCTTGCGGAAGTCAGGTTCTAAATACATAACATGCTGGGGTGCTGAAGGAGGTGCTTTGTAGACAGTGTTGAACTGAGGTCTGGCTGAAGGCTGAGCAAGAGGTAAAGATGAGCTGGGTCTATTCAAGGAAAGAAAAGTTCCACGGTACCATGATAAAAATCCGGTGGGCAGGATTTAGATTTTGTGTAACTTTCCTGTTAGTGTTCCCACCTACTTTTGATTTATTCTAGTGATATCTTATTTAAAAGAGCCTAACAACTGTAAAAAGGATGAAATGGAATCTAGAATGTTAATTAGGCTGTAAACTAATTTGCTCCCCCCTTTTGTATGTGTTTAATTATAAATCAAATTTAGGTGCTAATTATAAGAATGAAAATTATAATGGAACAGCACAAAATAATATACAATACCAGCTGCTTTGTTATTATTGCTATGTATTAACGTTAAATACTATTGAAAAACTATACATTAATTTTTTAATCTTTTAAAAAAGTAACTTAGGAATGGAGAATTTAAATGTAGGAACAAGGGAGGTTTATTTTTATATGGTAATTTTTTATCTTGATAAGGACTTTTTAAAAAAATTACATTACAGCTGAAATTTTAAACATGTTAAATACATTAGAGCAAAAGCATTACACTAAATCAGTAGATTCTTTGGTATGCATTTTATTTTTTAACTTAGTGGTATAATTCTGAAGACAGTATAATAAAGGTCAACAAATGCCTTTACTAAAGATGCTATTTATGTTAAGTATGCAGATAGGCCACCAAGTTTTTATCTGAAGCTCTAATAAACTTATTTTGGGGATATTCGCTTTCCTACTGTATACACTATCCCTAAGATACCTGGAATCAAGTAGCTGTAGCCTTAAAGGAAGTGCCTTGGTGTTAATTGTAAATCATTGCTTGACTACCTTATGGGACAAGGATGAGTTGAGCATCATGGTCTATGGAAAGGAAGGTGTTGAACAGTAGGTCTTTTTTTTCTGGAAGGGTATGTTTGTTTTGCCCATCATATAAGAGCCTGTATGTGTGATGAAATCTTACTATCTGCTAAATAAATTATTACTGTAATAAAATTTACTTTGTCTAAATTTATCTTAGTAGAACAGAGATTCTGAGAAACACATGTAGGCACTATGAGTTTTAAAATACCGTCTAATTACAATTGGAGGGTGACTCATGCATTTTCTAACCATAACAAAAGTATCTGTCCCTATAGCAAGACATAAAGAAACCCAGTTCTTTCCCGTTGGGGACTCAGTTCTAGGTGGTTGTTTGAATAAGTCTCACATCCAATGTCTCTTCCCAGTTTCGTTGTCTTCCCTCTCAATCTTTAGGACAGAGAAATTACCAGAAATTACCCTTGCTCCTAAGGGTTCTTCAAGTGGCTAAACTTGTCTCCTTTAGGCAGCCCACATCTGCCCTCTGGTGGCCAGAGCACGCTAACACATTCACTTGAAAGATGGCTTTTGGTGCCTCAGCATAACATGTCTAATCTTGGAATTAAGTTATTTGAGCCTATTTGTGCTTTTTGTATCCTGATTTGCTAGAAATAGTAAATGGATGCTTTAGATATAATAAATAAATAAATATGAGTTTTCTTGTTGAATGAAAGGACACTTCTTAAACTTGCAGTTATCTAGAACTCTGAAACCCTCAAGATCTGGTAATGGAAGAAATGGTTGGTAAGGCAGGTCTCTGACACTGGTTAAGTTCCAAAAAGGGGTGGGCAGTAATGCCAACAGCAATTAAAGAACATTTATTCTATGCTAGGCACATCTTTTAATCCTGAGCACATGATCCAGGTTCCTACTTACATAAATGCCTAGGGAGAACAGTTGGGGCAGAAACGTTGCTCATGTGGCATGATTCACGCAGTATGGGACCAGCCCAGGTACCCGTCAGTAATGACTGGAGAAAGACAATGTGGCGTGTGCATACACACAATGGAGTATTATTTAATGCCAAAGAATGGAATTGTGTCATTTGTAGCATAATTGGTAGAACTGGAGATTGTTAAACAAAAATCAGAATCAATCATTTTTTTAAAGGCATAAAAGAAGGGGAACTATTATTATGTAAGAGAAGGCATAAGGTAGGGAGAAAAAAGTTTAATAAAAGGTAGTATGGGATGGATTCTATCCAAATGTTATATGCAGGCTAGTATGAGCATGATAGTATGTGCCTGTAAACCCAGCCCTCAGGAAAGCAGGAGAATCACCTCAAGTTCAAAGTCACCTTGGACTACATAGAGTTCAGGGCCACCTGAAATACATAGTAAGACCCTGTCTAAAAATATACATGTAGGAAAATACCACATTGAATTTCAGTGCCTTGTAAATTTAATAGGCACTAATAAAATATTTTTTAAGAAGTACTCAGTGCTGTGAACTAGAACAGTTCTTGTCCCAGGGAAAAATGGTAAAGGTATGAAGAAATATAGACAAGAAAGAGATGAAAGCTGAGGACAAGTGGAGCCCCTTCTCTTGCTGGGAGAAGCACTGAACTACTACCATAGGGGTGTTTGTTTATACATCTGACAAGGTATCATGCACACAAGGTTGCCTAGCGACCACTGACTGGCTAGTAGTTTGCCTTAATAACCCTGGGCCCCCTCACTCTCCTCCCCACATGACTGGTTTCCAGCTTCAGCTGCTCCCACTTTTCTGTTTTGCAGTGTAAAAGATAGGTATGGCCAACAAGTTTTTCTGGGATCCAGCTTTGATGCACGCAGCCACTGTCTCAGCCAACTGACTCCAGGCACTGGGCTTGTTGGCTGTGGTTCCTGCTCTGGCTATTGGCTACGTGCTGCTGCTGCTGCTGGGGTTCCCAGTGCTGGTGCTGTTTGATTCATGTGTAGTTGTATAGTTGTGTTGCCAAAAAATGCACACTCTGGCAGCCGGGAGAGCCAGGGCACACCACAGTGATGTTTTACCTATTTGGTCCCAGGTGCCCAGGCCTGTGATTGGTGTCTGGAAGTTCCAGCTAAGTTCACCTAGGACTGGAGTATGGGCCCCTCTCTGCACCTGGCCTGTGCTCCTTGCCCCCGTGGTGCTGTGCCGCTGTGAGCTCATGGTGCAGAATTAAAAAAAAATTTTTCTTTTTTATTTTCCTTATCTGATGGAGGAAAGCTAGAGGTTTAAAGCTCTATCAGTGGTACCTTTGTTCTGCCCTTTTCTCCGGCTTGGGACTTGCCTTTAATGCTCTGAGTCAAGTCCTTTGTGGTGGCCTTAAAAGGTAAGGTAAATACAGGAATCAAGAATACAACAAACATTTTTTTTTTTAATGTATTTTAGTTCAGGGCCTACAGAGTCTCACTACACAGATAGGACTCCTAGTGATCTTCCTGTTTTTAGCTTCCCAAGTGCTGGAATTACAGGTGCATGCCACCACGCCCAGTCTCCATTGCTGTCTCAGCACACCCCAGGAGCAGGGCAACATGCCAGGAATTGAAGTTCAGTCCCCAGGCTCTGCCTAAGCTGGAGCTTTAATCCCCTGGGCTATCTGGCTGGCCCGCAACAAACATTTCTGTACACACCTGTATACATCTACATACATCTGTGGTTCTTGAAACTCTGAGGGCTGGTGAAATAGCTTAGCTTGATCAAGTGGAGGGATGGGGGTTCAATCCCAGGTACTGCATGTCAGCGCCTGGCACAGTCCAGGGCTGGTGGTGCATGCCTGTAATCCCAGCACTGGGGAGGCTGAAAATAGGAGGATCACTAGGAATCCGAGTTGCATCCCTGTACAAAATACATAAATTAAAAAAAAAAAAAAAAAAAAAAAACAACCTATTTGTCCCATTTTTAGCCACTAGTAATTCAACATAACTCTCTCTGGTTCTCTTAAGCTTATCTCTCTGACCCTAGTGAACCTCCATCTCCAAGTTTTTACACCTGATCTGCCAATTTCTGATGCACTCTCTTGTGAATAACGGCTCTCACCAATGTGCTTCTCTCCCCTTAGTGCACGCACGCAAATGTGAAGCTTCTCCTCTCTCACTTGTTTTTTTCTCACCGGGTCCCTGTTCAGGCACCAATTTGCTGTGAACCAGCACAGCTCTCTGTTCCCAGGGAAAAACAGCAAGGGGATGAAGAAATGTACATGAAAGCTAGGGTCAGGTGGAGCCCTCTCTTGAGAAGAGAAATGAACAACCACAATAGGGGCAATAATTTACACACACGGGAGGTTGATTATCAATTTCAGCCTTGCAGCCAATCTGCAAACTAGAGTAGCTTGTTAACATGGCTTTAGGGGTCCCCTATTCTCAAGTGGCTTTGTCTTAGCCTCACACGTGATTGATTTCCAGCTTCAGCAGCTCCCTAGAAGATATTTGGAAGATCACAGACACGGAGAAGCCACAGAGCACCTTATAAGAGTGCAGGCCAAGAAGGAATAATATCAGCCTCTTTAATTTAAAAATCAAAGTTCTAAACTAAAACCCTGATGTCCAAAGGAGTCAAAGGTTTAGTCAGTGTAAACTGAATTGCAAAGGCTTCTGTTTTGGATATGGTTTTCACGCTCAGAAAAAGAGCAAGTTGGACATATTTACTATGACATCTATATATATGGCTCTTACATAGAGTGTTTTTACTAATGTTCTGTATGTATTACTGGAGGCAAAAAAAAAAAGCTACATTTTTTTTTTTTTTTTGGGTGGAAGGACACAGGTTTAACTCCACATAATAAAGACAGTATAATCTATATTGCAATTATATTCAAGGTGGTGATATTCCTGGAAAATTTTTGCAAGTCATTGTAAGTTGAGTAAAAGCTTACTCTACGCCCAAGCTATTTTTTTAGTAGAATCAATGTTTTAAGAATAAAATGGCTGTATCATATCACAGAGATATTTGCAGCCCATGGTTTTTCCCCCTCTCTATGTATTTGGTACAGGGACGACAGGGACTCACCACACAGTGGACTTGCAGTGATCCTCCTGTTTTCAGCCTCCCAAGCACTGGAAGTACAAGTGCGCTGCCACCACTCCCAGTCTCGATCACTGTCTCAGCACACCCTGGGGGTGGGGCCAGCATGGCGTGCCGGGAATTGAGCCCTAGTCTCTGCACTCTGCCTAAGCAGGCGCTTTAGTCTGCTGAGCTATCTGGCTGGCCCTGTACATAATGTTGTTTATAGTGGCAGTTTGTAATAGCTAAATCTTATAAACAGCCTAAATGTCCATCAACTAATAAATGCATAAAGATGTGGGTTTTTTATACAATGGAGTATGACTTAGCCATAAAGAAGGATAAACTTGAGATATGTCTGGGTTAATAGATGTACCTTGAGACTATACTCTTAAGTTAAATAAATGAGACACACATGTATAAATATAGCATTGTTTCTCTGGTGTGAGAATCCAGAAGTATAAAAGCAAGACCAAAACGTGTAATAGATATTTGGAAGTTTTTAAAAATGTTCAACTGGGAAGGGGAACTAGGGAGGAGCGACTAGAAAGAAAAGAAAAAGGATAAAAATAGAAACAAAGCTTCTGTAAAGGAAGAATAGTTAAAGAGAGGGTAGAGGGTGGTGGGAGAAAGAGAAGTGTCATGTACAGGTACAAATTTGCTATGATGAGTATGACCATTATGGATACCCAAAATGTACCAACAAATTAAAAAAAAAGAATAAGGTGGCTTTGATACAGTGTATGTGTATATCGGTTCATACACAAATGGTTGTTTAAGTGCCAGAGATATGCCCAGCACAGCAATAGGCACCCAAAAGGCTACAAAGGCTGACTACTGGTCCCTGCTCTTATGAGCTTACAATCTACTTAATGAGACACAGAACATTGAGAAAACATTTAAGTGCTTATCTGAATGTAAAAAGACAATAACACTGACAAGTGAGAGAAGAGAAAGAGTAGGAGATGAGTCTTCAAGAAAGTCTGGAAGAAAGGCCTCCAGTTAGTTGGGAAAGAATGCATAGGGCCAGCTTGATAAAGAGGTAAAGTATTTCAAGTTCTAAAAGAAAAAACCTCCAACCTAGATGCAAAGTTATCTTTCAAAATCAACAAAGGAGAAAGAAAATGCTTCCATAATTAAAAAACAAAAACTGAAGATGGGGATGGTGAGACAGCTCAGTGGTCTAAAGAGCCTGCTTAGGCAATGGTCAGGGACCGTGGTTCAGTCCCTGGCACCACATACTGCACCAGCCTCATCCCCAGGGCGGCAAAAAAAAAAAAAAAAAAACCTGAAGAAATTCATGCCCACTATATCAGAAATGCAAAAACTTCTGAAGGTTATTCTAGAAAAAGACATGATAGCAATTCCATGAATCCCATAGAAAGAATCTACCAGGCATGGCAAGCAATTAAATAGTGGGGAAAGAAGGGAACTAACAGGAAGATAATATGACAAGTATAAGTCAAAATATGACTTCAACTTAACAATCAAAAGAAACAGATTCACAGAATAGATCAAGATCTAGGGTGGGCCAGATAGCTCAGCAGACTGAGGTGCCTGCTTAGGCAGGGTGCAGGGAACCAGGTTCTAGCCCTGGCATGCCGTGCTGGCCCCATCCCTGGACACCCTGAGATGACCACTGAGATTGGTTGTGGTGGCGCGTACCTGTAATCCTAGCACTTGGGAAGCTAATAACAGGAGGATCACTACAAGTCTAGTCTGTGTAGTGAGACCCTGTAGACCTTGTACTAAATACATTAAAAAAAAAAAAAAGAAAGAAACCACAAAAACTATATAAACACATGGAAATGAAAAAACACTCTCCTACATAGCCAATGGGTCACAGATGAAATTAAAGAAGAAATTAAACAGTTCCTACAATTAAATGATAATGCCAATATAACATACTGGAACTTATGGGATGCAATGAAAAGTCTTGTAAGGGAAATTTACAGCAGTGAATTCCCACATCAGAAAAACAGCGAGTTCACATAAATAACTTGATGTAGAACCTCATGTTTCTAAAACAAGAAGAGTAAGCTAAACTCAAAGTACACTTAGGGAGGAAATTATAATAGAGCAGAAATTAATACAACTGAGATTAAGGAAACTATACAAAGAATGAATCAAAGAGTTTGAAAGATTAAAATAAAATAGGCAAACCCTTAGCCAGCCTTATTTAAAAAAAAAAAAAAAAAAGCAAAGAAAAGACCCAAATCCACACAATTAGGAATGAAAAGGGTGAAGTCACAATGGATCCTGCAGAAATCCAGAAGATTATCAATACCTACTTTGAGAACCTGTACTGTAATTACATGGAAAACACAAAAGAAATGGACAGATTCTTAGATACATTCCTCTCTCTCATTAATTATGAGAGGCGAATATATAATATATAAAATACTAAAAAAGAACATATAAAAATACTAAAAAGTCCAGTATTAGTCAATGAAACTAAAGAATTATTTAAAAAAAAAACTATCAGAAGCCCAAACTATGATGGATTTACTGCTGAATTCTGTAAGAATTTTAGAGAAGATCTAATGCCCCTACTTCTCAAACTCTTTAATGAAATTGAAAGGGAAGTAATACCCCTAGATCATTTTTGTAGGCAAGCTTTCCCTTAATACTAAACTAGGGAAGAATACAATCAAAAAAGAGACCTGCAGGCCAGTATCCTTAATGGACATAGATGCAAACATCCTCAATAAGATACTAGCAAGCAGAATGTAGCAAATCATCAAGAAGATTATACACCTTGACAAAGCAGGATTTAGCCCAGGGATGGAGGGATGGCTCAATATATGGAAATCAATAAATGTATTACACCACATCAGCAGAACAAAGGACAATACTACATATTCATCTCAGTAGACTCAGAAAAAGCATTTGACAAAGTCCACCCATTTGTAATAAAAAATCTCCAGAAAATTAGAATAGATCTTCATCTCTATCTTTTAAAAGTAACAATGAAAAACCAACAGCCAACATCACACTCAATGGTCAAAAACCGAAAGCTTTCTCGCTAAAATCAGGAACAAGATAAGGATGACCAGTATTAACACTTCTGAATGATATTCTTTGGGAAACATTAGCCAGGGCAATTAGATAAGTAAAGAAATAAAAGGAATATGGGCAGGAAAGGAAAAAGCTAAATTATCATTTGACAATGACATGATACTTGTGGTGGATTAATGGTCAATTTGTAACATCAACTGAACTGGATTAGTGTGGTGCCTGGATGTGGAAGGCCAACCTGAAGGTTTCTGCCAACAGCATAAAAGGAGGCCTAGAAAGGAAGGTCATATCTGTTGGTTCTCTTTGATAAGCTTCTCATGCTGGTTTTCCTGATATGCACTCAACTATTCTCATTGTTACAGGAGCTTGGGTTCTCACTGACACTCAGGATGGCTGCAGTTCTTTTTGGGGGAATTCCGGTTATTACCTTGAGCATCTCTTCCTGGCTCTAGTGCAGATATCTCAGCCTGGTCGCATAGATCCTTTACCCTGCTGGTACAAATTCCCAAGCTTCTACTACTGGCCTCTGTACCTTTCCAGTGTAGATCCTTTATACAGACTTGCATGAGACATTGTTATTAGCTCTAGGCCTCCAGTAGGATTCATAGAGGACATTGCCATGTGTTCTGGGTCTTCAGCTGGTCTCATGCAGGACATTGCTGTGGAACCAAGACCCTCAGCTCTCCAGTGTGCTGACAGATCTCTTGTATTCTTCTATATTTGATTTTTTTGGTAAATATTATAAAAGAAGCCTATAAATTATGTGTCTTATATTAAGTCTATTCCTTTGAAAACCTGACTACAACAATACTCATCATAGAAGACCCCACAAATTCCACCAAAAGACTCATAAAATTAATACCCAAATTTGATAGAATAGCAGGACACAAAGTCAACACTTGAAAATTCATAGTATTCCTATAAAAGAATAACAAACACTGTGAGAAAAAGTAGGGAGACTGCACCTTTCATAATAATATCAAGAAAAATAAAATACTGGGCTAGGGAGATAGCTGAGTGGTCTAAGCCTATGGTGCATTATAATCTCTATTTTGAAGTTATACAGCAAAGCAGCATGATACTGGGGTGGGGTGGGGAGAACAGATCTAAGAATAATGGAACAGAATAGAATATACAGAAACAACTCCAAACCTAGTCACCCACCTTATCTTTGGGAAAGGGACTGAGCACTTTCACAGGAAGAAAGATATCCTCTTTAAAAAATGGTGCTGACAGGACAGTCCTGCTACAATGCTGAATATGGATAGATTTCTAAATATTTATGTAAATATATATGTTAATTCCTAAAAAAAAAAAAAAGAAAAAAAATGGTGCTGAGAAAACTGGCTTTCTACATATTGAAAGTTGAACCTGGACCCATATTTCTCACAATGGACTAAAATTGTAATGGATCAGAGATCCATCCGCCCATCCCCAGGCCCTGCGAGTGTGGGAGAGCTTCTGCACTCTCCTGTGCCTGCTGGACCAAGCCTTTCCCTGTGTTCTCTGGACCACACCTCCAGAGCTCTTGGTAGCCCTCCAGACCCACCTAAGCCCCAGGCCCAGTGAATGTGGAAGAGTTTCTGTGCTTTCCTGCCCCCCCCCCCCCATGCCCCTTCAGACCCAGCCCAGGCCTGACACACAGACCTGGGGTGAAACCCTGCAGCTGAAGTCCCTGCAGTGAGACTAGGGTCAAAACCACTCAGCTAATCCAGGAGCAGAACATCTTGGCAGGGGGGCACAACAGGCTCACCTCCAAGGGTAGCAGCAAGAAAGAGCCGAGCACAGTAGCCAAACCCAAGCCAGTCACTACTGGATGAACTAGAACCTGGTATATCGGCGCCTGAATTTTAGTAGGTGCTAAGGTTACAACTTCACCAAAGCTCTACACTAAAGGTCAGAGGACAGTGCTATACAAAATGACAAAGAGAAGGAGCAAAATGCAATCTCAAGTCCCAAGCTTACCCAGAACAAGTGCAGAGGACACTAGCACAACTGAAATGTCTGAAGCATCTCAAGGAAAGAAACAACAGCAGAAAGGTAGAGAGGAACTCAAATCAGAATTAATCTCTGAAAAAAAAAAAGAAACCTATGAATTAATATCTGAAGTAAAGAAACAACAGTGGAAAGGTATAGAGGAATTAAGATCAGAATTAATCTCTGAAAGGAAAAAAAATCTCTGAATTAAGAGCATCTGAAATAAAGAATCAAATGCAGAAATATATAGAGGAAATCAGATCAGAAAGAAACTCTGAAATACAAGAATGAATAACTGCTGCTCAAGAAGATGTTGGTAAGAAAAATAGAGGCGATTAGAAAAGCGATGGATTTCTTGAATGAGCAATACAGGAAAGAAATAGATCACATGAAGCAGATTCAAAGAGATATAGAGGAACATAAAATTTCAATTACAAGCTTGCAAAACCATTTGAGTGAAAAAGAAGACAGAGTTTCAGATCTTGAAGATGCCCTCGCAGCTAGTGAAGAGGTAAGAAATCTCTTAAAAACAACTAGGATGCAGACGATGCAAAGATGAATATTGTGAGAATAATAGGCATGAATGAGAAAGAAGGAGGCAATACAAATGATATAAAAAGAATATGGGCAGAATAGCAGAAAACTTCCTGAATATGAGGAAACAATCTGACATTCAGGTAACCAAAGCATACAGAAGTCCAAATAACTTCAACCCAACTAAAAATACACTTAAACATAATAGTCAAGATCCCAGAAATCCAGCACAAGAACAATATACTGAAAATCGCTAGAGAAAAGAAACGGATCACATTTAAAGGAACACCCATCAGAGTAATGGCCGACTTTTCTTCACAAACCATGAAAGCAAGAAGAGCATGGAGCAGAGTACTTCAAGTCCTCTATGAAAACAAACTCCAGCCCAGACTACTATACCCTCTTTCAAATTGACGGAGAAGTGAAATACTTCCACGACAAAGAAAAACTAAAGAATTTCATGATGACAAAGCCAACCTTACACAGACTACTGAAAAAATGTTTTACAGAAGGACCAAAATAATCAGAACTCCACAAATGAGAACAGAAGGAACCCACTAAATAGGGCAAACAATTCAACACAGGTCAAAAAGGAGTAAAGAGCAAGTAAATAACATGTTGAGTGTAACTCAATACATCTCAATTATAACCATCAATGTAAATGGACTCAATTCACCAATTAAAAGAAATAGATTGACATAGTGGATTAGGAAACAAAATCCAACAATATGCTGTATACAAGAAACACACTTACCTCATAAGGAAACTCACAGGCTGAAAGTCAAAGGATGGAAAAGTCAAAGGGTGCCCCAGCACTTCAGAAAAAGGCAGGGTAGCAATCCTGTTCTCAGACCCAACTTCAAACCAAGAGTGATCAAATGAAATAAAGAAGGCCACTATATACTGTTAGGGGAGAAATTCAAGAGGAGGAGGCAACGCTCACAAATGTACATGCACCAAACACAGGAGCACCCAGCTGTGTAAGACCAATCTTAATGGACATGAAAACCCTAATATCCAAGACCACAATCTTAACAGGAGACCTTAACACCCTCTTATCCCAAAAAGACAGGTCAACCAGACAAAAAATTAGCAAAGGAGTAGCAGAACTGAGCCAGAGTTTGGAACAAATGGACTTACTGGACATACACAGTGTTCCACCCAATGACAGCTGAATATACATTTTTTCAGCTGCAAATGGGTCATGTTCTAAAACAGACCACATATTGGTCCATAGGTCATGCTTAAGTATATGCAAAAAACCAAATTTATCTCATGCATATTATCTGACCACAGTGCAATGAAACTGGAAATAAACGAGATAAGAAAACAGAAAAAAATCCCATAAATACATGGAAATTAAATAATACCCTAGTCAGCAACCAATGGCTCACAGATGAAATTAAACAAGAAATTCAACAATATCTACAATTCAATGAAAATTCAAACTCAACTTATCGGAACTTACAGATGCAATGAAAACAGTCCTCAGAGGGAAGTTTATAGCTGTGATCTCACACATTAGGAAAACAGAACGGGAACAAATAAACACCCTAATGTTGCACCTCCAGCATGTAGAAAAGGAAGAGCAAACCAAACCCAGAGCCCAAAGATGGAAAGAAATCATAAAGATTAGAGCAGAAATTAATTGAATTGAGATGAAGAAAACAGTTCAAAGAATCAATGAATCGAAAAGCTGGTTCTTTGAAAGACTAAATAAAATCAATAGGCCCCTAGCTAACCTTATCAAAAAGAGGAAAGAAAAAAATCAAATACAAGCAGTAAGAAATGAAAAGGGTGTAACTACCATGACCCAGTAAAAATTCAGAAGATTATCAATAGCTACTTTGAGAACCTTTATTCTCACAGAATAGATGACACAGAAGAAATGGACAGATTCCTAAAGAGGTACAAATTATCAAAATTGAATCAAGAAGCTATAACAGCTATCAATAACCCAATAACAGCTAATGAAATACGAAATGTTATAAAAAAATCAACCAACAGAGAAAAGTCCAGGTCCTGATTCATAGCTGAATTCCTACAAGAAATTTACTATAAATATACTCCCTATACTCCTCAAACTCTTGAATGAAATTGAAAAGGAAGCAGTTCTCCCCAAATCATACCTGCAGGCCAGTATTATACGTACTTCTTTTCATGACATATCAATTATGGCCAGACTATATCTCAAGTAAGTGTTTTTTTTTTTTAAAGAGAGATTTGACTTAACCAGGGAGGGCCTGTCAGAATTTGACAGCCAAGTCCAGTCCAGGACCTACTGAATAAGAATCTCTATGACAATCTCAAGATCACATGTTTGCAAACCATAGGCATACAGGAGGTAACACGATCTGTTCCAAAATGCAGTACTGGATCCTAGATAGGTGTTCCAAACTCAAACACCTTTAAGGGCCAGGATACTGGCTGGCATAAGTAAGTGACACCAGGATAAGTATTTAGAGAATGCTGTGCTCTACATGCTATGTCTAATACTTTCAAAAATTTACAACAAACAACTCCCCTGCAAAGCCTCATTAAACAAAACACCATCCAGCAATAGTAACTGTCTGCTTTATGCATTTTAGCATGAGAATCCTCAAAGGACATACTGTCACCTTATGCTGACTACTTCTTCCCAAGGACAGATTCTTACTACTACTGCCATATATTTATTTCCATTCATCGGAACATGTGCTTACCCATCACTGAGAACCTGACCATGGGAAGAGGAAAGACAAAACACTGCAGTGTGTGAAATACTGTAAGAGTCCAGAGGAGTGGATATATGCAAGGGGAGATAATTAACTGGAATGGAGCACAGAAAGGGAATGCATTTGAGAGAGAAAAATTCTTAAGAACAAATCAGAATTCACAAGATGCTGGAAATATGTGTAAAGGCAATGAAATACTATAGAAAATAAAATATCATGGACAGGAAAATGTCATTGGAGAATAAATGAGGACTAAACAAAGGGCTATTTTAGGATTCTATTCTGGAGCAGTAAGAAGCTTAGGGGAGTTTTCATTTTGTTTTGTTGGGTGGTTTTTGGTTTTGTTGTTGAAATAACATTCACTTTAGAAAAAGTCCTTTGTTTGCAGTGTTAGGAACATAGTAAAGTCCATTTTCCTAACAAATAGCTCTAAATCTGAAAAACAGGCTAGCCTAATTGGCTGTATACAGTTTGAATGTTAGCTTGAGTGCAGCACGAAGCTAATGAAGGAAGGAGAAAAAGATGAATGTTGTGTGAAAAGTGGAATTACATGGTGTCATAGAAAAAGCTGGAGTCCTACAATTGGGAGTACAGCTCTGTGGTTGTAAAGTGCATGTGTAAGACACTAGGCTCAATCTCCAGAATCTCCTGTCCTCTCAAAAGCAATGGTAGTTTGTATTAGAGTAGAAATAGAAGTAATCAGTTTAGGCTATGTTTTTGCGAGCCTTGCTGATGGACTTAATGAGGTAAAGGAGGAATCAAAAGTATCTCTTAGATTTCTGGCTTGGGCACAGAACAAACCAGTGAATGGTAGTGCCATTTACAGAAAGGGGAACCATTTAGGGAGGGCCTACTGCTTAAATATAATTTGTTACATGCTTATTTGTGGCCGGTCTGGGACTCAAACCCAGAGGCTCACAAGAAAGCCTATGCTTTAAAACACTATAGCATGTTACCGTCTGTTCTGACAACTCACAGTTTAGAATACAGAAAAAAAGTGAAGCAGGGGCCAGAACAAAGTCATGCTCAACGTAAAAGGTCTGGATTTTAAAATTTTCAATTCTTGGGGGTTTGTTTGAGACAGTGTTCAGCTTGGCCTTGACCTTTCGGCAACATGTCACAAGTGCTAGGATTACAGGCATGTGTCACCATGTCCAGTTTTGAGTTTTAAAATTCATTGATTGCAGTGCTGGTGATTGAACTCAGGGCCTCACACATGCTAGGCAAGCACTGTACATTGAGTTACATCCCAGGCCCAAAAGTTTGAATTTTATTCTAAGTGAAAGCCCAGACCCTGGAGAATTTGAAGCAGCGACTCACTTAATTAGACTTAAAGAGTGCAAAAAAGATCAATCTGGCTGCTGTGTGGAGATAAGGCTGTAGGGAACCACGAGAGGAGGTAGTTGAACCGGAGCAGTTCAGGCAGAAGACGACGGTGGTTGGGAGAGCTCGGTCGGATGCGAACAGCAGCAAGAATCAAAATACCTTTGTAAGATAGTGCGGTTCATGTGGGAGCTTGTGACACCGGCGACTTCCCATGTAATCCCTAATTCCCGAAGCCTCTTCACTCTCTGGGAACTCGGCTTCAATCTTCCCACAACTCGGTATCATAACTCGTCGGGGGGCAGCAGGAGGCGGACCGGGGACCGATAACCAAGTGGGTTTGATGCGGCACTCAAGGATCAAGCCTATCGTGAGCGCGCCGAGGCAGCCTGAGGAGGGCCGGGGTCAGTGCTGAGGGGAGCACGGAGACGCGGGGCCCACCGCCGGCCGCGCACCTGGGGCGAGGCTTCCACCCCCATACCCGGCCCGGCGCCTCCTCTCCCCCTTCACCTGTCCGGCCCACAACGCCTCGATCCGGCCGAGCGGCGCGCGTCGGGCGTGGCAGCCAGTGGCAGGCGACTTCCTCCTCGCCCGCACTCCCGGCCGGAAGCTGCCCGGGCGCCCGCCGGCCCTCTCGCAGTCTCAGCGGCTCCTGGGAGCCCGCCCCCAACGACGCGGGACAGTTGCGCCTGCGCGCGGGGTGGCGCGCGGTCACGCGCCGCAGGCTACTTCCGGTGCGCCGCGAGGTCCGCGGGGACGGTCTCCCTGGCGATCCGCCTGTGTGCTGGTGCAGCTCCTGCTGCTGCGGGTGTCACCACCCGAGCGGTGTCGCGGCGACGCTCGCGCCCCTGCTCTTCCGCGGGCTCCCCGGAGCTTGATCCCCGGGGTGGGTCCTCGCGGTCGCCGGTGGGGCGCCTGCCGGGCTACACTGTGCTCCTCCACTCGTCTTTCACGACCCCAAAGAGCAACTCAAAAGAGAGGACAAGAGGGACTCTCGCGCCTCGGCGCTGTGTGTCGCCGGCAGGGCCGCGGGGCCGGGGCTTCTCCAGCCCCCGGGATGCGCGCGCGAGCCCTTGCCTCCTCTTCCTTGTCGCCGGTGTTACGACTGGAGCCGCCTCTCGCCGACAGTGGGGAGCGCGAGCGTGCAGGCCAGCCCTCTTGTCGCGCCCGTGGGCCCGGCGCCCCCGGGGATGTGAGCCGCGCGCCTGCCGCGCGCCTCGGGGTAAGTCCCCCCGCCCCGCCCGCCGGCTGGGCGCTGCGGCCCGCGGGCGGCCTCCTGCCTCTGCCGTGAAGGGGGGGCCACTGAGTGTTCCCCACGTCTGTGTCTTTCGAACCCGGAAAGGAAAGAAAGTAGTCCAGAGTCAAAGCGTAACGCGAGGCCGAAGCTGCACAGGCCGCCGTCGCAGAAGGGTCCGAGGAGGGTCTCTGATGGGGTAGCGAAAGGGGCATATTTCAAGTGCTGCGCCTCTTTTGCACGAGGGACGACTTGAAGCTTAAAGTTGCGTAAGGTCACAGGGATCCGTGCTGTTGCTATAAAACAGTGGAACTGTAACTGTGCTTCTGTCCTCCAGAATTCATGGTTTTAACCTTCATACCAATCTGTCTTTCTTTGCATGCTATACTGCAGTCAAATGCTCTACCCCCCCTGAGCTATGCCCCCACCCAAGGCCTGAGATCTGAAAACAAACTTGGTAGTCAGAAAACCCAAGCCAGTCTTGCCGCCCTCACCCCAAGGTGAAATAATGACTTTGGTTCTTTATTTTGCTTTGGTTGTTGAGCTCGTATATGCTATTTTTTATGGACGCCGTCTTGGAGTTACTGCTCCCCACGAGGCTTTCAAGAAGGGCCAGGAATTCAGTTAAAGGCAAAAAAATACAGGCTTCACATACTCTTGATTTGAACTGCTGCTACCCTTAACCTTTTGCTTACACAGCGAGGTGTTCTCTTTATGAGTTGCACTAGGATAGTTACAATACAGGTTGTTTTAGTTGGGGAGAAGGGTGGAGAAGGAACCACTTAGAATCTATGACAGTACTATAAAGGCCCTTAGGAATAATATGTTCTTAACCTGGGATATACCTTTAAAATTGCAAAATGTGCATATGCATTATCTAAGAGAGTTTTTAAGCTTTCACATTTGTTCAAAAGATACTTGTTTCCCACAAGGATAGGAGCCAATACCTTCACCTTCATCTTACAGTAGAAACCGCTGAGATTCAGGTTTCTACTGTAATCATATGGTAAGAGTTTAAACTTGGATCCACATCTCTTGAGTCCACATATCCCTCTTTGTCATTATACTTGTTGGATACCTTGTCATTTTAGAGTGAGGGTAAATGAGATGCAGCTGGGCTTTGTACTGCCTGTATCCTTTGTTTATCACAACAACTCCCTCTTTCTAGAATCAGAATAAGCTTGCACTTGATAAATTTCCAAGAGCGATTATAATGTCTACTTGTCATGAATTCAGGTGATTTTTGCGGATTGTTTCTCCCACCAATGATTGAGTTGTTATCACCCCAACTTAGAACATGGCCACAAATAAAGAGCTCTTCTTTTGAAGTAGTCATATTGTTTCTTTGTATCTTCCTTCTAGACATAAAAGCTGCTAGTTGTTTTTTAGGCCAGCAGCAAACAAATAACATTGGCCTTTTTTTTTTTTTAATAATATTTTTTGTACAGGGTTTACAGGGTCTCACTACATAGATCAGACTCCGTGATTTCCTGTTCTCAGCCTCCCAAGCACTGGGATTAGAGGTGCACCATCACATCCAGTCTGAATTGCCCTTTCAGCACGCCCTAGGGGCGGGGTCAGCATGATTTGAGGTGCTGTGGATTGAACCCTGGTCCCTGCACTCTGCCTAAGCAGGAGCTTTAGCCTGCTGAGCTATGTGGTTGGCCCTACATTGGACTGTTAAATTATTGTTGGACCTGTATTGTATCACTACATTGGCCATATGTGGCAATGTAATTACAGTTTAACAAAGCCAAATTAATCAATTCTAAGTAACCACCTTAGTTTGAGTGTTTTAATAGGCATATACAGCTACTGGCTATTGGACAGCATAGATACAGAACTCTTCCATTAGATTTTATTGAATAGTTCTGGTGTAAAGGGTTGTTCTCGAGTAGCGGTGCCATATTATGAAGGACCAAAGAATTGAGTTTTTATATTTTTCTGTTTTTAAAATCTGCCTCTCTTAAGCCCCCATTTGAACCTGGTGGCCTTGGCAGGTTAAGAATCTCACCTGAAGATGATAGTTTTTAATAATTAGCCCTTTCATTTGTATAGCACTTGACTGTTTTTAAGTAAATCTGTGTCAGTTATGTGCTTTGAGTGTTATGCTATACAACTGGAAAGGTGAGTGAAAAATGTTTTTAATATGTAGGATGGAAAGAGAGAGAAAGAGAGAGAGAGAATAAACACCTAAAGCATTTTGAAAGACCTATCACAAAATTATAGAAGTTGGCAAAGTAAAAATCTCATATATAGATCCTTATTGTATATTTAAATTAATGAATGAAGCTATTTAAGCTGAGGAAACATGAAGGAGCAGCCAGAACTTCTACTCTTGGCCAACTATTCATTTTAGCTTTTTCTATATGCAATTTTTGTAATGTAGGACTAAAAAGTCACTGAAGTCTGGAGAGATAGCTCAGTAGAATAAGCACTTGCATGGCAAGCACAAGGTCCTGAATTCAATCGCCAGTTTCGCAAAAAAAAAAAAAAAAAAAGTAATTGAGCTGAAAGATTACTGTATGAATAAAATAAATGAATAAATATAAGTACTTGGTTAAAGAAATTATCTGTTAACCATATAGATTTCCATATGCTTTAATTCCGAAGGGCTGAGCTAGAGTTCTGAAATCTGTATATTTAACTTCAAAGTATCCTATGTACTGCTTAGAATGAAGGATTATTCGATATGGAGACGGCTTCCCTTTAGGGTACATTAAAAAAATGTATTTAATACAGGATCTGCAGGGTCTCACTACACAGATTGGACTCGTAGTGAACCTCCTGTTTTCAGCCTCCCAAGCACTGAGATTATAGATCTCAAAACAAACTTGGTAGTCAAAAAACCCAAGCCAGTTTCATTCACATCAGCCTGGGAGTGGGGCCAGCACCACACACCCAGGATCAAACCCTGGTCCCTGCGTCTCCCTAAGCAGGCACTTTAATCTGTTGAGCTGTCTGGCCGGTTCTAGTGTGCATTTTTGAAGCTTCGTGTTTAATTTTCCTTTCTAGTCATGGATGCATCATATGATGGTACTGAGGTAACTGTTGTGATGGAGGAAATTAAAGAAGTCTACTGTTACACTTCCCCTGGGCCACCCAAGAAGAAGAAAAAGTATAAAATACATGGAGAAAAGGCCAAGAAACCCAGGTTAGCCAACATGTTTTGGTTACTGCTGACATTTATAAAAAACTGATAAAAAGCTAGGTTGAGGAAAACTTTACCACTTGCAGAGAAAGAATGTATTGTTAATGTTTTCTCAGTGGGTATTGGGGTACCAGGGAAGAGAGTAATTGGAAATGGCCAGATTTATGTTAGTACTGTATTTGCCATTCCTGCTAGATTTTATTTCCAGCTTGTGACAGGAAACAATACTGTACAGATGGTAAAAACTTTGTATGAAGAGCTGCATTATTTTTTATTGTATCATTGTTTAAATATTTAAAATAAGGCTTTAATAAAATTATGGAATTGTAAGCACTGGCATCAGTGGCACCTATAGAGAATATCCGGATTCTATTTCTAATTTCTTAACGATAAACAGTGCAGACTTCTTGCTGAAGTTAGCAGTGTTGGGTCACTTTGATAAAATAAATTTCTCAACTTTGAGGAGGTGCTTTTGACGAGTTAGATGACCAAAGGCTGTATAGAACAGTAAAGAGTGTGATACCCAGCTTGGGCAATAAGCTGCCTGAGTCATCTTTCTCCGAGGGTAGAATGACAGAACACCTGCACTTTTCTTTGGCTATATTGGATTTTAAAGGTTGTCATTCCTACAGAAAACATGGTCTGTGGCAAAGTACACCAGGTAAACGTTTATTTTCAGTTTCTGAGAAGAGAACAGATAGATAATTTACCATTCACTTTACTCACCTCCCACATGCCACCTGGGGTATGATAAATGTTTCTTTGTTTGACTTTCAGTCCCTTTTAGATAAATGCTTTGGATTAAGCAGCTGGGTTTTGTGTCATCCTCCTGACTACCCAGTCCTTAACCGTATAGTACTTGTGGTTGAATAAGGGAAAGCTTGAAGATATCATTGCTTCCTCAGGTCTGCTTACCTTTTATACTACTACGACATCTACCTGAAAGTGCAGCAGGAGCTTCCCCACCTCCCACAGTCTGAGATCAATAAGAAGATTAGTGAGAGTTGGAGGCTTCTCAGTGTGGCCGAGAGGAGTTACTACTTGGAGAAAGCCAAACTGGAGAAAGAAGGTTTGGATCCCGTAAGTGTCTGTCTGCCCTAAGCTAGTTCCTCTGTTGGTTCAATAGGGAAACTTTGGGGAGGCCAGCACGCCTTTTCTTTGGGAAACACCATTGTATCTTTCTTGAGCCTCCTTGTTTCCACTTTGATGATACCTTACCTTCTTGTCCTCTTTGATTGCCACAGTACCTGGAGCTGATGGTATTTCCTGTGTTCTCTGCAGTGATTCTTAGGTCCCTTTTTCGAATTTTAATATAATTTATAGGCCATTGTCCTCATGGATAGGTAGTGATATTTTCCTTTAATATATTGCCTTACAAGGGCATTTCTCTATCATGCTTTCATATTACAAACTGAATGTAGTATAATTTGTGTTTCACTGACTGCTATTACAATCAGGCTTTCATGTGTAGAGGTAAGACATAGCTGCCTTTTTTTTTTAAATAGGATCTTGTGACTAATGATGGTTATGAACTGTGTTATGCAAGAAGAAAAATACAGGATTAAAACCAAAGGGGTAGATGAAACTGAGGGTTTGAGTGCATGGATAAAAGAACCAGCAAGAAAGTAGTTAGGATTATTTCTGTTGGCTGTTGTGTCATTTCTAGTTCACAGTTATAAAGTACGCTGGATACCACTTGGATTGTTCTCTCCCTTTTTTTAATTGAACTGCCTGCAGGAAAAGTAACCTTGCTGCTGCAGCCTGTAGCCTATAACCTACACTCCTTTTTTCCATTGAAGCAAACATCTCTCATTTCTTTCTGATAATGTGGAACAAAGGTTCCTCAGGAAGGCAGTAATAGAACAGGATGTATTGGAGTCCCTCTGCCACTGTCATTTAGGTGATCTTGTCTTTATTGGCTTGACATTTCTCTTCCTCAAAGAGCTTTCTGTTACCTAGTCTGGAAGATGCTACTTTCTGCTCCTTCTAAGTGATTTGTTTGTAAGCAGTGGATCTAGGAAATAATCCTGGGGGTGGAAGCACATAGAGTCTAAAACAAGTACACCTATCTTCTTTGGTGTCCTCATTATAAGATCTGCAGTCTTAGGAGCTGGTGTATAGCTCAATGGCAAAACATTTTAGAACATGGGAAATTGTGGGGCCAGTCCTCAGCACTGCAAAAAAGGAAAAGGCAGTCTTTTTATCTGTGAGAAAAACAGTTTTATCTAATTTTGGAATCGTTTGGTTTTTAAAATCAGACACTGACATAGACCCTTATCGGCACTTTAAAAATTTTAAATAAGTCATACACAGTGACTTCCTTATCCACATGCTTATTTAAATTTACCCTGTTTCTGCCACTACAACCAAGACCAAAGCTTAGATGCTACCTTGGTTGAGTGGCCATGGAAGAATCATTTTTCAGTTTTGCTTACCTTATCTATAAAATGAAATAATTATTTGCCCATAATGTTTAAAATAGATAATGTAAACCATTTAGATGAGTTCTTGGTGCACACCGAATTAAGCAGTATCACTTCAGTGCCTTAACTTCTGGTAACAATATAAGAAAAGGTAGCATTTACTGAGCTTTTGGAATGTATGAAGACTGAGTTAAACTTTCTATGCTGTGTCTGTCCAGTCCCTGATTGCTTGTGTGACGGTGAGACCTTCTTTTGTTTATTGCTGGCTCAGCCCACCCTGGGGGCAGGGCTGGCATGGCTGGCATGGCATGTGGTGACTGGGATCCAACAGTGGTCCCCGAATGCTTGCCTAAGCAGGCATTTTAGACCCTGAGCTATCTTGCCGGGCCTGGCCTTTCTATCTTTCTACTTAGCCTTTTGGAGTCCTTTGCTGAGCTCCTGCCAAGAGCAGTGCTCATGGTTCCATTGTTACTTCTTCCAGTCCATGCAAATAATGTTGTCCAGTTCCTCTGCTTGGATTTAAGTCTCAACCACCCTATGTTCTTCCAGTTAGTCTGGTTCCCTTAACCTGTCTGTTTCAAAAGGTGACTAGAGAATGTCATTACCTCTCCCATAAAGGTTCCATCAAGGATTCAATCTGGCTACTTTCAAGTTTCATCTAGTGGTTTTCACTTTTATCTCTTGAGTGCTTCCTTTGCACGCGTTAAGTAGTCTTATTGACATTTTGGTTTTGATTTAAGGATCCTTTCGTACTCGACTTTAGTACTCCTTTTAAAAGATGTTTCTGAAATTATGCCTTGTTCCATTGAACTTTGGTTTTCACTTAACTCTGAACTGTTTTCTTCACTAGGTGACATTCAGTTTTAAATTTAATAATACAAAAATTTAGAGGGGGTGCTTTTGAGTTTTTGGTGCCAATTAGCCACCAGGGTTGTCAGCAGTGTGTGCTCTTCGTGATCTGCACAATACTTTACCTGGAGTACAGTTCTTTACTACTCACAGATTTTGTGATTTGGAAGTTTAACTCTTGAGCTTCAGCCTCAATTTCTTTATGTGTTAAATGAAAATAATAAGTTTCTCATTTAAATAGTGTTGTTTTTGAGATGAAATTAACATTTTCTAAATTTCAAAGTGCTAGGTCAGTTTTAAGACTTTAAAAAATATGTTCAGGACCTCATGAGATAGTCCCTGCTATGTACTTTCTCTCACAGTGCTTTTTGATCTTTGTGATTTGTACATCCTCTTGTTTGTAAGTCTGGAGAAAACAGATTGTTTGATTTGGTATGTTGAATTCCATCTTAGCTTGATGGTTTGATGCTTTTGAGGCTTTTGTTTTCAGCATTACACATTCTGGTATTTAAATCTATCTTAATGCTATTTAGGAATCTCAAAGTATCAAAATTGAAAAGAATGTTATAAATTGTTAGATTTAGCATCCTTGTTTTACATATGGGGCAGCTGAGACCTGGGGTAGGGTTGGGGGGCACAATATTTAAAGACTGTCAGACCTTGAGTTCTAGCTTAAAGTGTTAGATGCCCAAATCAGTGCCCTGTCCACAGTGTAATCCATGTTATTTCTGTGTGATTGAGCAAGCAAACTCCATTGATTTAAATAAAGATGGTACTGCTGTTGACAGAGGCTGGACCTCTATAAGTTTAAGAGAGTGGAGTCTTTTTCTAGTCACATTAACAGAAAAAAAAAAAAAGCTAGTAGATATGTTTTTATGTGATCTTAGTTCATTTATACCTGCTTGTCTCCTTCTTGGCTTCTTTACTCTCAGAACACTAAGCTCTCTACAGTGACTGCCGTGGTTCCAGACATCCCAGGTTTCCGCAAGATCCTCCCCCGCTCAGAATACATCATCATCCCTAAGAGCAGCCTCCAGGAGGATCAAAGCTGCTCTCAGCTGGAGCTATGTGTAGCTCAGAACCAGATGTCCCCTAAAGGACCTTCTGTTGTATCTAGCACTGCCCCCGAGACAGTGCCCAGCCACGTGGGCCTAGCAGAGCAGTGCCTGGCTGAGGAGACTCTGACGGAGGAGGTGGGAGCCCTTGCTCAGCCAGGTGCTGTACAGGAGATTGCTACTTCAGAGATCCTCACCCAGGATGTACTCCTGGAGGAGGCTTCCTTGGAGGTAGGGGAGAGCCACCAGCCTTATCAGACCAACCTGGTAATTGAAGAGACCTTACTGAACAGCACATCAGAACTCCCCACTGGAAGCCTGGCTGTGCCCCGCACTCAGGCTGGGGAGAGTGTGTCGGTGGTGACAGTCATGAGGGTAAGTGATGTTTTGCTTTATATGGAGTTACTAAAAAAGCAGCCAGCAGCACCATGTGGTGTCATTTTGGAGCAGTGTAACTAAGAGCATTACATGTCTCTTCTAGTGCTATTATGGCACTTCCTTTGGACATTTCTGATCCCTGAGCTTGCTCCAAAGTTCTCAGTTTCTTGGGCTCTCTTACCAACTCTTCTTTAACCCAGCATTAGCAGGAAAATCAGAAATGATATTTAGGGCTATCCATATGCCCAGATCTTCCAGGTTATTAGTATCAGGATTTTGTGTTCCTGGTGATTACTTCAGCAAATACAGTGGCATTTTGAAATCTATATGAGAATCATTAAAATGTGTTCGTAGGCATAGATGGGAGAGGAACAAAGATAATCTCTTCAAAACTAGGTTGACTATGATAGTAACTGAGAAAGAAGAGGCAAGTCTCTGTGCTTGCCTGAAGGCAATGCTAAGTTGAGGGGAAAGGAACAGTTTCATTTATTTTATAGCCTAGTCCCCAGAAAGTAGGGGAACTACCACTATGGTCTAGTCTTTTATTCTGGGTAGAATATCATCCTCCGATAGATAGATGTTCTGTTTAGGTTAAGAACCCAACACCCTCTAGCCCATACTCCTCTGAGAAATCCATCTGAGACTGAATAAATCCTAGTTTTATTTATGGCCTCATTGTTTATGATAATGAAGTGGGCCACTAGCCTTAGCATTACTAGCATGCTAAGCACATTTGACAAGGGCATAAGAATTAGAACTTCTTGGGGCTAGGGATTTGGCTCAGCAGTAGAATGGTTGCCTAGCAAGCTGAAAGCCCTGGGTTCGGTCCTTGGCACCAAAAACAAAAATAAGAACAACAACAACAAAAAGAATTGTAACTTCTCACTAAGAGCTTATGTGTTCTGGGAAGTTCAGATCTCATAGATCTTCAGTTTTTTCATCTATTGAATGAGGATAGCACATTTTATGTGATGATTTTCTCTTTGTTCCTAAACTTTATTTTGAGATAATTTTGGATTGATTTGGTGAGTATGTTGGATAAGCACATTGAGTACTGGGCTCACTCCAGGCTTCCCGTGTTGGCATTGGCCCTGGAAGTGAAACTGTTTTCCTGTTGCCCACAGGATTCCAGTGAAGGCAGCTCCTCTTCACCAGCCACGCAGTTCATCATGTTGCCTGTGCCTACTTACTCAGTTGTGGAAAATCCCTCCCCCATCAAACTGGTGAGTACATGGAGAGCTTTTTCTTCCGAATAGTTTTCTAAAAGTCTTAGCGCCTTAGGGCTCTGGGATTGGTAAAGGTCTCAAGATTTAAGTGATCTATGTGTTCTAAAACACAGGATGTTTAGGGGTTCTGTAGGTAGAAACCACAAGATCCACAAATTCTCCTCCAGTTGTGTACACACTACTAGAGACAGTGTTGTGTTGAGCATTTGAGGCTGGTGTTGAGCTCTCTTTGTAGCCCCACCTGGCCTTAACTTCACACGGATGCTCCTGCCTCAACTTCCCGAGTGCAGGGATTACAGGCATGTGAAATTACGACCGATTGGATTCTCAGTTGATGCTTTTTTCCATCAAAATGCTTTGATGTCTGATCTGAGGTTTATCACTAAATATTTTATGTTTTGAGTATATTTTAACTGGTATTTCTCAAATTTTCTCTGATTATTCCCTGGTACTACTATGTACTAATACAGGTGAATATATATATATGTGTGTGTATGTATGTATGTATGTATGATTTTTTCCATAGACACGTGTGTTGTGTCCTACAACTTTTTTTTTTTTTTTTTTGTCTTTTTGAGACAGGGTCTCGCTATGCAGTTCAGGCTGGCTTTAAGCTCACTTTGTAGCTCAGGCTGGTCTCGAACTCACAACAATCCTCCTGCCTCAGCCTCCCGAGTGCTGGGATTACAAGCATGCGCCACCACGCCCGGCTTCCTACAACTTTTGTGAACTCATTTATTAGTTCTGGTAGCTGTTTTGTAGATTAAAATGGATTTTCTACAAAGGCAATCATGTCTGTGGGTAAAATTTTAGGTTTTTTTTTTTTGGTGGAACCTGGGATTGAACTCAGACCGTTGTGCTTGCCAGGAAGGTGCTTAGTCTACTGAGCCATCTCCCCAGCCCCAAGTTTTAGTTTTGTATCTTCCTTTCTAATCTAGATTCATGATACTTTTTTTCTTGCATTATTATGTAGAGCTCCTATAGTATAAAGCTGAATAGAAGCGCTAAGAGCAGATATATTTGTCTTTTTTTTAAAAATGTATTTGGTTGTACAGGGTCTCACTATGCAGCTCAGACTCCTAGCGATCCTCCTGTTTTCAGCCTCCCAGTGATGGGATTATAGGCGTGTGCCGCCATGCCTGGACTTGGTGGCCAGCTCAGGGAGCCCAGGAACGGGGCTGGTGCAGCCTGTGGCACTGGGGATAAAAGCCTGGTGCCTGTGCTTGTCTAGGCAGATGCTTAGTGGTGAGCTGCCTCGCTGGCCCCGATTTTCTTCTCTTTTTAATAGAAGTCCTTTATCAAATTCAAGAAGTTTCCTAATTTTACTGATGTTAGGAGTTTTTATTAGGGATGGAGGTTTAATTTTGTCAAATACTTTTTCTGTGTCTGTTTAAGTAGTTTAATGGGTTTTCTTTCTTAGTTCGTTAATTTGGTGAACCTCATTGTTTTTCAAATGTTCAACCAACATAACCTTACTGGGGACAAAACTTATTTGATCTATTTATCCCTCTTACATACTGTTGGATTTGATTCACTAAAATTTTGTTCAGAATTTTTGAATCTGTGCTCATAAGAGATGTTGCTGTCTAATTGTCTAGTACTGGGGCTCAAACTGGGGATCTGGTGCTTGCCAGGCAGGCACTTAAGCTGCTGAGCTATCTCCCCAGCCACATTATTTCTTAAATGTTTGATTTTTCTAGTGAAGTTATTGGAGCCTGGAGCTTCTTGTTTTGGAGAGATTTTGGAGACTATGTAATTCAAACCCTTCTTGCACAGTGTACCAAAGAGATATGTGTACAATGTTGACAATGAAGAACAACCCCCCCCCCCCTTTAAGGTTCTGGTTGTTTTCTTTCTCACTTTTTGTAAAATCAGATTTTATTGGTACATTTTACGTACGTATAACAATCATTCATCATAGAGAATTTGTACCTGTATATGACATAACTTGTTTGTTTTTCCCATTCCTCATCCTTCCTTTAATCCCTCCTCCCCTCCGCATTTACAAAAGCTTACTTTTTTCTCTTTCATTTTTTAGTTTTTCCTTCTTTCCTTACCTCCTTCCTTCTCCCTTGTTTCTCTCCCCATTTGAGCATTCTGGAGTTTTCTGTGTGGGAATATTTTTAAGTGCAAGTATAATTTTTAAATTACATATAGGATTATCTATATCATCAATAGGTAGTACTGTATTTTTGAGTAAGCTTTTGGTATTCTGTCTTCCAGGGAATTTTCCACTTATAAGGTTGTCAGTTGAGTTGACATAATACTCCCTTATGATCCTTTTTTCAAATTGTGGTAAAATAATACATGATGTACTATTTATTAAAGAGTTTAAGTGTACAGTACAAAAAAGTGTACAATACAGTGGCATTAAATAAATTCCAAGAACTTTTTCATTGTTCCAAATAGGAACTGTATATCCAGAGTCTCACTGTGTAGCTCAGGCTGGTCATGAACTCATTATGTAGTTCAGGCTGGCCTTGAACTCATGGTGATCATCTCTCTGGCTTCTAGAGTACTGGGATTACAAGTGTGGACCTCTATGCCTGAATCACTTTTTTTTCTTAAGATACCGACATTAATTGCACCCATTTTCTTTTCTATTATAGATGGTTAGTGCTATAAATTTTTGCTAAATACTGCTTTAGTACCATCCCACAAATTCTGACATATTTTAATTTTGATTCATTTCAAAATACTTTTTGAGTTACTTCTTTGTACTTGGTACAGAATCTTAGTATACAGCTAGGACTCAGTGATCTTCCTGTTTTCAGCCTCCCCAGTGCTGGGATTACAGGCATGGGATTACAAACACCTGGTTTGAGTTACTTCTTTAATGCATGAGTTACATAGAAGTATGTTACTTACTTTCCAAATATTGGGGATTTTCCAGATGTTTCCATTATTGTTGTTGTTATTATTTATTTACTTATTTATTTTGGTACCGTGGATCAAGTTTAGGACTGTATGCTTGCCGGACAGGTGCTTATACCACTGAGCTAGTTCTCCAGCCCTACATTTCTATTATTGACTTATAATTTCTTTCGTGGAGGGTCGGGAAGATAGCTCAGCAGACGAAGTGCCTGCTTTGTGAAGTGCAGGGGCCAGGGTTCAATTCCAGGTCTTGCATGCTTTGCTGGCCCTGCCCCCAGAGCTTGCTAAGCTGGCAACTGGAGTCTGGGCATGATGGTGCACGCCTGTAATCCCAGCACTGGGGATGCTGAAACTACAAGTCTGAGCTGTGTAGTGAGACCCACCTGCCTGGCAAGTGCAAGGTCCTGAGTTCAATCCCTGGTACCACAAAAAAAAAAAAAAAAAGAAGAAGAAGAAAACAAAACAACTCTCTTCTATACTTTCTTTTTATGCTATAAATTTTTGCTAAATACTGCTTTATACCTTTGCTAAATACCTAGCTTTATGGTTTACAATACCGGAATCTTTTCAAATTCATTTTGAGATTTGTTTAATGGCCCACAGTATGGTTTATTTTGATGATTGCTCCATGTACATTTCAAGAGAATGTATTTTCTGCTGTTGGAGTGTTCTATACATGTCAAATTAAGTCAGTTTGATTGATTATGCCCTTCAACTTTTTTTTTATGGTCCTTTTTTTTTTAGTTCTCACTTTCTATTTACTTGTTCACCAATTATTGAGAAAAGGCATCCAACCATTACAGATTTATTTATTTCTTTTCTGCAGAACAGAATATATTGGGGATTGAAAGTATCTAAGAGAGACAGAAAGGGACTAGAATGGATTGCTTATTTAGTTCTTCTTACTATTATGTTACTTTTGTAATTCTCCATTTTATTTTTTTATGTATTGGGTACATGGTCTACGTGGTCTCTAGAGGGTGTCACTATGTAGATCGGACTCAGTGATTCTCCTGTTTTCAGCCTCCCAAGCATTTGTGTCTTTTGACTTTTATTGGTTGCATAAATATTTAGGGTTGTCAGGTGCTCTTGATGAATTGGCCCTTATGTCATAAAGTGACCATTTTTATGTCTAGTAATATTATTTGTTTGAAATCTTACTTGATGTCCAAATTTTTTTATTAGTGTGATGTTCCCTTTTTGCATTCTTTCATTTTGAAGTGGTTTACGTCTTTGTATTTACAGTGGATTTTCTCACCCCACCCCATGGCCAACATATAATTTTGACACAAAAACAAGATCTCACAATTTATCTTTTAAATAGAATTTAAGGCTTTTATGTTTAATATGATTATTGATATCGTTAAGTTTAGGTATGTTATCTGTTTGTCCCGTATGTCTTATTATATTTCTTTTCAATTGAATTTTTATGAATCTATTTCTCCTTTTAATGGCTTATGTACTGTTGACTTTAGTTTGGTTATTTTAAGTTTGTTCAATGTAATAGTATGCATTTTTAAGTTTTGTGGGGTTTTTTGGCCAGTTCAGCCCACCCTGAGGGTGGGGTTGGTGTGGCATGTAGTACCAGGGATCGAATTGCAGTCTCTGCCTAAGCTTGCCTAAGCAGGTACTTTAGGTTGCTGAGCTATCTCACTGGCCCATAGTATGCATTTTTAAATTATCACAGTTTTGTTTTAACCTTCAAAAGGCTCTGGTATAGATAAGCAATGCATCTAGTTGTGTTTGTTGTTGTTGTCGCAGTACTGGGTATTGAATTTGGGACCTTGCATTTTCCAGGCAGGTGTTTATGCCACTGAGCTATTTCACTGGCCCAACAATGTATTCTTTGTGTGGTTTTTATTATTGTTTTTTGAGGTGGTATCTCATTATGTTATCCAGGTTGGTCTTCAACTCCAGGGATCCTCCCTCCTCGCCCTCCCAAGTAGCTGGGACTGTAGGGATCGGGTAACTATTAGGTTAAACAGTATGCTTTTGGTTAAAATAGATGGAAAAGGTGTAGCCACTATTATCTCGATTCATGGAGAAAAAGCTATTTGTCTTGAGCACCTTGTGATCTTCCAGGAACAGTGACTGTTCTTCCCAGGGGTGGTGGTGCACACTTGTAATCCTAACACTTGGGAAGCTGAGGTAGGAGTATTGCTGCAAGTTTGAGGCCAGTCTAGGTCACATAGTGAGTTCAAGATCAGCCTGAGCTACATAAGACCCTGTCTCAAAAAACAAAATAACAACTACAACAAAAATGACTGTTCTGCCATGCGCTAAGAAGTACTAGCCAAGCCACTGTGGTGGAGCATGCTGGTAATCCCAGCACTCAGAGTGAGGCAGGTTGCAAATTCTGGGCCACCCTACAAAAGCAAGACTGTCTCAAACAAACCCAAACCAAACAAAAAAGTCCTAGGAAAAAAGCAAAGTATCATTCAAGATCTTCTTAACATTAAAAAAAATAATAATAAAGAATAAAAATTTGGGCTGGGGAGATGGCTCAGTGGGATAAGTGCTTTCCTGGCAAGTGCAAGGGCCTGAGTTCAATCCCTTGTTCTGCGAAAAAAAATTTAAAAAAGTAAATAAATAAAGAAGATCTTCTTGAACATTTCCAACAGTGTTCAAGATCTTCTAGAAAAGTGTTTTGTGCATAATTATGAGGTAATAAAATAGTGTGGAATATTAGCATTTTTTTATAGTCATTATTATAAGCTACTCTAGGAGTATTTCCAGGTTTATATTAAATGTACTCGGAGAAATTTCCAGATTCTAGGGGCCAGGGAGATGGCTCACTGGAATAAGTGCTTCCCTGGCAAGCACAAGGGGCTGATTTCAATCCCTGGTTTTGCCAAAAAAAAAGAAAGAAATTTCCAGATTCATATTAATTTACTCAAAACTAAGCTTTCTGACTTTTTTTTTTTCTGCTTCAGGATGTTCAATAATTGAGCTATAGTCTGAGTTAAAGATACGAGAATTTACATCCCAGTAATAATACTTTCTTGCAAACCTATAGAATCTTTAACAATTTAATAAGTGGATGCTTTCTCATTCTTTACCACATACTCCTTGAGACATTCCCGTGAAATAGGAAGAGCAGGAGACCAGGGTCCGTAAATTAAGCTGAGTTATTCTCAGATCATTCAGTTTGTGGCAAGGTTTGAACTTAAAGATTGGGCTCCTTCTTTAGTGCCACATCTCTGCAGATATCCTTGACTTGGTACCATTATAGGAAACAGCTTTTCTTCAGGCTTCCTGGCAGAGGTAGCTGATGTTAGTTTGTTTCCCAAGGGAGGTTTTTGATTTTTTGGTCAGGCTAAGGAAGCTGGGTAAACATTTATAAATGACAGGACACATCTGATAAGGGAATGTTTTCTTTCCCATATTCATCTAGAAATGAGCCATGTTTAATGAATGAGTGGTTTCTGTTTGTTTCTGGAATGTAGTAACTCACTGCAATACATTTTGCTGGAAGGGAAGACAGTAAAGATGGTGAAGGCAATGGTTGAATATATTCATATGCAAATAACTTCATTCCTATTCAATATCAAAGGACCTGGTTTCTATTCTGAGATTTTTTTTTTTTTTTTCTTGTCTTGCCCTCAGTAACTATGAATCTATTTCTGTATCCCTGACTCAAAGGGTTCTCTGATTTTTAACTACCAAGAATAAAGATGCGGCAAATTTTTTCAGAGCCAGAAGGTGCAGTTAGGTGCATAGAATTAATTGCACGCCAAAAATCCAGATATAAATTCTGGGGTCTAGTCTTGCCCTGAGTCACTTTGAGACAAAGCTTTTAACTACACTGAGCCTCAGTAGTAATAATAGCTACTTAATAACTGCTGAGAGTATTAAAGGAGTTATTGGAATTGTTTAGCACTGTCTAGTACTACAGCAGAAAATGCCATCTTCCCTCCCTCCCAGCTAGCATACTTCAGTGTCTCAGTTGCCCAGATAGTTGTTTCTGCTCCAGTTCCTGTTGTTCCTGTCTCTTAGAAATGGCTGGTCACTGTGATGCATAGCTGGTCATTATGAAGCAAGTTGTATAAACCAATTCCCAATGGATAAGCCAGTCTGCCTCTACTTCCTGTTTGGTTATAGTGTATAAGCCCTAGACGACCAGAGATTGGGGCCTGATACTTTGGGAATGATCCTGATCAGTTGATATAAATAAATCTGCTTCCAAATCGGCGGTGTCATTTAGCTGTTTGTGCTTGCTGTTGCAGTACCTTGCTTAATTAATAGCAACTATAGTGTCGTCATTATTTTGGCACCTGTGTTAACTGTGAGCAGCTGCCTTTTTCCTTTTGAACTCAAGTTTCATTTTTGACAAGAAGGACTTATATATTAGGATTTTACTAGTGTTGACCTTTTGTGATACCATGAACAGCTGTTCTTTTATAAACTGTACCCTAATGTTGTGGTTGTAATGAATAACAGGGTCTGACAGAGACTGATCATGTTTGATTTTTATACTTTTTTTTTTTTTTTTTTTTTAAACAGACAACTACCTATACCCGCCGGGGCCATGGGACTTGCACCAGTCCAGGTTGTTCCTTTACATACGTCACCAGGCATAAACCACCTAAGTGCCCAGCCTGCGGTAATTTCCTAGGCGGAAAGTGGATCCCAAAGGTAAGGCCCTTTGGCTCTCATTGCTTTGGAAGCCCAGCAAACAAAGTAGGCTTCCTGTTCCCCATAGGGGTAGATCACTTTTTGTTTTTTTTGAGAGCAGTTCTCACTATATTGTTCGGTATGTAGTCCAGGCTGGCCTTGAGCTCACTGTGTAACCCAGGCTGGCCTCCAGCCTCAGCTCTTGGGTATCAGGATTCTAAGTGTATGCCACAGGCAGATCATGTTTTAAAAGTAAATATTCATTTTATTTTGACAGGTAAATACTTATTGCTGTAAATTGTTGGTTTAAAAAAGAAAAATAGAATGAAATGTTAGCCATAATGTTGTATCATCCAAAGAAAAGCCACTATTAATTGTATTTTCTTGTAATCTTTTTCTATAAGTTCTATATCTTGTTTCTATTTCACCATTAAATCTTCTCTCTCTCTCTCTCTCTTTTGTCTTTTTGAGACAAGATCTCACTATATGCAGTTCAAGCTGGCCTTGAACTCACTATGTAGCCCAGGCTGGGGTTGACCTCCCAGTGAAACTCCTCCTACCATCCCCAAGTTCTGGTATTACAGGTGTGCTGTAATCTGTCTGGCTGCTGTAGCCTAACCCTTACTTTTACAGTGTATATCTTTGCCTCCCCTGCCTTCCTCCTCTCCCCTTCCCTTCCACACTCCCTTTGTTTCCCTCTCTTGTCTCTCTTATTTAGCCAGACTAATATGTGTCTGAAATAAGCACATGATACTGTAATATGTGATGACTAATTGTAAATGTTCTTCCATGAAGCATCTCTAGGTTTTCCTTGGAAAGAATGGATGATCTCTCTTACTTAGCCATCTTTACAGTTTGACAGTGTTTCTTTATGTCATGTGACCTTTAAACTTCCTGCAGCTTTTAGCCATATATGATGCTCAGTAAATAAAAGAGCAGCACAGGGCCCCGTGAAGTTCAGTGCAGTGTATTATTATTCACTTGTATGCTTGGCACTGACTAGATAAAATATACTACTACTCATGCTTTTATTTTTTATGTATTTGGTACAGGGTCTCACTATGCAGCTCAAACTTGTGATGATCTTCCTGCTTTCAGCCTACCCTGCTGGGATTACAGGCATGCATCACCATGCCTAGTCTGTACTCATGCTTTTTATATAATTCTAAATTTTAGGTCCAAAATATGGTATATGTGGTTCATTCTGAAGTAGTTCAGACAGGAAGAACATAAAGACTGGAATAGTCAAGGAAGATTTAGTAAAATAGATTTTTTTTTTTTTTTTGTAGAACTAGGGGTTGAACTCAGGCCCTTGTGCTTACCAGGCAAGTGTTTATTCTGCTGAGCCATCGCCCTGGCCCCAAAATAGATGATTTTTTTTTTTTTTTTTTTTTTTTTTTTTTTTTTTTTT
>PVKA01000111.1:0-116641 GCA_004027165.1 Ctenomys sociabilis | reverse complement strand
GGCTCAATGAGTTTGCCTAGGTCAGTGATAGCCATTAAGAGACCGAGTGCTTAAATTGCAAGCCACTGATTTATCACAGTGTCAACACTGCAATTAAGCCTGAATGTGAGGTTTTAGTTTAGGAAAGAAAACCCATGTACTTGGGTCTTAGGTCAATAGAGAGGGCTCTGAGTGCCCACTGTGCCACACATGCTATAGGTTTACCACCTCTGAATCCTCAGCCTAAGTTTATAAAATAGGCTTGGGTAGGATTATGGCTGGTGGTCATGTTTTTAACTTAGCATGACCCTCTGAGGTATCAATTTATACAGGGACAAGGATTATTTTGGCTAATTTAGCCAAAATATATAGTCAGTCCATGACTTAGATATAACATATCTAACACCTGAACAGTGTCAGGTGTTCAGGAGCCAGCCATGGGACCCCAAGTGCATAGGAAAAGAGGTAGGGGTGGGGGTGGCCTGGTGCACAACTGCCTTAAGGCTGTTTACCCAGCTGCATTGCAGGAGTTTGACTTGGGTTCTGTCAGCTGCTGCCTGGGCTCACAGTTCCATAGGAGAGGTGACTGGTGCTGAAGTAATAAAGAAACTAAAGAGAAAATAAAAGAAACTAAAGAAACATCTCCTGATTGATGGAAATGGTGCTGGAGAAGATTGCAGAATTAATCTGCTAGTAAGAAGTTTCATTAAGTGTTGTATCTCTGGATCCCAAGAAGAGGGATACAGCCAGGACCAACATAAACCATCCTAATGTGAGATTTTGGTGGGCAAAACTTTACAATGAAATAAAATACAGCATTACAAGGAACGCATGAAAAACTTGCCTAGTGAGAAAATTCTTTAAGCAAAACAAATATGAAAAAATTACCAAGAATATGGTGCTTTGGTAAAGGTGATGCAACATCATCTGACAGAAATGAAACCTTAAAGGAAACAGGCTCTGGGGAAAGATTTAGAGCATCTTTCAAATGTTAAAGAAAGCATGTAAGACAAGCTGAAGTTGCAACAGAAAGTTTTGTGTTCTTAGCACCACCCATGAACTTCTGCGAACACTGGAAAGTGATGAAGAGCTCTGGGAAGTAGAAGTGCAAGAAACAAGCATAAGAAATGGATCTTAAGCCATATCAAGTTAATCACTCAGCATTCCCAAGAATATTGAAAGAACTACATGATCTTAGTGTGTTTAGAATTTATTTTGCTCTTGAAAGATTTAAAGATTTTTTAGAGAATACTTTGCTTTTAAATATTAAAGCTTATTTCGTATTTCTTCACTTAAAGGAAAATGACTTCAGTATTTTTTTATTGAAACATTTTTAAGTTTATTTTTTTTTAAAGGTATTTGGTACAGGGTCCAGCTTGGACTTGTAGTGATCCTTCTGTTTTCAGCCTCCCCCGTGCAGGGATTACATGCACGTGCCACCATGCCCCGACTAGGGGGCTGGGTCAGTGCACAGCTGGGTGGGACTGGCGTGGCATGTGGTGCTGGGGATTGAATCCTAGTCCTTGCACTTGCCTAAGTAAGCACTTAGTCCACTGAGCTATCTCACTGGCATGAATTTTTTAAGTTTTAAAAGACAAAACCACACTCAGGTATGTTTAATAAAGTGTCAGGTGTTCAAAACTGAGGCCTGGTCAAAAGAGGTGGATCACTGGGAGCATGACCTGGAAAGATACATTCTTGGCCTCGGCTCTTCCCTGCTTCTGGAGATTATGGGTTGAGCAGCTTTTCTTCATGATGCACTTCCCTCACATGGTGTCTGCCATGGAGCCAACTAACCATAGACTGAATCCACTGGATCTGTCAGCCAGAATAAACTTCTCTTCCGTGAAGTTGTGGGTGTCAGGTATTTTGTCACAGTGACAAAGTACTATAATGTTATAGTCTGATCAGTTGACTAAATTATTTTGGTGCCTTGACAGGGCACATCATGGTGAGAGTGTATAGTGATACAGAACTGCTTTTATAATGACTAGGAAGTGGAGGGGGAGAGGAGTGAGGTTCTATAATTCTGTGTAAGAGTACATTCCCAATGTACTAAAATTTCCAGTTTGCAGCACTAGTTTGGAGGGCAAGCTTTTTCTACACAGACCCTTAGGGGACACCTGAGATACAAACAGCATTAATTAGTACAGTTCTGGGGTTAGTGCTTCATTTCTAACTTGCTTCCCATGTTTGTACCTGTAAGATCTTGGACAACTTATCTCATACTTTTCTCTTGACTTAGGTTTCTTCTTACCTGTACATGGAAGTTCATAACAGTACTTGTCTCATTAGGGTCATTGGAGGGGTTGAATGATATCATCCATGTAGAGTGGTTGTGGCAGTTTCTTATACATGTTAAATCCTCAGCAAAAGGTACCTTGTCTTTTGCTAATTACACTAATGTTAGATATTGTATCTAACATTAGTGTAATTGTATCTATTACTGCTATTCATGTTATCTCTGGGGTTAGGAAGGACCTAGTGTAGTGTCTCAGGAGGTTCCTTTGAGTTTTTGAGCCCTTTTTCTCAGGTGTGCCTTTGAAGCCATCAGTTTATTCCCACTCTGTTCCTTAAGATGCTTTTCCAGCTACAGTAGGGATATTAAGTTGGATGGCACTCAGAATCCTCTTTGGACCTTCTTCACCCATGCAGAAACACCTCTGTGAAATGACTTGTGTCCTTTGCTTTTCAAGGAAGTAAGGTGGGCTTTGCTGTTTTGGGCCTCTTTACTTTGTACTCTTGCACTTCTCATGTGGACACCCCTGTGTATGTGTATTCTGTTTCATTGAACTGGTATTTCAGTCATGATTCTCTTACAGGATTGAGCTCATGGCATGAAAAGTTTTTTTCCTTAGTTACCTACTCTCTTCTGACTTGCTCAGTTAGATTCTCCACCTTCCTCCAGCAGTCAAATGAGTGTGGGAAGAAATGGTAACATTTCAGCATCTGTGCCCTTTTACATTTTAGGGATAAAAGGACTGGTGATCAGTTAACTCATCTCTTAAGGTTTCTAGCAGAAGAGAATGATAGACTAAAGACAAATGACCTGTTAACTTCATGCATGCAACTGTCAGCACCTTTTCCATTAATCCTATTTCTCAGGGATTGCTGTGCTATTAACTGCAGAATCTTAAATTTCCTAGTACTTACTTTTAAGGCTACAAATACAAATCATTTGTACAGACTCCAGACGTGCCTATGTCATCAGGAAGTGACTCATCTATTGTATTGTCACAGAGTTCAGACTGGCTAAAGTTAGCCCAAATATGTGGCATAGTTCCTAGTGAACTGGAAGGGACAAAAGAGTATATAAAGTTAGCTCAGGGCTTCATTCTTACGGACTCTGATAGCAGATATTGTGGTCTGTGAATGGGCAGCTTTTGTATTTGGCTTTATCTTGAAAGAAAGCAACATCTAAAACTAGGTTGGGTGGGGACTGGTGGCACACTGTAATCTCATCACTCTGGGAGACTGTGACAGGGGACCACAAGTTCTCATTAGGAGTGACGTAGCAACTCAGTGAGACCCTGTCTAAAAATTTAAGAATCAATGGGGATATAGCTCAGCGCAAATGCCCTGGGTTCAATACCAAGCACCCTCCACACAGACAGAGGGTATAGACACAGGAGCTGTGGCTCAGTGATTAGTACTTACCCTGGTTTCATCCCTGGCACCAAGAGGATGGAGGACAGGGTGAGATATAGGAATGTTGAGATCACCAGGTAGTGTTTTTGCTCAACTGTCTTACATCATTCTTTCTGCAAAGAATTCTTATCTGAAATAGCCTACTTGTAGGCAGTATTTTGCTCAAAGATTGCGTCTCAAAATACAACTTTAGTCTATTGTTTCCTTGCTGACTTTTCTCTGTCCTGTAGTAAATAAGCTTCTGTGAAGTTTAGTTGGAAATTTTTTCTGTGCTTACTCATCTTTAGGGACTACCATAGGTTAGTCTCTTAGAATGTTTTACTGTAGAGTTTTTTTTTTTTTTCTTTTTTTGTCTTTTTGAGACAGGGTCTCACTGTGCAGTTCAGGCTGGCCTTAAGCTCACTTTGTAGCTCAGGCTGGTCTCGAACTCACAACGATCCTCCTGCCTCAGCCTCCCGAGTGCTGGGATTACAGGCCTGCGCCACCACGCCCGGCTCATCACTTTTTTTTTTTTTTTTTTTTTTTTTTTTTTTACTATAGAGTTCTTAACAATCTTCTGCTAGTGGTCCTTGGCCAGGAGAAGTACACTGTCCAGATGGTTTTGGAAATGTGGGTTTATAACAGGATCATAGTTTTGAGTTTATGCTCCTGCACATTGAAAACTTGGGTACCCAAAATGTTGTCTTGCTTTTTTTACAAACATTGAGAGCCTAAGCCTGTGGTATTTCATGGTAGAAAATGAGGATTTGTGAATATTGCCTTAAATTGCATAACTAATTAGGAATGAAGTTGAATATAGATAGACCCCAGCTTTTAGATTTCATGTGTCTTAGTTTATGGTACCTTTCATTATACAAATGGGGAAGAAAACTTTCTGAAACCTATCCCAGAGAAAACCACTGCTTTAAAAAAAAATAAGTACACATTTGTGTGTGAACGTTGTTTTTCCATAGTGGCGGTGCTCACTGATAAAAGCTAAGACATTTAGAACTTTAAAAGTAGGTCCGAGATAGCAGATGCAGTTTTTGACAACTTCAATATTTTCTAGCACATTATCAGTATGTATGAGTTAGCTTGACCCCGTGAAGTATGTGGCATAGTCGTAAAGTCATTTTAAGTGCTGAGGGACTAGAGTGGTGTCTCGGTGAGAGAGTACTTACCTGGCAAAAAGAGGTCCTGGGTTTGATTCCTAGCACTGCAAAACAAACAAAATAGAAGATTTACTGAAAGATAAGGTGTTCCTGAAACATGTGGAAACATGGGTGTGAAGTTATGACCGTACTGGAAAAGACTGAACATGATGAAAGCACCGTCAAGGTAAACAGCTTTGAAGCCCAGTGTGGCAGTGCGTCAACCACTTTCTAGATAGATACACAGAATTGGTCTTGGGACAACCAAAAATCAAACTGAAAAATGACATAATTTGCTTGATAAAAAGACATGTGAATAAGAAATTTCTCTAGAGAAGACCCTGAATCAGAAGACTTACATTTATACTAGTTTTATAATTGGGACATTAAGATAGCATTTTTTCTTGGGTTAAGTTTCCTCTGTATTGCCCATATATTTTTATTAAGAGGATCAAATAAAAATAATTGTGAATGTTTTTAATGTAAAATGCCTTGTGCATACAAAAGTATTCTTATTTTTTTTCTAGGAAAAGCCAGCCAGAGTCAAAGTGGAATTGGCCTCTGGTGTCTCCTCCAAGGGTTCTGTGATTAAAAAAAATCAGCCGCCTGAGCAAAATTCCTCTAAGGAAAATGCCTGCAAACTGACTCTGGAGAATTCAGAAGCTGTAAGCCAGCTCTTAAATATAGCTCCTCCAAGAGAAGTAGGCGAGGAGAATGAATGGGAGGAAGTGATCATCTCTGATGCCCATATTTTGGTTAAGGAATCTCCTGAGATCTGTGGTGCAACAGATGCTAAGATGCCAGTCATCAAGTCTGAAGTCACTCTGGCGACAAATGAGAATGACAGTTCCGGGCTAGAAATCCCACCACTGCCGGCTGAGGGGACCAGCACCTCCACCCAAGTCCCAGCTCCTAGAAAGCCTACAGGGTAAATCAGAAGGATTATATATTACTGGGAGTGGATTTAGAATAGCTGCTTTGGAGTGTCCCATGTTTGCTTTGCTTTGTTATTGCAGGATTCATGAGTAGCAGAGCTCAGTTAATGGTCCTCTTACAGATACAAAAATCAAGGCCTAGAGACCTGTACTGATTTGCCTTTCTCTCTACATTTTGCTATCCACACGCTGTTGTTAGGTTCCTTGTGTAGATTGTCTTATCAAACTCCCAAAGCAATTGTTAGAATTTTGTTGGTGTAGGCTGTGGGCAGTGTAACAAACTATGAGTTAGAAGTACTGGATATGGGATTTAGAAAGATAATCCTTGTTAAGGTACCGTGTAGATAGTCCTTCCTGACAGAGGATTCATTTCTAATTTTAACTAGGCTTCTGCTTAACCTTGGGCA
Source organism: Ctenomys sociabilis (assembly GCA_004027165.1). Classification (NCBI taxonomy): domain Eukaryota; kingdom Metazoa; phylum Chordata; class Mammalia; order Rodentia; family Ctenomyidae; genus Ctenomys; species Ctenomys sociabilis. Next base: position 110,542 of record PVKA01000111.1, on the reverse strand, counting down.
TAAGTTGCTTCATGCTGCTGGTCTTTAAAGTTCTTTCTTCTGAAAACCCCTGAGTTGGATATTGAGAAATCCCTATCTTAATAGGCTAACCGTGCTGAGAAAACAAGTATGTGTAAACTATAAATATTTGAGACACCTTCTCTTTCTGAATAGGACAGTCACTAAGTTTGGGCTTTTCTCACCTTTTCTTTACTAAAGGCTTAACTGGATTCAACATGCAGCCCTTTCTGGTGCTAGTAGAATGTTTTTATTTATATTGTGGTTCTCATCTGGGAATAGCTTTACTCCCAGGGGACATTATAGCACTGTTTAGAGGCATTTTTGGTTGTCATAGTTGGGGAGGGACCTGTTGCCAACATCTGGAAGAATATTAAACATCCTTAACACACTGGGTAGCCTCAGCAACAAGTAGTCTGGCCCCATATTACACTTTTATGTCTTTTGTCCCTTAAAGTGTAAGTAGTTACTCTCTACTTTTACGTATTAGAAATTTGAGATTAATGGAAGAGTAAAATTGCTTATACGGTGTCACCCAGCTACACAATAGTTGAAGTGAACTCTTTATTTATTTATTTATTTATTTTTCTGAGCTGCAGGGGTGGAACCGAGACCTTCTTCCATGGAGCTACATTCCCAGTTGTGTTTAAGACATCTCACCAAGTTATTCCATGCTGGCCTTGAACTTAAAATCTGTCTGCCTGGTCTTCCTGATCTGGCAGCATTACAGGCACACACCAGTGCACACAGCTAAAACTCTTCCTAAAGCCTAATAAACCTAATAGCACTTAGTAAAGTGCTGTATGGAGCTAGGGATATAGCTCAGTGGCACAGAGCCTGCCTAGCAAGTGCAGCTCCCTGAGTTTAATTCCCAGATCAAAAAAAAGTGCTACACGGAGATTATGCTTTCTACCCCTTGGTTCAGAATTTGCAGATTTTTGTTTTGTTTTGTTTTTGATTTAAATTTTTTCTCCCCCCCCCAGAGACCTACTCAACACTGGGCCCAGGACTCCAGAGCTTAAAGGCAGAGCACGGGGCAAACCCTCATTACTGGCTGCAGCAAGACCCATGAGAGCGATTCTGCCTGCCCCAGCTAATGTGGGGCGAGGCAGCAGCCTGGGCCTGCCCAGGACCAGGCAGACCTTTTCCCTGAGTGGTAAGGGCTGAAATAGAGCTGGGAGGAGGGCTCTGTGGTGGGAAGGAGTGAGGTGGAATGTGGAGGTGAGAAACCTGGGGAGACTAAATGCACAGAAGTCATCATTTTTCTCCCCTGGTTCTCTCAGATAAGACTTCCTCTGTCAGGACTTGTGGCCTGAAGCCAAGCACGCTGAAGCAGCTGGGTCAGCCTGTGCAGCAGCCTCTTAGCACCAGTGATGTGAAGGTACGATCAGAAACATAGGCCATGTGGGTGTCTGGCCACTCCCCCGAACAATTCCCTGAGTATAAAAAGCAGACCTCATACTCCAAAATTGACAATGGTAGACTTCTACAAGGAAGTAAGCAGGATGATTTCTCTATTGTAATTTCTTGTTATAAACTGAATACAGCATGTTTTCAAACCTTTTATTTAGAAATAATGTATAATTTAGAACAAAAAGATTCCCCAAATAAAAGCACTGCAAAGAACACCTATATACACTTTATTCAAAGTTACCTGTTAAGAAATCAGCTCATTTTACATTATCATTTTTGTTCCTACTGCCCTTTTATGTGTATACATGTGCATGTGTGCTTTAAATATACATAATTTAAGGGCATGTTACATGACCTTTTACTCCATAATGCTTCCTTGCGTTTTTTTTTTTTGTTTTTTTTTTTTTTTTTTTTTTTTTTTTTTTTGTAGAACTGGGGATTGAACTCAGGCCCTTTCACTTGCCAGGGAAGCGCTTATTCCACTGAGCCATCTCCCCAGCCCCCCTTCCTTGTGTATTTCTTAAGAATTGAGGTATTCTTTTACTGCAAAGTCTTTTCACTATTTAGTGTGTTTATATTCTAGTTCTGTCAGTGTTATTCAGTTGTATCATTTATGTAGCATTTTTTTCTCCACTGTAGGATTCAGCCTTGGATCAAATACTGGATTTAATGTCATGTCTTTTCAGCCTGCTTTTAAAAAATGAATGCATGCATGGTTATTATAGAAAATAAAGAAAATTCATGTGTACTAATTTATTAACAATCTAATGTGTTCTCATTTAGCTTTGAGGTCTTTCTTGGTGTGTGTGTATGTGTTGAAATAGCCTCTATGTAATCTCACATTTGTGTGTTCAAATACATTTTTTTTTTTTTTTAAACACATTTAGTGCAGGGTCTACAGGGTCTCACTGCACAGATTGGACTTGTAGTGATCCTTCCTGTTTTTCAGCCTCCCAAGCAGTGGGATTATAAGTGTGCACCACCACGCTCAGTCTCATTCTGCCATGTCAGTGTGCCCTGGGGAGTGGGACCAGCAAGGTAGGCCGAGAATCAAACCTCTGGCCCCTGCGTCTGCCTAAGCAGGTGCTTTAATCCTCTGATCTATGTGGCCAGCCCCAAGTACATTTATTCTTACTTTTTTTTTTTTTTTTTTAAAGTTTTTATATCCATGTGTGGCCAGAATAATTATTACCAAATTCTCTAACTCACCACCTTTCAAACGTTACCATGACTTAAAGATCACAAACATGTCTTTTTCTTCTGTGTATATATCTTTGTGGTGCTGAGGATAGAGTGTAGGGCCCTGTGCATGCTAGACAGTACTGTTATCACTGAGCCACATTAACCAGCCCAGTAACATTTTTATATCACAGCCAGTAAATGTACGTGTTAAAAATGTAGAAATTGGGCATAGTGGCTATAGTCACAGCTACTCAGGAGACTGAGATAGAGGGAAATCACAAGTTTTAGTCTAGCCTGGGAAATTTAGCAATGCCCTGTATCAAAATAAAAACTTAAAAGACCTAGAGCAATAGTTCAGAGCTATGTAGGACCTTTGAGTTCAATTTCCAGTTCCACAAAAAAAAGCTCTTCTCTTTTTATGTAGTCACTTGGTGTGTCCCATTTCTCTTTACAAAATACTGCTTTCAAGTCTTTGATTTCATGCCTCTTCAGTCTATAGTTTAAAAACTGTCACAGACCGGAGTGGACTAGGGGCATCAGTCTTCCATTTCCTGTACCATGTGCTCATTATCAGGTGTCTTTTTTTTTTTTTTTTTTTAATGATTCTAAACTTTGCGTGGCAAGATTATCAATGGACTTTTACTTGAAGGGCTGTTTGTCTTGTACCCTGATGGTGGCAGCAGCTTTGGGTGTATGTGCATAACCTTACGGTGTGTAGGAAGGAACCTGGATAACTCAGCTCCTATAGAATCCCTTCCTATATAATACTCCATCATTTGGCTGAACCCCACTCTTTTCTATAGTTTATCTTTCTTAACCCTTGGGTGTTTGTTAAAAGCCACCAAGTCTTACACTATTCTTGAATCAGTTAACAGGAATATGAGGTCTTACTTTCTCAAAATTAACCTACATTCGCTTTTACAGAATAATTTTAATTTAGTATGTCTTCTTTATCTTTTTATTCTTTTTTTAGTTGTATAAGTAATATATGCATTCATTAAAGAATACTGAATAATATTACAGATCATGGTAAAGAGAGAAAACCAATGGTCTTCCTCTAGCATGCTCAGTGATACTGGGAATAGTTTTTAGATGACTTCTGTGCTAAAATTGTTCAATCATATGTATACTTGCGTATCATTTACATTATTTTATCACCTGATTGTAGTTGTGAATTTGATTTGTGGTGTTTCTAATGCACAGTGTTAGAAGCTACACAGAGTAGCAATCCCTAGACTTGGACAGTGTTCTTCAGTGGGCCGGTGACTGTCATTTGGCAGTGCAGAGGGCTCAGAGAGTACAGCCTACAAATTCCCTAGGACATCATTCTCTAAGTTGTTTTATCAACAAGACCTCAGAAGTTAGGTTGAGGCTTAAAAGCAGCACTAAATAACTTGTTTTGATTTGCAGCTACCAAGTGGCCTAAACAACAGGACATCTCAAGTGAAGGTTGTAGAGGTCAAGCCTGATATGTTTCCTCCATATAAGTATAGCTGCACTGTCACCCTGGTAAGTGTGCAGCTAGTGACGGGTTGACCTGGGGCTGCTTTGATTTTGTGGTTGAGGCTGGTGGACAGGTTGGCAGTACTGAGAGTGAGAGCAAGGGTCGCTTATAATCACTGATGCTGAAGCTCCCAAACCTGTACAGATAATAGCTGCAGGGTGAATCTGCTAGGTTATTTTGGGATTTTTTTTCCAGATATCAGTGCATCCCAGGGTAGTTGAGATCAGTATATTTTTATTCAGAGTAGTCAGAACTGAGAATCCAGGTTTAGAGGACTGGCTAAATAGCTCAGCAGATTAAAGCACCTGCTTGGGCAGACTCGAGCTGGGAGTTTTGATTCCTGAGCCTGCTATGCCAGCCCTGCCCCTGGGGCACACTGAGATGGTGATTGAGACTGGGCGTGGTAGCATGTACCTGTAATCCCAGCGCTTGGGAGGCTGAAACCAGGAGAATCACTATGAGTCTGATCTACATATGAGACCCTGCACTAAATATAAAAAAAAGAGAGACTCAGGTTTATGTTTATATTCAGTTGTCTTTGAACCTCTTAGCATAGAAAGTGTGCTCCATGAAAAAGTATGGTTGCAGCATGTTTTCCTCCCTAAAACAGACATATTTGAAACTAGTATCTGTTTGAGAACAGTATTAGTAAAGTAAAGAACTAGTTTTCCATGAGAAGAGATATATTCCCTTTAGGGATTTTTGTTTAGCCTAGGACAGTGATGGTGAACCTATGACACATGAGTTGCAACAGGTGGTTTTTGTTACTGAAAGCTCTAAAAGGTTTACCATCATTGGCCTAGTACTTCCAGTAAGTTTTTCCTTCCCTTTCCTTTACTTTTAATATCATACATATTAATATTCTAATAAATGAATGTGCGACTGTGGAGTCAGCATAACATAAACAGCAGAAAGCAGTGGAATAAACATGAGAGTTGCTCTAAATGTAGTTCTGGTTCTGCTGCTACTGTACCTGCCATCTGACCTAAGACAAGGCTTTCCTTCTCTGGTCCTCAGTTTTATCATCTAAAAAACACTGTGTTGGTTTAGTGATTTTTCAGGTGTCTGTCGCTGTTCTTATTCTCTAGTTCTATTGATCCATAAGGTAACCAGCCAAGATGCATTTTGGCACTTTTTCTGATTTTAGGGAGATAAGTAGATTTTGTAAAAAGGGCTACATTTTTAAAATTCTCACCTGATAGTGACAGACTCTTTTTTTGTAAAGGGTCTTTCATTGTTCAAAAAATATTTATTAGGTCCCATAGCACTTCCTATGGTTCTTGCTACTTAGGAGGCTGAGACAGGAGGATTATTTCAGCTCATGAGTTCAAGACGAGATTGGGTAATACAAAAAAGAAATACAGAAAATAATATACAGAAAAATCTGCATATAAATATATGTATGAATGTATATGTTTACATATATTGATGGAAAGGTAGATGCAGAGAGAGAAAATGATCAAGACAGCAATTTGGTGAGTTAATGATACCCAGTCTGGGGTTACTGATGCCCAATCTGAACTGGGAGTGGTGGGGTAAGCCTGTCATTCCAGCACTCGGAGATTGAGACAGGAGGATGCTGTGTGACAGGCCTGGGGCTACAAAAAAATGAGTACAAGACTGGTCCAAACTGCATAAAAGCTACCTCCCTGGCACCACCACGCCGTCTCAATCACCATCTCAGCGCACCCTGGGGGCAGGGCCAGCACTGCAGGCCCCTGTGTCTGCCTAAGCAGGCACTTTAATCGGCTGATCCCTAAAGAGAATACGTCTCTTCTTATGGAGAACCAGTTACCATCTTCTCTATAGCCCCATAATCTCTGTGTCTTTGGCTGGAGGAGGCTGCTGGGCTCACCATCTGGTAAGAACTGCCCAGGATTCTCGCTTAGGTAGATTAGATAGTAACTTGTCATGGGAACTTAAGTGTTACAGCTTTATTAGTCTAGAAGTCACAGTTTGCCTTTAAGTAGAGCTTGAAGTCTCACCCACCCTTTGGTGCTGGAGTGGAGCTCAGGGAGGGCCTCCTTTGTACTAATGAAGTACTCTGCCAGTGAAGCTACATCCCTCATACCACGTCTAGCAGTCCTCTTTTAAGAAAATTGCTTTATTCTGCTAATAGCTTGGACCTTGAAGGCATTTGAATTTCTTTCTTTTTTATATATTTAGTGCAGGATCTACAGCATAGATCCTCCTATTTACAGCCTCCTGAGTGTGAGTGCAGACATTATAGGTGTGTGCACCACCACGCCCAGTCTCTTTCCTCTTCTTTTTTGGTGGTACCAGGGATTGAACTCAGGACCCTGAGCTTGCCAGGGACGCACTTATTCTACTGAGCTACCTCCCTGGCACCACCACGCCGTCTCAATCACCATCTCAGCGCACCCTGGGGGCAGGGCCAGCACTGCAGGCCCCTGTGTCTGCCTAAGCAGGCACTTTAATCGGCTGAGCTATCTGGCCAGCCCTTTGGCATTTGAATTTCTGACCCTTGAGAATCATCTTACTTACTTCACAGATTATATAACCTGTATTAAAATTAAAATTCAGCCTGGCAAGCGCAAGGGCCTGAGTTCAATCCCCAGTTCCACATAAATAAATAAGCAAGTAAGTAAGTAAGTAAGTAAATAAATAAATAAATAGAATTAGAATTCATTACAGAAAAGGGATCTTACTTTAAAGCTCTTTAGAAGATAGGCTTAATCTGGTTTGTGCAGTATTTGCCACTTTCTTGTCTGACTTACTGACAGCTTATTTGAGCTAACTTCTATAGAACTCAACACTGATCTTTTGTTTTGATCTTACTTTTTTAGGATTTGGGATTGGCTACATCAAGAGGCAGGGGAAAGTGTAAGAATCCCTCTTGTAGCTATGTCTACACCAATCGGCACAAACCTCGGATTTGTCCCAGCTGTGGCTTTAATCTTGCCAAAGACCGGACTGAGAAAACCAACAAGGCTCTTGTGAGTTCCCCTGACACATCCATGGCCTAGGGTTGTACCCTATTGATGAGCCTGTTTTAGTAGAAATGAAAGGATTTCTTGATACATGACTAGTAGCCTGAACATTAGGACTGGAACTAGGTTGTAAATTCTGAACCTGAGCACGTACTTTCTGTCTGGGTCAGGTCCTCATTGCCAAGGGAGAGGAGTCCACCACTGTCTTAGTATATTTTCTGTTGCAATAACAAGATACCTGAGATAGGGTGATCAGCTGCTCAGAATAAAGAGCCAGAGACCGCTCACAGTAACTAATCCATTCATGAAGGGAGGGCTCTTGTGACTCCATCATCTCTCAGAAGTCCCACCTCAGAGTCCATTAATAAGTTATTTTGGGAGCTGGGAATCACTCAGTGTCATGGTGCTTGCCTGACAAGTGCAAGGTCTTAAGTTCAATTCCCAATTATAGTTACCTCCCACCTCAAAGGAAAAAAAGTTACTTTGGGAATTAAGTTTCCAAAGCATGAAACTTGAGGGACTCATTCAAACCATAGTAACCATGTTCTTAATGTTTAAGACCCAAGAGTTCAATCACTAATGTGTTTTTAGAAGTGAATAGAAAGGGATAGCACTTGAGGTGAGTAGAATGAAGATAAAGAAAAACAAAATCCTGTCACTGACCTGCTCTAGCAGAGGATAGTGTAGAGAGAAGGACATGTAACAAACAGGTCAGTATCCAAAGGTCCAAGAATCTGGCTGCTCTAGGTCTAACCTGGTCTTTGAAAGATGGATAGGATTTGGATGGAAGGGGAAATGAGTCTGAGGGTGGTAGGGTGGGCTCAGGTCAAGAGCTGAAGAACTTTGTTAGGATTACATCATGGAAGGTCATGACTATCAACACCGAGAAGTTTGCTCTTTAGGCATTGGGGTTCCGATGTCCATAAGCCAGAGAGGAGCATATAGTGAGACACTTGAGAAGGGAGACAGACTTACATAGAGGAGTTCAGAAATAGGAGTATGTATAGATAAGCACTACTTTGGGCCTAAAGCAGTTCTTTGTACATGGTGAGGTATCTGTATGGTGATGAATCTTATTACCTGGTCTCCAGGATTGTTTCAGTGCTTGAGATGGTATTCTCAGGTCTTTATCCTTGAGAGAAAGGAAGTTGGAAGTAAAGTATTTGGGTACCAGTGGCACAGTGGAAAAGCATTGGAACTAAAAATGTAGAGAGCTGGATGGGAATAACCCTGAAAGTCTCCAGCGCTGAGCTTTAGCTTCCCCATTAGGGAGCTGGATTAGTGGGCATTTTATTCAGAGTCAGGAGCTGTTGGAGAAGATTTGGAATTAAGCTTCAGGTAATCTATAAGGCCCCGAAGTTGCATGCAGGATGGGTGCATAGTCTTCATCATTTTCTCTTACTCCACAGGATCCCTTCTGCTGGAATTGAGCTTTCTCCTGGATTATTTATACATTTTGTCTTCCATAGCATTAATCACTGTTTATTGGGTGCTTCTCTTAACTCTTTAGGGGACCATAATCTTTCCTGGCAGGTGTATTTGTTTTCAACACTTTTTAAGTTGAACTCACCTATGTGTGTAGAGCTATAATTATAGAGCTGAATTCTGTGTAGGTAGATGCTCTGAGCATTCCTTTCTCTTCCCATTTCACTTGGGCAATTTTTAGAAGTTTATAGTATGAAGATGGATATTGCTGTCTATGCCTAAGGTGATAAAGTATCAGGTCAAATAAGACCTTTTGCTAGTTGAATTCTAAATTCCACTCTTATATCCCTCTGTCTTTGGTTAACTTATAGCTGCCTACTCATAAAAACCTCATCTTTAGACCTTCCCTTGCCATCGGACTCCCTTTCACCCTCCAATCTCTTGAAAGTTTGGAGAAATAAAGTGCAGTTATTTTCCAAAATACAAAACTTTGGTCAGAAACAAGGGCCTTTGTGTATGTTGCCCTTTGGAGCCACCTGGTGGCTCTGCATTTCTTCATCTGCCATAATTAAGACCACAATGTCTTAAGTCTAGGATGGTCTTCAGTCTTTGCTGTCTTTTATCTCTGACTTGGCAGTAAAGTACAGTATTCCTACCAAATGGTTTTCAAGCTCATGGTTCATTATTGTCATGTGTGGGGACATACAGCTCCCAGAGCAGCTTATTCTAGTATCCACTAAGCCTCCTGAATTCATTAATCCTTTTATTCTGTATATTGAATGACTTCTGTGAGCAAGGCCTTCAGAGATTAATTAGGACACAGCCTGTTCCCTTGAGTAGCTTACAGTTTAGCTGGAGGAAAAAGATAACCCAGTTATTACAGGCAGTGAGACAGAAGTGATTAGAGGTATACAAAGTTAATTTTGAAAACTCCTTGTTGTTAAGAATTAGTTTCTGCAAAGAAGTATATGACATGTCATATTGTCCAGCAAAAGAATAGCATCTTTTGTAACTCCAGCCTCATGATGGTTTAGGGAATGAAAAAGTAAGCAAGGATCCTGTCCTCATTGAAGAGGAAGGATGGTGGCTTAGCAACTGAAATGGGGAATCTTGCATAAAGGGATAAAGGAGGCTACATTGGCAGAAAGGATCAGGAGGAAAAAAAATCCACCTGAGGACCTATTTGTAATGAGTAATTCACAACCTTGTTCTTGGAAGTCTGTGACTAGTATGTAAAATACTTTGTACCTAGAAGCCGTAAGGATTAAAGACAATTGTAAGTTACACTTGTTAGTGCACAGAAGCTTCTGTTTGTAGTCTCCATTGCAGCACAGGCACTGTACACTCTATGCTGTACTTTCAGTGCCTCATTTATTACATGCAGTAGCTGTAGGGGATGAGTAGTTCTTTTATCTTCACATATGAGAAATGAAGCCTCAGATCAGGTCAATTGCTATGGCACCCACATGTACAGCCATAAAGTGGGACCTTTAGAATAGAAACCCAGGTCCGTTATCCTACTGATGAATAAGATCTAACCATTGGCATCCACTCCGATGAGGTGTGTGTATACTCGTTTTACTGATAGAAAAACTTGCGCCCCAGAGAGAAGCACTGGCATTAGTGACACAGTAGGTTATTAGCAAGTAGCAAGCTGGTTAAGAATCCAGGTTTCCCACCTCCTGGTCATGGGTGGTTACTACTTGCAGAGTTTCATTTTAGCATAAGACTGGTTCATTCTGTGCCCAGGGATTGTTGATTGATCCTTTCTCTTAGCAGGAGGTGAGTTCTCCACTTCCAGATGGGCTAAGTGCCACAGAGCCTCTGAGTGTGGCCCAGAGGGAAATTCAGCGCCAGTCCACGCTGCAGCTGCTACGCAGAGTCCTGCAGATTCCTGAGAATGAGTCTGAACTGGCTGAGGTGTTCACCTTGATTCATGAACTTAATAGCTCTCGACTTATCCTGTCCAACGTGAGTGAGGAAACAGTCACCATCGAGCAAACCTCTTGGTCGAATTATTACGAGTCCCCATCCACGCAGTGCCTTCTCTGCAGCAGCCCATTATTCAAAGGGGGAAACAAGTAAGCACCCGTTTACCCCTTTACAATGTCTGCTTTGAGCTCCCCAGCTGCTTGATTGATGTCAGGTCTCTACCTAGGAAGCTGTAACCTGAGAAGGTGTTGTTATTTGCTTTTCATTAGCTTCTTTTACCTTTTCAGTTGCCGGTGCATGATGGGGTGCATGATGGCTGATGGCGCATGCCTGTAATCCCAGCACTGGGGAGGCTGAGGCAGGAGGATTGTTGTGAATTCCAGACCAGCCTGAGCTATAAAGTGAGCTTAAGGCCAGCCTAAATTGCCCTGTCTATCTCAAAAAGACAAAAAAAAAAAAAATGCCTAGAAGTTATTAGCAACAACTTAGGGTTTACATTACATCTGTACTGGCCAGTGTCATGATGTGAGAGTTATATAGATATAATTTTCTTTTTTTTTAGTCAGGGTCTCACTGCACAAATCAGACCTCTATTGATCCTCCTGTTTTCAACCTTTCAAGTGCCGCATGTGCCACCATGTGTAGTCTCAATTGCCTGTCTCAGCACGCTCCAGGGGCAGGGAGAATTACATTAATTTAGGGCCAGTTTTGCAGACTAGATTCCACAAAATGGAAACACCTAAAAAACAAAACAAACCCCTTAAAGTCCATGTTTTTTTCCTTATTGCATTAAAGTTTTAAGAATTTTGCCTCTGATTAATTGAGCCCAAGACCTGCATAGAGATTGATTTCACCTTCTGTTGGCGATGTTTTTTGGTAGCAGCTCTGTGGCGGGGCCCCAGGAGTGCTGGCTGCTGACAGCCAACCGGCTGCAGGTGGTGACAGCTCAAGTGAAGATGTGTCTGAACCCCCGTTGTCTGGCCCTGCACAGTTTCATGGACATCTACACAGGTGAGTACCAGCCTTTGCAGGCTTGAGGACTGCCTCCATGCAGCAGAGCTACGGTCTTTCGCACGCTGGACCTTCTCTCTCCATAGGGCTTCTAAGGAAGAAGAGAGTCTTTCTTCCGAATACCTCAGGCCTTGGTCTTTAGAACCCCTTTCTAGCATTTTAAAAACAGTTATAAAGCAATAGCTCTTTATTAGTGAAAAGCTGGGAAATACAGACAAGTAAAAAGACAAACTGAAAAATAGTAATCTCACTGCCCTGAGATAAAGCATTTGACATTGTGCTCTCTAATCTTCTACATGTGTTCATTCGTTCATGTGGAATATAAAACTTGGAAAGTTTTATAAGTTTATAGATTTTCTTACAAAAGTATTGTATGCTATTTTATTGTATGGTTTTTAAAATTTAGTAGTGTATTATAGGCATCTTCCTAGGCCTACAAGTAGAGAAATATATAAACATTGTTAGAGGTAATATTGCAATTTCATAACCCTATGTATGATTAAATCTGTCGACAGATCCTCAGTTATTTCTTTTGGATAAATTTTCAGAAATAGAATTGCAGCGTATTTACTCTTGCTCCCCTTCATTTATTGAATGCTTGCCATATACCAACTTTTGTGAGTTTGAATTTTTTATATGTAGAATTGAGTGCTAAAGATTTGTTATGCTTTGATTTAAGAACTTTTTAATTGCCTTATTTTGAATTTTATTTATTTATTTGTAGAACAGGGGGTTGAACTCAGGCCCTTTGAGCTTGCCAGGGAAGCGCTTATTCTATTGCGCCATCTCCCCAGCCCCTTGAATTTATTTTTAAAAAAGTTTGAGTTTATATTATGTTCTTTCCAACAGTTAAAAAAAGTGGGCAAGCATTTAGGATTATGTAGTTTTTAAAATGAATTGCATTAAAAAATTTACATATAGTAAAACTTGCTTTGTTGTTGTAAAGTTTTGTGGCTTCTGACATACCCACTGATCTGTAATTTTCACCCAGCCATTAAATAGGAGAGTTTGTCACCCCAAAGCATTGTCTTGTTCTTTGTAGCCAAACTCAAATCCTGACCCCTACCCTTTGGCAGCCCTTTGATCTCTTCTGTATTCCTGCAGTGTTCTCATCTCCCAGGTGTTATGTAAATGCAGCCATAGTTTGTAGCCTTTGAGTCTGACTTCCTTTGGCATAGTCTTTGAGATTGTACAGGTGGTTTGTTCCTTTTTATCATTGAGTATGTGTAAATACACTGCAGTTTATCTGTTCACCCATTAAAAACTGTTTCTGTTGCCACCAGTTTTGTTACTTATAAGTAGAGCTGCTGCAAACATTGGTGTACAGGCTTTTGCACCTAAGACTCAAGTTGCTGGGTCATATGGTAGTATATGTTTAATTCTGAGAAACTGCCAACCTTTTATCAAAAAGGCTATCCCATTTTGTATTCTTTTGAGTGGTTTGTGTTCCTGCCAGTACTCAATTGGTTTTTAGTTATACATTTTATATGTATTGTGATATCTCATTGGAGTTTACTTCCCTAATATCTAATGATGTATGGATGTATTTAAATCTTTTTTGATAAACTACTTGTGCACATCTTTGGTTTACTGAATTATGTTGGATTTTGAGAGTTCTTTCTGTATTCTGGTTATGAGTCCCTTTCAAAGTTGTATAATATTAGATGTAGTACCCGTTTTTATTATTGCATATTAGTAATAGCAGAATATTGAGATTCACTTTGATGTATGGTATGTGATACATTGATTATTTTCATCCTAATTAGTCTCTTCTCCCTTTATTCCCTCCAGTCCCTTCCCTAACTCTGCAAGTTTACCTTGTAGTTCCCTGCTGTGATTCTTTTAAATTAATTTTTCATAAAGTATAAGTCCTGAGTGAATATAGTTTTTAATGTAAATGTCCAGTTATCACCATTTGTTGATAGGACAGTCCTTTCTCCATTACCTACTTTTGCTCCTTGATTGACAGTTAGTTGACTATAGGTGTGCATCTATTTCTGGACACTATGATTTCCCATCAACTCAGAGTTCATTCTTTGGAACTATGCTGTCTTGATTATTGTGGCTTTGTAGTCAGTGGTTGATGAGTCTTCCAACCTTGGTTTTGGCTAGATTCATTTTTTTTCCATACAAATATTAAAGTCAGCTCGTCAGTAGCTACAAAATTTTGCTAGTTTTAATAGAGATCATGTTGTATATAGAGATCAGTTTGGAGAAATTTGACACACTGAGTTTTTCAGTGTACAAACAGGATCTTTTCCTTGATTTTCTTTGATTTCTTTCATCAGGTTTTTTATTTCATTTTGGGGTTTTCATTGTTAAGTGTTTTTAGTCTTTAAGAATTTGGTCAGTTTTTGTAGTTTTTGGCATATAAAGTCCTACATGGATTTTGTTTTTTTGTTTGCTTTAGTGCTAAAGGATATGGGTTCAGAGTCCAACTGTTCATTACTGGTGTAGAGATAAGATTAGTTTTGTCAGGGCCAAGGAAATAGCTCAGTAGAATAAGGGCTTGCCTGGCAGGTGCAAGAGTCTGAGTTCAATCCCTGGTTCTGAAAAAAAAAAAAAAATTGTGTGTGTGTATTGAGTTACATTGCTAAAACTCACCACTAGGAACTTTTTATAGGTCAGTATGATTTTTTAAAGCTCATCAGTTTGATAGGTAAAACTAGTGTTTAATTTATTAATCTGATGTATTCTGTTACTGAGAAGAATTTCTTTTTTTGCTTTTTCAGTGATCCTTTATGGAGTGTTTTGTTTCCCTACGTGAACATTTCCTTTCTTCTTTTGGACTTTTTGGGGACAGTTTTCTCCCTGTTAATCAGCTGTCTTTTAAATTTGTACGTGGTGATTTTGGGGATACCACGATTATTTGGGCCTTTTTTTTTTTAAATTTTTGTATAACCAGAGCTTTGATCTTAGGGTTTCAGCCTTTGCCTATCATGCTTAGAAAGTCTTCCCCATTCCTTTATTCATTCACTTCTCTACTGCAAGCATATATTCTAAAATTTTCTTTTGTACAATTTTGCATGTTATATTTTGTACAAATGTAGAATCACCCTCTTTTATTTGTCATAAGTTGGCTGCATTTAAATTCCTCTGGTTCTCTTATTCCAGGATTAAATGTAGGGATGATTTTATAGACTTTGTTACGTCCCCTACACAGCCCTGGGCTAAAGGATGCGCCTGACCCTTCCCTATGGTGCAGTTGTGTGAGGTGTAGAGGAAGAGTGACATCTTTGGTCCTGAGGACTGAGCTAGGGGGTAGGGAAATGTTTCTTTTTTTTATTGGGGGAAAAATCCAACATAAAACAATGTATAGTACATATTTCTATACTAGATTTTTAAATTTTATAATGTATTGTGGACAACTTCCGGTCAGAAGAGTTAGGTTTCCTTTATTCTCTTAAAATGCATTTTCTATTTTATGAATGTACTATAATTTAACTCTTCTTCTATTGGTGGACATTTAGTTTGCTTATTTTTTTTTCCATTGAGTAAAGTGCTACAGTGAATGTTGCCTCTTTTTTACCTGCAGGTCTTTTTAATGTGGGGAACAAGCTGCTAGTAAGCCTGGACTTGCTTTTTGCAATCCGAAACCAGATCAAGCTGGGGGAGGACCCCAGGGTATCCATCAGTGTTGTGCTGAAGTCAGTGCAGGAGCAAACAGGTAAAGGCCATACTTACCCTTTTTTCAAAGGTTGTTCTTAAGCATCTGAACAGTTTCAATGATAGAGTTAAGGAAAGTCATTTTGGAGAAGAGCCTGACTATGTTTTGCTTTTTTGTTTGTTTGTTTCTTGAGACAGTGTGCCATTACATAGTCTAGGATAACCTTGAACTTACTGTTTAGTCCAAGGTACCTTCAAATTCCTCTTATCCCAGCCTCCTGAGACCTTTAGCAAGAGGCCACAGCCCACCTTTAGAAGCATATTCTTTGGTCGGATAGACTTGCCCTCCCAGCGTTTTGATCAGACTCATTCTGAATACACAGCTCTCAGATATCTGCAGTTAGTCTCAAGGCTCATGCTGAGACTGAGGTAGCACCTATCCTCTTTATTACCTAGAAATTGTTGGTTCTCCTATTCTTCTTTTCATGGTTTGTACAGGCTCCAGGATCTTGTGCTTTGCCTGCTAGTGGACATGTTGGAATAGAGTTGGGTGCTGTAGCTGCAGACCTTTTTGAGACTTGGCTTTGTCATTTAGTGGCTTGTGGTATTTGAGCAAGTTATTTCATTCCTGTTTTTTTAAATTTTGAAATGCAGGTAAACAGCCCCTGGTTCATGAAGAATTATATTCATGTAAGAATTAAATTATTAAGTGCATTGAAAGCTTTCAGTGTAGCATCTGGTGCCTAAGAGAAACTTAGTTCAAGTCACCCATCACTCCATTATATTGCCCCTGAACGCTTAGAAGTTAACTATCTGACCCTGTGGATAGTTAAGACTCATGGATAATTTTAGAGGAGGATCAGTCTTGTAGGATTGCTGTTCCTGCTGGCTACTGGCTCACCTCTGATGCCTTAGCGTCTTGTCCTGTGATCTTCTCAGTGTTCTTGCTATTCTTCCAGAGAAGACTCTTACTCCAGAGGAGCTGAGCCAGCTTCAGGAGTTGTTGTGCAATGGCTATTGGGCTTTTGAGTGCCTCACTGTCCGTGACTATAATGACATGATTTGTGGCATCTGTGGTGTGGCCCCCAAAGTGGAAATGGCCCAGAGGAGTGAAGAGAATGTGCTAGCACTGAAGAGTGTGGAGGTAAGTGTCTCTCAGGTGCATGAGTGACCTTCACAACTCTGTCTCACAATTTGACAGCCATTTTCCTACATGATGGCCTTGTAGATAGATGGCTCCAGTCCTATTTGGGTGAGGTGTGTGTGTGTGTACGTGCACATATGTATCCATACACATGCACACATGTATATGCCAGCCTTGTGCTCTGTCACTAAGGAACGACACCAGAATTTGGCTGGGGATGGGACTCACTGGCAAACCTCTTCTTACCAAGTACAAAATCCTGGATCAACTCCCACCACCATAAAAAAGAAAAAAAAAAAGTTTATGGAGCTCATGCTCTGGTTTGGGAGAGGCAGGAAACAAAATTCTCAGATAGTAATGAGTGCAGTGGGGCACAATATAGAATATAGTCCAGGAGGGTATCTTGACATGGTGACATTTGAGTAGAGATCTGAGACCCATGCAGCTTTGGCAAGGAGCATTCCAGGGAGACAAGGGAGCAGCAGGAACAGGCTCTGGGTTAGTCTTGCCAGGCAAGGTTGAAGAGTAGCAAGAAAGCCAGTGTGGCTGCAGTGAGTGATGGTGGAATGGTAGTGTGTGAGGTGCAGAGGCTCAGGGCAAAGACCTTACCCAGGCTCATGTGGACCATTTTAAGGAGTTATAAGGAATGAAATGGAGAGGACTGTAAATATTGGAGAGAAAGAATAACCTGAGATGCCTGGGATCTGAAACTGAAACTTGTATTATACAAACACCAAATTCAGACAACTCCATAGATTAATTATAGCAAATATCCAAGAAATGTGTTTGTTCCATTTATAGGAGAATGGCAAAAGCAGGTGTATTTCCCCAACTTGTCATATAGGACCCTAGAACCTTGAAAATAGAATCAGGCATTTTAATACAAGCCCAAGGCTAATTGTACTCATGAATATAGATGTCAGAGTCCTGAATAAGATAATAACAGATCATATCTCAGTGAGTACAGGAGTGCATCATGACCAGATATATCACCAGAAAGCAAAATTGTTAAAATGTAAGACTATAGATCAGTATAGTTTTCTGATTAGTGTATTAAAGGGAAAACTCATTATTTTATTAGATTTTTTTTTTCAAAAGACTGTCAATATGATTCAACACCCATTTATAATAAAATTCTAGGCAGAACTGAAAATACTAAGGATTCCTCCTTAACCTTGTACAGAGTTTTTTAAAAGTCTCCTAAATGGTACTTTCCAAATATGCTCACCTGGAGAGGATGGGCATGGAGTACCGCTTGGATGTGCTCGTAGTTGACCTGAGGTTCAGGGTTTCCATCTTCTAAATTCTCCCGTGGTGAACAACGGACTGGATTGGGCACCAGACTGCCATCGTACATCTTAGCACTAGGACAACTGTCTGTTGGCATGACCAATTAGTAAGCATGTTAGGTAAAGGTTTATTACATGCTCCTTTTTCTTCCTGATTGAATAAAGCAAAGACTATATGTTGATCAAGTATTAGCTTCTATTTAAAAGATGGCATGTCTAACAATGTAAAAACAAGCATAATATCTGCTTTAACATCTTTTTTTATGATGATGGGATTGAACCTAAGATTTTTTTTAAAATAATATTATTTCAAAGAGCAAAAACAAAAGCAGAACAAAAATCAGAGGGAAACATACAACAATACATACATTATAGATTTTCAAAGCAAGAATAGCTGATTAACAATGGTTGATATATTATCTATTTTTGTTGTCAAATCTGTCACTCAGATTAATAGATACAGCTATGTAAGATTGGAAATCTATGATTAAATTTTACCACCTGCTTTCAAGAAATCTTAAATTTTGGTTCTTGTATCTTTTTTTTTCTTTTGTTATCTTTTTAAAAAAAATTAAAGAATATAATAATTGATATGACATTAGAAACGGTACACATTTAGAAGACCAAGATGACAGGTATTCAAGCATGGTTTTTGTATTACACATTGCTGTTCTCAATATAGTTGCTTGGTTCCCAGATAACAGCATACAGATTAGTCAAGGAGAAAATTCTACACATTAACTGCTATTTTCAAGAAACTGATAGAAATTGTTAGTATAACCACCTCTGCCATCCTGTATATATACATACATGTTTTCCTCCTACTTTTCTCCTATTTTTGAACCTAAGATCTTTTGATGTGCTCAGCAAGCATTCTACCCTTGAGCCCTCCTATAGCCTTTTAAATATTCCTTGTAGATAAAATGAGATGTGTAATTTTTTTCTGTGAACCTTTGCTTTTGTTTGTTACCTCATCAAGCAGCCATTGCCAAAATTACTGCAAGTCTGCCTGCCTAGTGGTGACACTAAAAATAACACAAATCAGATTTGTTCTAAGTCAAATAAGTTCCTAAAAAAGGCTTAACAAATTAATTCATTTACTATATGAATTAATTCTCACAACCTTTTGAAGTTTTTATAGATACAAAACAAGGGTTAAGCCAGCGCCCCTGCAGCCCTGAGAAAAGGGAATGCGATTTGCCCTTGCAGGTCTAGTTAGCTGAGTCCAGAGCCTGCATTCCTACTGCTAGGCTACCAGTACCACTTGGACCTCCACACCCTGGTGTTGCTTATCACAGTTGGCTACGGGGAGTTTTTGGTTCACAGACTAGACTGGGCTCACCTACAGATATCCTATCTCCTGGTCTTGCTTGGCATCTTTCCTGTCCCAGTCAGCACTCCTCTGTCATGGAAGGAGTAGCAGTTCATTCAGTCTCATTTTTCAGCATACTTTCTCTTCTGTGGGACAAGGTGCTACTTTTTTGAAGACCAGCACCTTCTTTTCTCTTGTCTTTTATCTATCGTTTTTGGTAGTACTGGGTTTCTAACCCAGGATGCATATAGTAGAATGGGTGTCATACTTTAAAGACCATATTAAAAGAATTGACCTGGAATGAAGTTTAGTGATAGACTTCTTGCCTAGCACATGTCCTAGTTGCTTTTTCATTGTTGAGACAAAATACGTGACACCCACCAGTTAGAGGAGAGGTTTATTATGATGCCCAATTTGCAGAGGTCTCAGTCTGTAATCAGCTGGTTCTAAGGCAGGGTGGCATGGTAGCAGAGAAACAGCTCATGGCATGTCAGGCAGGAAGCAGAGAAAAAAGTAGGGTGGTGGGAGAAGGTATGTGACTCCCCCTCCTCCACCGGGCTTCACCTCCAGTATCACACCCAGCTATGAACCCATCGGTGGACTGACCCCGTGATGACTCACCCCTGAACCGGTTATATCCCTGTGAGTGCATGAGGCTTTTGAGAGACATGGATACAAGCCATACAGTGTGTTGAATTCCTGGCACAAAGAAAGAAGAAAAATTGATTATTGTCAGCACAAGATAATAAATGCTGCTTGGCATAGAGGTGATATCTGTGTAATATCTTAGAACTAGGAGAGCCTCCTGTAGGAGGAAGAGAATTCATGAGGCCTTGGAATATGGGCAGAATTTCTCTTCTGAGTGTTCCTGCCGGCAGGTATTGGGGTTGATTTACTGCTAGACCTATATTGATATTCTTGTTCTGTCACTGGTTCTAGTAGTTTCATCCGGATATCCCCTAGATTTATGAATTGAAATTATCTGGTATATAAAATTCATTCAAATGGTAGCTCCAAGGCCTGGGAAATATGGTCAATGGCATAAGCACTTGTCTGGTAAGTACAAGGACTGAGTTTAATCCCTGGTACTGCCAAAAAAAAAAAAAAAAGAAAATGGTAGCTCCTTTTTCCTCACAAGAAAGGGAAATTGACATAAATACAAGAGCTAGGAACCTGGGACTGCTTCCATCTTGAAGAATATTTTGGTATGGCAGAAAGAAAAGGCAGTTGGTACTGGTATCAGATTCCGAGGTGAGCTGATAGGCATTCCTACCAGGTGCGCTTCACCAAGCCCTGGTTTCCTATGTGTACAGTGAAGGAGTGGAGGCTGTTAGACTACTGACATTCTGGTTCCTCCAGTTTGACCATTCTAATCTTGATGTTTTAGTTCACCTGGCCTGAATTCCTGGGCTCCAGTGAGGTGAATGTGGAGGACTTTTGGGCCACAATGGAGACGGAGGTTATTGAGCAAGTGGCGTTCCCTGCCAGCATTCCTATCACTAAATTTGATGCCTCTGTCATTGCCCCATTCTTCCCTCCACTCATGAGAGGAGCTGTGGTCGTCAACACTGAGAAAGACAAAAACCTGGATGCTCAGCCAGTACCTGGTAAGGCTTCTTGATGGCTACTAGGGCTCGAGAAAGCTCAGTCAGGACTGGGCACTGTCATTGGCAGGACAGTACAATGAAGATAGTGGGCTGGGCTCACCCAGAGGACTCTTAGAAGAATGATGATAGCCTGTTACAAAACCTCTGGAAGTGAAAAGCAGGCTACAGAGTTTTGTAGTTACTAGCTGTGTTACACAGAATAGAAACAGTTTACTGCCAACATCCTGGGATGTACTACACTGAGCAGTGGAAATCTTAGAAAAATACTGATGGTGAAGTTCAACCCCAAAGTTTTTCATTGAGAAAGGATATGGTGAGGCCAAGGCATTTGCCTTCAAAACTGATTTTTCAGATAGCTTTGTAGATGGTTTGTGGGCTACACATTGAGAAGCATTGGACTAGCTGTGAAGGACACACACCTGGGTTCAGCTCGTAGCTTGCCCCCTAGCAGCTGCATCCAAGGAGCTGCTCATCGCCCTGAGCCTCTGTGTTACGTCCACGAGGAGTATGTGATCACCCATCACCTCCCAGACTGTGAGTTAGCACAGTTGGTGATGCCCTTGCCCTTTGTTTCTTTTTAAACTGCAGCTCATGGTAAGAGATGCATTTTGCATCCTCGCCCAGGAGTCCATATGTACACATAGGTATGCATGTCTGTAACTAAAACAAAGCTTTCACAAAACAATACTTTTCCATGTTGATGCTATATACTTTCATTTTTATTTTATCTTATTTTCAAGAATCTGGATATGACCTATCCAATTTGACCTGTCTAGATAAATTGATTTACTAAGTTATCCACTGTAATCCAAATATTGCTTTCTAACATTTGTTGTTCAGGCCCCACTTTATCTTTGCTGTTTCAAGGCCCCAGTAGTTTGAAAAGTCCCCACCTAGTTTCCTTGATTAACCAGGATCATATGTGGTAGGAACATTTGTAAAATATAGCTCCTGATCCTCTTGTTGCATGTATAATACATATCTGTGCTCTTGCTCTAGAGAGTAGACATCGGGTTAAGAGTTGGTGCATTTTAGGCAGCTTCTTGGCATAGGACACTTCCTGGCAGTGTCCCTATGGTAGGTTTCTCTTGTAGATGTCCCAGAACGTGTTTCAGTTCTGAAAGACCAAGTGTCTGCACAGGTTGGAGCCCTGCTCCAGTCCTCAGCACCCTGGGGAGTGCTCAGTGCAGAGCTCCTTTGTATTGCATGCTGTTCTGCAGGCTAAGCCCCTTGTGATTCCCCCAGCCCTGGGGGGCCACCCGTGGCCTCTGGTGGCTGCAGCAGCACCTCCTGTCTCCACTGTCCTCTCTTGCAGGTAATGGCAGTGCCTTGGTGCGATTGCTCCAGGAAGGTACCTGCCATCTTGAGAAGATTGGCTCCTATAGTGAAGAGGAGCTGCAGTATCTCCTGGGGCAGTGCGACATCCCTTTCACAGCGGGAGACTGCAGGGTGAGTGTGGAGGCCAGATACTAGTGGTGGAGATCTAGGCTGTGGGAGCAGACCAGTGGGGTGAGTCTGTCTTCTTCTCCACGGAGACGTGAACATGGTGACTGGACACTGCCATCAGGCAGAGGTGCTGGCTGTGCAGGGGCCTGGAAGATGGCAGCAGCCAGGTTGTAGTGTGCACGGAGTCCATGGCTTACAGTCGGTCCCTCCTTTTAAAAGTAGTGGGTCTGGACACTGCAGTCAGGATTCCTGACTGTTTTTTTCAAATGTAAGACCTTATATAAACTATCATACATTTTGATCTTCATTTTCCTCACTTGTAAAATTGGAATAATTAAAATTCCAACCCCTCGAGTTTACTATAAGGAATGTGTTATAGTGTGGGCTTTTCAGACTCTAAAAAAGTGGCTGCTGTTATTAGATTCATGGCTTGTGTATATGTGTGTATGGGTTTTATTTGTACAGTACTTTATTCACCTTTATGTTTCTGTGTTGTTGAAATCATGATGCTTCCTTTAAAATCATCTTCAAACATTAATTCCTCTTTGAAGGCTTCTCTGACCTCTGAAAACAGGGAGGCCCTAGGCCCTAGATGCTAGTGGTTTGGTCATTCTGGTTGGGCTTTTTGTGACTTCCTTGGGCAGTGGGTGCAGTGGGAGGCTGTGTGCTCCATTTTCTGCCTGTGCCTAGGAGAGCACTGGCTGGGTTGGCATACAGACCTACTCCTTAGGCATGAAGTGCACATTAACACTGAGCACCAGGCCTGGCCCCTTAGCATTCACTTCTTCTAATCTTGTCCCTTTCCAGGACCAGCTCTGTTTCTCTTTATTGGCCCTCTATGAATCTGTACAGAATGGAACACGAGCTAGACAGACCCCACCACATCTTACAGGGGGTAAAATCTACAAAGTGTGCCCCCATCAGGTAAGAGGTAGCAAGGGAGAATTTCGGGTGAGCTTGCTGATGTGAAGCTGCTCACACACAGTCTAGTCTGGCTCATCCTTTAGTGTTTGGTACTGCAGTTGCCGTGCAGCCTGTGGAGTGACTGCACTGGAATCAGGTGCCATGGTTTGGGCTGAGGAGAGAGCATCGGTGACTCTTTGTGTTTTTGTTACATACCCTACTGTGTGCTGAGCCATGAGTCAGCCTGTTAAAGGTAGAGTAAGCAACAAAGATGTAATTCTTTCCCAGTTGACCTCATACTTTAGTGAAGAAATAAAAGTTGGCCTGGCTTGTAGTGTTAGGTCTGAAGGAACCAGACAAAGTCCCAAGATAGAAAGAAACAAGGAGAGATTGTGGTCTACCAGAGAAGGGTAGGTGTGCTGCATCAGCGGTGAGCCAGGGAGAGTGCTCCACAGCAGAGGGACCACTAGAGGCCAGAGCAACTCCTGGGATTTGTCCTGAGGGTGGTGAGAGGCCTTTTGGGTCGTGTTGAATGGGAAGTTGGGTGTGATTTTTGTTTTGACTTGGTTCAGTGTTTTGCTGCACTGGGGATTGAATGCAAGACATGTGCATAGTGGAAATGCAGTCAGTCACTGAGCTGCATTCCCAGTCTTTTTTTGGAACAGTGTCTTGTGCTCCCCAGACTGACATGGAACTTGTTTTCCTCTTCCTTATCCTCCCAAGTAGCTGGGTTATGGACATAAGCCACCTTCCCCAGCATGCTTTTGATTTTGAGAGAACCACTCCATATGCCGTAAAAGGATGTGGATGCATTGGGCACCAGGATGGCTCCAGGACAGATTGTGTACCTGGTGACAGCAGGATCAGGAAGACACTAGAACAGAAAACTCAGGGCTATAAACAAGTACTGAATAGGGAGCAGAGGGTCGTCAGTTCGTTGAGGTGTATGAGTCAAAAGGGTGACTCTAAAAGGAGAATGAGTTTATTAATTCCTTGGACAAAAGCTGTTCTAAAGTAGATGCTTCCAACCCGAGTCAGAGGGTGGTGCTTACGTGACTGGAGGGATCCTCTCTTGAAAAGCAGTTGATGGCACAAAGACTCAAGTGGTCTTGGGGCTGTGAGGGGCAGTGTATGACTTGGAAGTCACTGCCAGGCATTTGTGAAGGTGGAATTCTCCATTATGCTGAGAGCTATCCTGCAGTGGAATGGAATGATGCTGGAGCCTGGGCCCCTAGATTATACTAGGGCTCCCAGCAGTCAGCATATTTGGGGGAGGTGAGGAGCTTCCTCAAAATATAGATCCTTAGACCCAAAGACTAACTCTTTAGGGTTGGGATAAGGCCCAGGAATCTCCCATCTTTAACCAGCTATTAGCTACTGGTGCTGTGCAGCTAGCATGAGGAGCCACTGGCTGATGCTTGGTAGTTCTGTGGAAGGAGTAGAGGTGAGAGGAAATGTCCCAAAAGGCCTTTCAACCTTCCTAAATAGAGAACAGGATGGCCCAACTCTTCTCAGGGGAAGAGTTGACTGCATTTAAGGGTGAAAGTAGGAAGAGAATAGAATGTCATTGACTCTGGTAGAATGGCCTGGCTTAGTCATGAACCTGAGTGTTCTCTTTCTTGAGGAGAAGGAAGCCAGGACCCCACCGTTGGAGTTGGAGTCGTAGCTCTTAACCCTGGCTGGGCCCTCCATCTCCCTCCAGGTGGTCTGCGGCTCCAAGTATCTTGTTCGTGGTGAGAGTGCCCGTGATCATGTGGACCTGCTTGCCTCTTCCCGCCACTGGCCACCTGTCTATGTGGTAGACATGGCTACACCTGTGGCTTTGTGTGCTGACCTCTGCTACCCAGAGCTGACCAGCCAAATGTGGGGGAAGAACCAGGGCTGTTTCTCTAGCCCTACAGAGCCACCTGTGGTAAGTCTCCCCCAGCTGAATATGTCCTGCTCCTGTGGCTCTTCAGGGGGCTCAGCTAGAATGTATACCTTCTCTTGCTCTACCAGTATCTAGTCTGAATATACTGGAACCAGCATCTACTCCCTAACTTTTTACTGAGTTGCCACTGTGTCCGAAGCCAAAGTGTGTCATTTAATGTGCTAGAGGTATCCTAAACTTAGGGATCTTGAATTAAAGGACCTTGCCTTCCAGGTACAGCTTGAACAATGCCATCTTTGAGAATCATTGTCTAAACACAGCCAGACCCTGGGTTAAGCCTTGAACACTGATCTTCTCTGACCTCCTTTTTTTAAAAAAAGAAACCAAGGCCCAGAGCAGAAAATGAACTTGACCAGGGTCACACAGATCTCTTGTCTCAGTGTCTTGGTAAATTGTGCCAGGCAGTAGTTCTTAGCAAAGTCTCAACCCTCAAGGTGAACCTTCAACCTTTGTTGGAAGAGGCCTTAGGATGGATATGAAGAAACAGGGAAGGTGCAGAAGGAAAGCAGGTGCCCTTGCCACTGTATATGTGGGGAAGAAGGCCTCCAGCTTTGCCTTGGAGGGGACATTGCTGTCATCACTCCTTGGGGCTCCCAGGCTTGGGAGGTTTGTACTGAGGGCTCCAGAAATGTTTTTATTCTTCCTCCCTGAGAGGTGGCTCTCACCCTGCAGCCTGAATTGACTATGTACAATGATAATAGTCCCTGAAGCAGTCCAACATCTGTTCTGTGGGGTGGGGACTGTTCTGTCCCCCTTGTCACATGAACCAGTCACAGAGGAGAGGGATGAGATTTGACTTAGGAGATAACTGCACGGCAACACTAGGATTTAAACAAGGCTGGCTGACCCCTTGCCCTTCACTTTCCCCAGCCACGGCACATAGCTTGGTCATTTCCTCGTGTCAAAATGGCTTCTCATCTCTCTTCTAGACTGTGTCCTGCCCTGAGCTCTTGGACCAGCATAATTCTGTGGATGTGACAGAGGCTGAACACTCTGTCCAGCACCCTGTCACCAAGAGTGCTGTGCGGCGCATTGTTCATGCAGGCACACAGCCGAGTCCTGGTGACCCCAGTGCTGGGCACCACTCCTTGTCTCTGTGCCCTGAGTTGGCACCCTACGTGTCTGTCCTATCCTCCATCACGGACAGCAAATCGAACAGTGTCCGCCAGCGTCCCATTGCCTTTGACAATGCCACTCACTATTACCTCTACAACCGCCTCATGGACTTCCTCACCAGCCGTGAGATTGTCAACAGACAGATCCATGATATTGTGCAGAACTGCCAGCCTGGTGAAGTGGTCATTCGTGACACCCTCTACCGCCTTGGAGTTGCTCAGATCAAGACAGAACCTGAGGAAGAGGGCGAGGAAGAGGAGGCAGCCACAGTGGCAGAATAAGCTAGGATGTTGTACAGGGACTGCATCGTCTCAAGCCATAGCACAGCCTTGCCCAAGGCAGGCCTGTCCAGGGACCCGCAGAGGCAAGGTCTCTGACTGCTGGGACTGACCAAAGAGCTTCCATTTCCTAAGCACACCGGGGCCCAGAGACCGTGCTTCTCTGCCCTTGGGGGCTCAGGAGTAGGGTCAGGAAACCCCCTACTGGCCCTGAGAGAGCACTTGTGAGGTAATAGGCTTTCGGGAGGGAGGGAAGCTGAAGGAAAGGCTGGTAGCCAGCTCTTGGGGCCTAATGGAGATGGGGTGGAGGTCCTGTGTAGGCTGAGGCAAGAGTCTGTGCTAGGTGAGGTGTCTCTTCTACATAGGGAAACCTGGTCCAGAGCCAGAGCCACATGGACTCGTTGGCCCATTGCCTCTGACCCAGGGCCTGGGTGGCCTCATTCCTACTCAGCATCCCTTTGGGCTCCTGATTCTTCCCAAAGGAAGGATGCGTTTTTCTCCAGCTCTTCCTGTACCACATTTGTGGGAAACGGGAGGGAGGAACAATCAGCCACAGCTTTCTTCCAGGACTGTCCTCTTCCTTGAGCTTTGGGGGAGATAGTCCCCTTCCTCCTTTCCCTGGCCACTGCTGCTGCACCTGACATCCTCTCTGGGCCCTGGGATCCTCACCACAGAGGGGATGTGGCCCATGGTCCTGTGACCTAACCTGGCAGCAGTAGGAAAACTCCCTTCTGTGAAGGGGAAGCAGACTGGGCTGTATAGAAACAGCAGGACTGGCTCAAGTGCCCATGGTTTGCTTAGGGCCCAGGAACAGGCCAAGTGTTTAATTTATTGACAGGAGTGGAGTAGGTGCCCCCCTCCCCCCAACAAGAATAAAGTTTATTAAATTATCTGATTTTGATGAAGCAAGAGCTAGTTCTATGCTCATTGTGTGGGGCACAGTGTGGTCGGGGTTGTGAGGTCCTAGATTTGTCACTTCATGTGAAGGAGGAACAGAAGATTCTAAGGAATTCGTAGGCACATATGTGACACAGAGTACCAGAGGCTGGCTGTGTTAATGCTGTTAGTTTAATGTTTACAGAGAACATCCCTCAGCATGACTGTTAGTTAGATGTGTCAGCTTGGGGGACTGCGAGCTTCTGATTGGTGTGGCCAGCCACACACCAAGGTCCTGTGCCTTCCAGCCAGAATGAGGGAACTGGGCAAACACCCCTCACATTTAGCTGCCACGTGGCTCATTCATTACAGCAGTGCCAGTTTTAGGGTAGGATGGGCTGCCAAGTGAAGAAGGCTGTGGGGCAAACGCTGAAGGCCCTGTTGGGTTCATACAGAGAGGGCCACCTTGCCCAAGAGGCCCTGTGGTCTGCGAGGTCCAGTCCTGTTCCAGTGGTTTAGAATATAATCCCACCACTTGCTGGGCTCCTCGGAGCCTTGTTTTCTCAGTATCCAGGCACTTCATCCAAACAGTCTATTTCTGTAGAGAGGATTTGGGAAGCGAAGTACAAACAAGGGTGGGAGTGAGCTGGGGCTTTTTACCAGTTGTCAGCAAATGTGAGTCCAACAGTGGGGGAGGGTTGCAAGGGCTCAGCCCCTAAATGGCAGTGATGGCCCAGGCTCTGGGAGTGGGGTCTTTTGGCCTTTCCAGGGTCCCTCACATCCTCAAGTTTTAGAGCTGGGCCAAGCTATGGGAACAACCAAGGGCAGAGTTTGTATGTTCTCCCCCATGTTGCCCTGTCCTTGGAGGAGTTGCAGCTTGGTGGGGAGAGTACGCCCCATCGTCACCATCTCAGCAGAACTGATAGTTGTTGGGCTGCAGCAGGGGCTGGGCGACATCCCCTGGCTCACAGCAGGCTAGGTGCTCACTGGAGCTTGCTTCTTCCAGCTCGCTGTTGCTGCTGCTGCTGTTGCCACTGCTGCTGCTGCCATCACCACCACTGCCACTGCTGCTGCTTGGCAGATTAGCATAGTCCTGGGGGTGGGAAGGGCCAGGATAGTCCAAGGTGTTAGGCCCAGCCCTGCAGCTCTGGCCAGCTCTCCAGCCACTCCATGCCCAGCCCCTCACCTGTGTTCTCCTGTCCGCTTGGGCCTGCTCCTGCAGGAGGGAACAGATCTGCTGGAAGGTGGGTCTGTGTGTGGGCTCCAGATCCCAGCAGGCTTGCATAATGCTGTATCTGGAAACAGGAAGTTGCCCGTGTGAAGCTCCTTGGGTCTAGGGATCATTATATACTTCCTTATAGAGACCTGTCTGGTGGAGATCCCCAAATCTATTCAAACATGAGTTTGTGGACTGTAGATGGAGCTCAATGGTGGATTATTTGTCCAGCATGTATGGGGCTCAATGTCCCATCCCTAGCTGGGGGGGGGGGGGCAAAGAAAGGTCGGTATAGAACAAGCATGTCTTTGGCATGTGTTGCCTCAGTCATTATGGTAACCCTTGGAGAATGTGTTCTCACTCCCATTCTGACAAGAATTGGGTGTCCTTAGGGTCATTGTAATAATAGTTTCAGTTAAAAGACTGGCTGAGGTTAGGTCCTGCCCCAGTTCGGAGCCTTCTCTTGAGTCCATCCTCCACGGTACCTGGGAGACCAGTAGAAACCCTGATCTAGAGGAAAAGGGGATTCGTCTAGATTCTGTGGGGAGATGAAACCTGGCCCTGGAGCATTTTGGGCCAAGAAAGACATCCCCTTCCAGCTCCTTCCAACCAAAACCTGAACATCCCTCCCTGCACAACCAGGGCCCTTTCACATACATGTTCTTTGGGGCAAAGGCAGGCTGGGCCATTTGGTATCCGTCTTTCACCAGTTTATAGAACTTGCTGTTCACCAGGATGCCAGGGTAAGGGTTCAGCCCTGCAAAGGTCAGGATCACATAAAGGGCCATACTCACGCTTCCTTCTTATCCACTCAGTGGGATGGTGTGTAAAGGGCCCCACCTGGACACTGGCCTTAGCACAGATTCCTGTGTCTAGTCCATAGGAAATGGGGGCCAGTAACTGCATCTGCAAGGGTATGTTGCTTTTGGACAGAGAGGGCCACCAGTGTCCTAGAGAAAAGCAACTGCACAAGGGAGGCAAATGGAGAAAGGGCTCAGGGGGCATGTGTATTTGAAAGCTACCCATCTCCTCCCTCCCATAGTCCTTCTGCTGTTCTGGGCACAGGTGTCCTTGATTAGATTCCTCCATGGGATATAACACACCAGTGGCTAGCTAGTGAGGAACTAGGCTGCGTGGGCCCGAAATGCACCCAGTGGCTCACCAAGTGAGAAAATCTCCCAAAGAAGGATGCCGTAGGACCAGACATCACTCTGAACCGTGTAGACACAGTCAAAGATACTCTCTGGTGCCATCCACTTCACAGGCAGGCGGGCCTGGAAAAATTATGCTCAGTTACTTTGGGCCCTGGCTTTCTGTCTCTTTCTTAGCCCATCCCTTCCTTCCCAGTACTCACATTGCCCTTGACGATATAGTTGGAGTCATTCATGATGTCCCTAGCAAGCCCAAAGTCCCCAATCTTGGCCACATGCCCATTGGTCAGCAGCACATTTCGAGCAGCCACATCCCGGTGGATACACTGAGGGGAAGCACCGCACGGTTAGTCTCAGCCCTCTTCTATCTGAGCCTGTCGTGGGGAGGGGCAGAGGGGGCCCCACAAGGCCTTAGGGTTTTCAAGGGAGTAGACCTCAGTTGTCTGTGCTGAACTCTTCCAAATCTACCACAGCACAGGGCTTGAGAAAATTGAATGTGCTCAGTGTTTAGAAGCCACTACCACCCTCCTCCGTAGCCATCTTGGTGTTTGCCTCTGAGCAACAAGAGCTGCTTTTAAGAAGGTTGTGTGGCCCATGGCCCCAGAAGCAGTGACCCCATGTGCTACACACAATCCCTGGCCCATCCTGTTACCTCAACACTAGCTTCTACCTTCAGGGTTTCCCAGCCCCAGGCCTGATCTCTTCCTAAGCATAAGTACACCCTAAAGCTGGATTGTATTCTCAGACAATGGCGATTATGCCATTTTTACAGATAAAGAGGATGAGGCTCAGAGTCCTACACATTGTCGAAGTCACCATCAAGCCCTTGACCCCTAAGTCTGTTCTAAGGATGATAGAGTTCCCATTCCTGAGCACTGAGTGCTGGGCTGAAAGTATCACTCGCTGTGAGGAAGGTTCTGGCTTCATCCCATGAGGGCATGTGCTCCTTCTTCATAGGGAGACAGCTATTGCCCCCTATATAGTGTTGAGTAGAAATGAATGAGTAAAACCTGTTTTGAACCACTCCAGGAGCCAGACAGTCCCGTTTGGAGGCGCCACCCCTCCTGAAGAAACCACCTGGGTGGTGTCCTACGCACTCCTGCTTGCTGTCTTGTGCTCCCCTTCCTCCCTCACACCACTGTACTCCCCTTTCCTGCCCCTTCTCATTCGTTCAGCACCATAGGGCTCTGACTGACCACACCAGTGAGTGACCTGAGCACAAGAGTTCTGACTTGTACTCTTTTTTTTTTTTTTTTTTTTTTTTTTTTTGGAAACAGGTTCTCACTGTGCAGTTCAGGCTGGCTTTGAATTCACCTTGTAGTCCAGGCTGGCCTCAAACTCCCTGCAATCCTGTCTCAGTCACCTGAGTGCTGGGACTACAAGAGTGTGCCAGTACACCCAGCAGTGACTTACATTCTTAGAAGCCAGGAAGGCCATGCCCTGGGCCACTTGTCTTGAGAAGTGCAGTAGGTCCCAGAGCTCCAGTGGCCGTTTCTCCTCTTTGTCCAGGTCTGCAATGGGAAGAGGCATCAGGGGAGTCCTGTCACATCCCTGCCTTCCCTGGCCCCACACCCTGCCTCCCAAGAACCTCCCACCTCTCCCCTGACCCTGGCCCTGGTATGTCCTCACCTTGTTCAGAGAAGGAGTCACTTGACGTGGAGACTGGTCTCATCTCCACATAGGTATCCAGGCCCTGGCTAGAGAAGCCACTGTCCCTGTGCAGAAGAGAATGTTGAGAGGTCATCCCCATTGCTGTGTTGGCCAGCTCGGGCTTCAGCCTCCAGCTGCCCCTTGAACTCTCCTAGCCATCAGGGAAGAGACAGGACCTCAAGGTCAGCCTGAACCTCCCTTTTTGACAGGAACCCCCTGCTGCATCCCATTTAAGTGATCACAGCACTCTGGGCATCTCACAGGCCAGAGATAGAGCCCATACCGTCGTGGGCAGCCCTTCCCTGCTCCTAATGGAACAGTGGAACTTCCTTCTTCTGATCTTTGCTTTATCAAGGGCCACCAAAAAAGTTGTGCTTTTCCCCATAAGAAGCCTGCTGGAATTTAAACACATTCTGTGATCCCTTCTTAAGAGTCCTCTCTTTAGACACTTTGCTCTCACCCCTGACTTTACTTTAAAAGTTTCTTGGGGAACTTTTAACATTGCCGTGCTCAGCCCACCCTTTGAAGCTCTAAGGCAAGCACAATCACCCACAGCTTTCCGTCCCCCCACAGAGAGACCCATGTGCAGCTGCTCCACCTGGGGAATCTGTGTGTGTCATGACTCTGCAGGTCCAAATGGGACCTGAGATGAGAGTTTCTAGAAGCCCCATGGGGATGCCTGCTCTTGGATAGGTGAGTTTGAGAAGCACTGTCCTTCATCAAAGAGCCACTACTGCTACCAGGTCCGTCAGCCAAATTTCTGAGTGCCTTACTTCGTGTCCCTCTGCCCTAGACCTTGGCAGTACCCATGGTCTAGTGTTCCCAGAAAGAGAACTTAGTGTTGTGTTTATAGAAGTGACCATGGTGAGACTGCCCCCTCCTTTATTCTGGAAATGACCTCTATACTAACAACTGGGAAATTTCAGGTGACATCCTGCAGAGGTCCAGTGTGTGTCACCCGCTTGGAGGTGGCAGTATCAGAAGAGGAAGTAGACCTCCCCAGCCCCCATTTCTAGGGGGGCAGGGTGAGAAAGTTGGCCTTACTTTGTTTTCCAGGGCTGGCAGCTGGAGGTGCTTAGGATACAAGCACAATACATACCCCTCCTGTCCTACTTTGGTTCTGACTGTGGGGCCCCACCAGTCATCCAAGAGCAAGACCTGAAGGACAGCAGTGTGGCTGAAGTGAACACTGTCCCCAAAGCCTCTTGAGAGGGCAGTTTCGGCTCAGCTCTGCCTCTGCCTTAATTCATGGATGATGAATTGCTCTCCAGTTCCCCATGTGGTTCTGTCCACCTGTCTCTGTGTGGCTTCCAGAACCGCATCACAGAGCAATAGAGACAGAAAAGCCCAGTGAGGTGCACCACTTTGATGGCTCGCCTGGGAACAGAGTCCAGGATGAAGCAGGGGGCTGCTGCCCATAGGCATGCTGTTTTGCACCTCACCCAACAGGTGGTTGTCCTCACTTCTCCACAGTAATGTGGGCACTGAAGCCAGCCACTCCTCTGCAGCCTCCATAGCACATGTAGT
This sequence comes from Ctenomys sociabilis, assembly GCA_004027165.1. NCBI lineage: Eukaryota > Metazoa > Chordata > Mammalia > Rodentia > Ctenomyidae > Ctenomys > Ctenomys sociabilis. The sequence continues at coordinate 78,076 of PVKA01000111.1, read as the reverse complement.
GGGAGAAACCAAGTGTTCCCCAAGTCTTCCCATCTCTGGCCTGGACATGAGTCTGGGTTGACCTTTTATATATGTTAAGGTAATGGTTTCATTAACACTTCTTCATCAGCCTCTGATCTGCCCATCCTTGCCCTCTGCGCTCTCACCATGTGGTAGGTACTCAAAGATTTGTTGGATGATAGGAAAAGGTGGTAGAAAATCAGAGTTCCTGGGTAGTGACTTCTTAGGGCATGGATTGTCTTTGCAGACAGACCTGGGTCCCACCTCCCCATCTCGGCCTCCTTCCTGTCCTATGCCAGGGCACTACCTTCGAACGTATTTCTTTTCCAGGTGGATGTTCTTGTAGCCAGATTCCCCTTCAGGGTCCTGGCCGGGATTCAGGCTGGGTCCCAGCATGGCTTCAGCCTTCTTTCGCAGAAAGTTGAGCAGGTCACCGTAGCAGCAGTACTCAGTGATGACCAGGACTGGGCCTACAGCAGCCAAGGGTGTGGTGTGAGCCTCAGTGTGGGGTGGGCACAGTGAGGCCTCAGGCCTGGCACCTAACCTCAATTCTAATCCCACCTCCAGTCAGATTTCCTGGTACCTCAGTAAACTCCACTGGTCTAATACAGAGGAACTTTAAAAAAAAAAAAAAAATTAAGCCCAAGAATTCTTCCTTTAAAAGAAATCTATGTCACTTTGATATAGGGTGATGATGGGTGGATTCCTGGAACAACTCTCAGATCCCTGGGTTCTTAAGACATAGATGTGGGGTTTTATTCTAGACTTGCAGAATCAGATCCTCTGGAAGCAGAGTCCAGAGGGATGCACTTTGTTTATTTTCTAAGTAATGGCGTCACTATGTAGTTCAGGCTGGCCTTGAACTCACCTCTATCCCCCCGCCACCCCATGGCACAGGTCCTGGGTTATGTCACCATGCCGAGCCATAAATCTCAGCTTTTGTCTCCTTCCTCCCACTGCTCCAGTATCTGGAGCTGCCTGGGCACGCACAGACCAGAGCTTTGCAGAGCTGCCTGCTCACCCCTTAGTGGCTCCTACCTACTCCAGGAGTCTGGCCTCTCGATTTCTAGGGGCTGAGGCAGGGCGTCTGTTGGCACTTGGGACACATAAGAAGGGAAGACCAGAACTAGCCCAAGGCTCTGAGATGACCCCAAAAGGCCCCAAGATCACAGGCCCCGTTCCCACCAGGCCCCTCACCCCCGTGGGTGCAGGCTCCCAGGAGGTTGACAATGTTCTCATGCTGGCCCAGGTGGCTCATGATCTTCAGCTCAGACATGAGGGCCTCCTTCTCGTCGGCATGAGCTGTGGCTGGAGTGGGGGGACACAGGTCAGAGCAAGCAGGGGGTATCAAGAGGCCAGAAGAGGGAAGAGGAGCAATGCAGACACTGATTGGAGGGGGGAGGGAGGGGTGGGCTCATTACGACCTCCTCTCCGAGTAACAGGAAGCAGAGCTGTTGCTCGGCCATGCCCCTAGATGATGTCTACCCATCTCAGCCTCTGTGGAACTCTCAGGAGCCTTTCTCTATGCAAAAGTTGGCCAAGAGCTCCCCAAACCGGGAGTCATAGGAAGAATAGCTCCACATGAAAAGCAGGCCCTACCCCACTCCCACACTCTCCCCCAAATTTCAGCGAGCTGAGATGGGGTGGCATTCCCATTTTGCTTACACCGCCTCCCAGATCCCCCACTTACCCTTCAGCATCTTCACAGCCACCTTTAGGACAGCATCTTCTTTTCCCAGACCAAAGGCCGTGGCCTCTACGACCTTCCCAAAAGCTCCAGCTCCAAGAGTCTTACCTGCCATACACAGGCTTGTTAGGACCCTGGGCACTAAAGGACCTATCGCTCAGGGCCCACAGGCTTCCTCCAGCCCCCACTGGTCCTGAGGAGGGAAGGCACAGGGTGCTGGGGCCCTGTCTCACCAAACTGCAGGTTGTTTCGGGGAAACTCCCACTTCTTATTGTAAGGCAGCTGGGTGGGGTCGATGAAGGTGTAGCTGTTGCCCTCGTAGCTCTCGATGATTTTCCAGCGCACTTGGTACTTGGGCTTCTGCAGAAGGACGGGGAGTTATATGGTAGCTGGGCTGGCAGGCTGGTCTTGGATCTCATCTCCCAGGAGCAGTGGGTTGGGGGCTCAAAGCACACAGGGAGGAAGATGGCGAGCCCTGCCCTGTGCTGAGCGCCGTGGTACCCCACGCACATGACACTGCCCACCGGTCCCTGCTGGGCTGTCTTCCTATGAGATCTTCTCTTTTCCAAGCCTCAGTTTCCCTGTCTGTGTATTGAAGATCTCTGAGGAAATCTGTATTTCTGCTAATTTTGATAGTTACTAGTTTACTACCAAAGGAAAGAGAGTAGAGCTTGAGATACATCCATCCACCTACCCACCTGCCTGTCCTCTCATATGACTTTTATTTTTATTTTTATTTATGTTGCAGTGTCTGGGACTGAACCTAGGGCCTCACACATGGTTAAGCACATGCTTTACTACTGAGCCACACACATCCCATGCCCTATTTTTGTTTTCAATTGTTGGTAAAATATACATTACATAACATTTACCACTTCAACCATTTTAAGTGTACATTTCAGCATTAAGTACATTCATATTATTGCATGACAGATTTCCAGAACACATCTTGCAAAACTGAAATCTTATACTGATTAAAAGACAACTACATTCCTGCATTCCTTTCCTCCAGCCAACTGCCTACCATGATCCTACTTTCTGTATTTATGAATTGTACTGTCTGTATGTAAGTGGAGTTGCAAACATTGCTTGTTTCATTTAACCTAGTGTCTTCAGGGTTTGTCCATTCTCTAGAGTATGTTAGAACTCCATTCCTTTTTAAGGCTGAGTAACAGTCCCTTCTAAACTTTTTTTTTTTTTTTTTGTGGTACTGGGTATTGAACTTAGGACCTTGCACTTGCTGGGCAAGCACTTATTCTACTGAGCTGTTTCCTCGGCCCTCATCCAAACATTTTATGAGCAACTATCCATGCTAGCTGAAGCTGTTTCAATATTAAAACAGACTCTGGTCCTACATGGAGTTTCGTTTTAGTGGCTAAGAATACATTCAAGTCAAATAAGTGTATACATGAAAAATTTTCAAATAGTACTGGGAAGAAAATAAAGCAGATTCATGGGAGAGAGTAGAGAGCAGTGTGGTAGATAGATAGAAGGCCTCCGAGGAGCCAGCGATGCAGACTTCCCAGCGTGGTGCACACAAATGCTGTAGTTTCAAAGAGGGAAAGATTCTGGCCCTCAAGGGACAGGAAGACAGCTAGGATGGGCATGGGAGGTGAGGGGAAATCCCAGGGGAAGGTCTCAAAGACTGAGACCGGTGGGTGCCAGGTCCAGCCTGGGGAAGGGGAGCAGCCACCTCTCCCTCCTGCTGTGGGGTGTCCTGCCCCTGAGGAGTGCTGAGGAAGGCCATGTTTAGGGGGAAAGTGAAGCTGGGATGGAAGGTGGAGGACCCCGAGGCACTGCTGGTCAGCAAACCATCCCTTTCAGGGTGCGCTTGGGAATAGCTCCAGTTGGCTGTGCTCAGCAGCTGGGGGCCTTCCCTGAGCACCCCAGCTTGGGGAGCTAGAGGGTATCAGGGAGCAGGGTAGCCTATGGCTATGTGTCTTGCCAGGTTAAGAGTCACACTCCAGATGGCAGTAGGAAAGAACTTCCAGCCAGTAATTTGGGAGGATAAACTATAGCCAGACCCAAGGAAGAGGTGGGCTTTGGTTCAGGAGAGCAGGCTAAAGGTAAACTTAAGCGCATCCATGTTATGGCCTGGGATGAGTCTGAAATGTGACCCAAGCCTTTGAGGAGTCAGTCCCTGCATGTGGGCACCTTTGTCACTAGAAAGACGAAGACCACAAATGGAGCAGGAAATGGTCATCTGACCTCTCCTGGCCACTTCCATCTCCAGGAACCTCTGTGGCCAGGGCTTTTTCTCCCAGCACTTCTTCTTCCTCTGTCCCCCTGCAGCTGGGCTGAGCTAGCCCCACCCTGCCTGATAGTTCAAAGGGAGGGGTCAAGAGAGGCAGTGGTGGGCTGGCTGGAATCCCGCATCTCTAAATCCTAGCTGTCAGTGCTGAGCTCCTGCCCACCTGCCTGTCTCCAGAATCCTCCCCCTCTTCCTCCTCCTCCCAGGGACCTGTGCTTCTCAGAACAGGCTCCCATGTGCTCCAGGGTGGCCACTTTGGCCAGCTTCCTAAGAACAGGAATAGATGGGACAGCAGCAGTGGATGCTTCCTGAGCCCTTCTTATGAGCATGGCCTGGGCCTGGACCCTCACCAGATGCCATCTCCTCTGTTCCTGGAGCCCAGCCTAAGCCCCACACTTGCCTCTAACTTACTTCCCTTCTGAGGTTGACACGAGAATGGAGACATTACAGTCCCAGACCTTCCCTTCCAGACCAGCCAGTTCAATGCAATGGACGCTCTGCCACAGGAACTGGTAGATCCGAGCAGTTCCCTGGGAGAATCCCTGGGGTGTCTCCTGCTCTCAGAGGTCAGGTCCAGACCCAGAGTCCTCATTTCTCCAGCGCCCTCAGCTGCTTCTCTGTGCCCTCCCCCTCTCCCTCCCTCCCTGGGTCCCTTGCTCACAACCTGCTGACTCCTGCCCTTTCGTCTTCCTCCTTGCCCCCCTTCCCTGGTCTCTGCTGGGGACACAAGGTGATGACTCAGCCCTGAGTCAGAAACAGCCCTTCCACAGATGGGGCCACGCCAGGGCTGGATTTGGGCCCTGAAGCAGCGTCTCACTGACTTGACCCTCTTGGCCCATGGGGGCTCCCCAGTTTAGGGGAGCTAATGAGTGTGTGAATGGATATTAGGGGAGAGGTCTTGGGTTTGAGCTTTGAGCAGGCTCAGGGGGCAGATGATTTTACTGGGTGGGAAATAAAGAAGTGATTGAGAGTACATGTTCCAAAAATGTCCCCATGGCGAAAGCATAAGGTCTTCCTACACCACAGCTCAGCAGGCAGAAAGGGTTGCAGGGGTCCTGTACCCCTGGAATGTCTCCAGGGCTGGATGGGCTGCAGACTGGAAGGTGGTTCCAGGTCTATGTAAGGAAAGCCTTTGCACCTGCCAAGCTCTCAGAGAGGGAACAGGCAGCCACAGAAACGAGTAAGGTCCAGTCCACTCTCTGGGAGTGCTGAGCGGGGCCCCACAACGTTGGGGGTGTAGTCAAGGAGATACCCAACCTCAGACTCAGGTTCCCCCTTCACTTCCACCTAGGATAAGGGCATGTGCCCTGGTGCAGAGTGGCATCTGTGCCTTGCACCCTGGCAAGCTCAGGCCCAGTGGTCCTCACAACAGCCTTCCATTACTACCCTGTTCTACAGATGGAGAAATGGGCCTGGAAAGACCAACTTTTCTGGGTCCCATAGACACAGGACAACAGAGCCAGGATTTGGACCAAGATCATCCACTCCTGTCTCTGGCTCCTATAGCAGGCCAGCAGGAGGTGGATCACCCAGCCCCACTGTACGAGAGGGCCAAGCAGCATCACGAGTCAGCCACAGCCCCTGGCCATGCAGTGTCTGGATGGCACCCTGACTCCCTTCTCCTGGGGGCTCCATTCACAGCCATCTTCTCCTTCAAGGTGCTGCACAAGCACCGGAAGCCCAAGTCCAGAGCTGCCCTCATCTACCCATCCGCCCTGCGCACTCCAGCTAGGTGTCTTTTCTCACCAGGCCCCAGAGGATGGCAAGGAAAAGCCAGGAAGCAGACACAACAGGGGTCGTCACCCTTAATCGCTCAACCCAAGGCCATCCCAGGCCCTGCAGGAAGGGCTCATGCCCTCAGAGCCTCGCCTACACCCTTTCTGCCTCCTCCTGAGGGTCGCGTCTCTGGAGCCCAGCTGGGCCTTCTGCTCACTGCTCCTCTGCACTTCCTCAAGTCTGGTCCTCTCTGCTGCTTCCCCAGGCTCCAAGGCCTGGCCCCCTAAGGCCTAACCGCCTCTCCCAGTCTTGCTTCTCCACAGCTGTGGGAGAAGCCACCACCTCTGGCACCGCCACCTCCCTGCAGGCTTTTGGCCAGAGCCCTCTGCGCCTCCCAGTGCAGTGGTCATCATATTTTTACGTGTGAGGAGGCGGCTTATCCGGCCAGGTGGTGGAGGCGCTGGGGTCTGGCGCCAGACTCAGCTCTGTGTCCACAGCAGGCCTCTGGCCTTGCTGAGCTCTGGTTTCAGTGGGCAGAATGCCGAGTCCTGTCCTCCTTGCCTCCGAATCGTTGCAGGGATAAGATGATCTGGTTTTCACATAATGACTAAATGCATGGTCTAGGGATCAGTCTATCTCAGTTAAAAACCAGACACAGATGGGGGCAACTGCCTCAGCCTCTCAGGACCTCAGCCCTAACTCTGTGAATGGGGCAAGCAATGCCACCTGCACACCACAGGTGCTGAGGGCATTTAGTGAGATGGTGTAGGCAGCATGTGTCATAAAATGCACCTGAATACTGTAGCCCAGCAGCCAGACAGGCAGTACCCAAAATACTTAGCAGGCAGTGCATGGCAGTTGTCCTCAGTAATCATACTAAATAATAAAGAGCAACCTTGACACTTCCTCTTCCACGATCCATGTGCTACACAAGGGGAACACTCAGGCCAGCCCGTGAGATGCCCTCTGTGTGCCCATTTTACATGCAGGGCACCTAGAAACCTGGGCTGGAACAGGATCGTGCGATTGGGCTCCCCTGGATCCTGTCCCCATCTCCATAATGTGTTCCCTTCCTGTCACAACTTTTCCTGCCCTGGACAGTAAAGCCTACTGGAGCCAAGCTTGCTGCCAGAACTGACCCTGAGGAGCTTTTGTGCAGAGAAAGGCAGCCTGCGTTAGGGCTCAGAGCTGGACATCGGACTGACAGCATGAGGGAAGGAGGGAGGAAGTAGGGGCTGAACAACGGGTCTGTGAAGCCGGATGGTGATACCCAAACTGGCTGTCCTCGGGCGTGGTCCCCAGGCTCGCCCCCTCCCAATCCTCCAGCTCACCTGCTTATACTTGTACAAGAGCAGCAGCAGCAAGAGCAGCAACAAGGCCATGATGGAGATGCAGGCGACCATCACTGGTGTGAGGAGGGGCTCCTCGGGGCGCCTGCTGTGGGCTTCTGCAAGGGGTAGGCAGTGGAGTGAGGAGGCAGGGGCCTCGGAGGTAACGCAGTGTAGCAAGAGCCCCCCAGAGCCCAGAGAGCAGCTGTAGCCCCTGCTGCAGGACAGGCATGGAGGGTGGTCTCTCCAGACCTTCCTGGGCAGTTCCAAGCCCTATCTAGAAGCAGGGCCTCCTGTGGCTGCGGGGCCCCCAGGTCACTTAGCCCTGCTCCCTGCCCTTGCCAGAAGCCCCGTTCTAGCAGCCTGGCCCGGTGCGCATCCAGTGCAAGCACGCACCTCAGTGGTGGGGTTGACCTCCACTTCTGAGCAGCTCAGAGAGGCCTGGGGTTTTCACTCAAATCCATCTCCACTGTAACAGGTCCCCTACAGCTTCCTCATCTGTCCTCTGGAGCTAAGCTTCTGAGCAGCTGAGAGCCAGGCTTATGGGCCTGGGGTCTTCTCTGCCCTGATCTTAAACTTTGGTTCTCTTGATGCTGTTTGAAGGACATTACTCACTTACTAGATCAGGAAGGAACTTGGATCTGGGGTCAAATCTCACTTATTTCACTGAGGGCCTGGGTGACACTGAGCCCATGACTTCTAAGTCTCAGGTTTATTATCCTCCAAATACAAAGGAAAATAGGACTTCCACCTCCTTGGGTTGTGAGCAAATTGAGATAATTCCGGCGAGGAGCTTAGCGTAATGCCTGGTATAGTTGGCTTTATTACTTACTATATACAGCCTCCAGCAGTGAGGCTGAGGCAGTGGGCCCTGGCAACATCTGGCCCCAGAGGCTGCCACGCTGAGTGATAGGATCTCAGAACGCACAGGGGGCCAGTCGGGCTGCCCTGCATCCTCTGATAACCTTGCCTGTGCCTGGCAGAGTGGGCACTGAGAACTGATTACCAGTTCCTGTGGGTCTCTGAATACCAGAGGATTGGCTGTGGGGAGCTTTTGTGCAGAGAGAAAGGCAGCCTGCATTAGGGTGCATAGCTGGACGCAGGCCTGGCAGCCATCCCCACAGGGGCCCTGAAAGGCTAGGCTGTCTCAGGAGGCGGGGAGCAAGGGAGAGATGGCAGCTGCTGCTCCAGCTGGCCTCAGGCCTTGCTGTCTCTGACCAGACTCTGATCTCCTTTGTGCACTGACTTGCACAGAACAAGTACCCAGCATAGCATGTATGCCGAACTTGTGAATGAATGGCTGAGTTACCGGGCGGGCACACGATTAGAGGGTCAGCTAGCCTCAGGCTGCTGCTTCTTTGGACTTGATGCTTCCACTGCACTTTCCCCTTGCCTGCCTTTGGAACTTTGTTGCCAGGAGGAGTCCAGGGTCAACGTAGAGAAGCAGGTCTCAGTACCGCTGGGATCTGCTCCCAATAGGACTTCTGGCCCTGGAGTCTTGGGGGGTGGGCAGCATCCCAGAACCCCCACTGTGTATGCTGACCAGGACAGGGAGAGGCAAGGCTCACCTCTGCTGACCGGCCCAATGGACCCGGAGCTGTTCCCCAGCCTGTTGAAGGCCCAGCACTCATAGGTCACATTGGGCTCCAGGGTCTGAATGGTCAGCTGGCTCTGAACAGTCACTTTGTGGAAGGGTTCCTGGCTCAAGACCTTAGGGTTTGTGTCCTCCCAGACATGTAGTGCGTGGGCCACATCACATCTGTGAAGAGCAGAACATGGTTCAGGGTTTCAGGATCCCTTCCCACGTATGGGTGTCCAGTCCCTCAGCCCAGGTGAGGGGGTGAGCAGAACCACTTACCTGTTAGTGTGGACCCTGCACTTCAGCCAAGTCACATTGGGCTGGGGATACCCAGAGGCATCACAGAGCAGGGTGTAGGAACCATTGACTAGCTTCCACATGACACTGACCTCTGGGGGGTCTGAGGAGGAGAGGAGGGTGGTATCACCCTAAACGCCACCACACTGAGTCTGCCTCTAGCCTCCCAGTGCACCCCAGCCCAAGCCACTCTTGGGAGCTATGTCCAAAGCCCACCCCATCACTCACATTGCAGGGTAAGGCTGAAGGTCAGAGCACTCCAGCCTCCCTCATTCCAGGCCTGGAAGGAGTAGAGGCCAGCCTCGGAGGGCTTCACACGGGACAGGAAGAGGCTGGAGGTGTACCTGTAGAGGAAGGCAGGGTAACCATAAGGCCTGGGCTGCTTGCTCCCACCGGGACAAGACAGCCACAAGAGGCTTGCTTTCTTTTTGATAGTGTCCAGACCATGAGCACCAGATAGGGTGTTGCAGAGATAGGCAAAAGCCACCAACCCTGTACCTTCACTGGTCTTAGCTGAAAGTACTTTTCCTAAGACTTAGTAGAGAGGGTTTCTGTAAGGTGCTCTCACAAGCAAAGCAATCCCTGCTGAAGTTCCTTAAAATGCCAGTGCTGCCAAGAGGGACTATGGCATAGACAGGCAGCAGAGTATCGTGCCTAGCTCCAGCTCTTGGGCCACCATTTCTTGTCTGTGTGACCTTACACGGGTGCTTGACCTCTCTGCTTCTCCATTTTGTTGCTGTGAGGGTGAAACACGGTGACTCACCGTAACTGAGGGCTCAGGGCTGCATATTTATGGTGACTGACACAGAACCCCACTCATTGCAGGAACTCAGATTAATGATACCCTTTAATATAGAAAAGTCCTGGAAACAAGTGTTAAGGACGGCAAGATGACAAAAGTCATCTTGGCTGGTTTCATGTCATTTTTTATTTTATGGTTTTCATAACATCTTTTATAATTTGTCCAGAATGAATGTGCTGTTTAGGTAATAAACACATTAAAATAAATAAACACTAGCAGAGCAGGAGATGGTGCTCTATGGTCGACAGTGCTTATGTAAATCACTGAACTCAATCCCTATCATCACCATGTAAATTTTAAAAAATAATAAATGTTAGCAAATTAACAGCTCTTGCTGGAAAGTGGAGCAGCTCCTACTAGACTAGCAGCTGTGGCACCAGAAAGCCAGTCTCATCTGCCAGACATTTGGCCTTTGGGATCTCCTACACATGTTAATTCCTATTTTTAAAAACATAGCATGGATCACTTCACAAATGTTTATGTTACCCTTGGGCAGGGGCCAGAGTCACAATATTTGCACTGTACCAGTTTTCGAATATGTACTCCTGAGTCCCATATATTAAGCCATGAGATGACTAACATCTACTTCAACTGAAATGAATTCATTTGGGGGCTGACTCAGATGTGCCGTCGTGGACATGCCATTCCATGGTCCAGCTGCGGCGGACTCTGATGCCCAGACCTGGCTGCCCTCTGCTGAATGACCCCAAACACTTTGTCTTAGGGGTGATCCCTTCCCACAAAGTCTCTGCTGCTTGTAGACACTTGAGACTTATCCACAGATCGGCCCACTGGTAGAGGGCTGGAGGCTCTGGGTTTAGAACTTCAGCTTTAGGTGAGGGGAAGCAGCATCCCGGGTAAGAAAGCACCAGACATGGGCTGAGAGCAGGAAGATGAGGACCTTCCTGCTTCTGACGTCGGACAAGCAAGATTGTAGGGGTCATTGAGGTTTGTGGTGTCGGGAAATGGAATAAGATCCCCAGAGAGTTTTGAGGTCGGAAGATGGATAAGAGATTACCCAACTCAGGGAAGACTAATGTCTCCTCATGGACCAACTACGCTGGACAGAGCATCCAGGGACTGTATCAAAGACTCTGAGGCTACGTCCACATTCTGCAGAAAGGGTCACAGGAAAACGATTTAGGGATGCCTGTCACCAGTGTGGGAGGGAAAGTAGTAGCAGGCCCCATATAACTAAGCCTGGAGCTATACTCTCTAATCTTGATAGAATAGGGCAAGACATATCTTAATACCTGATAACAGTGACTCTTTTAGGGAAGAAACTTCTTCTGTTCAGAAACTACTGTATTAGGCCACTTTGGATGGGAAAATAAGATCCTGTGGGCATAGTCCATAAAGAGACAAGAAAAGTGTTTGTAAAATGCTAAGAAGGCTGGGGAGATGGCTCAGTGGAATAAGCGCTTCCTTGGCAAGCACTAGGGCCTGCGTTCAATCCCTAGTTCCGCCAAAAAATAAATCATTAAATCAATAAAAATAAATAAATAAAATGCTAAGAATGTGGGAAACAGGATTCTGGGAGTGGAGAGATGACAGGAAAGGGACCAGGTTAATGGGACTACACTTTTTTTTTTTAATGTATTAAGTACAGGGTCTCACTACACAGATTGGACTTGTAGTGATCCTCCTGTTTTCAGCCTCCCAAGTGCTGGGATTACAGGCACACTCCACCACACAGTCTTTATTCACCATCTCAGCACACCCTGGGGGCGGGTTGGCACAGTGGGCTGGGGACTGAGCCCCTGCCCCTGCATCTCCCTGAGAGACTACACTTCATGAAAAGAGTTTTGACTGGAGAAGAGCAGCCAGAGATTGATTCTTGGAGAACTGCTGACTCATCTGTTACTGTGTGACCCTCACTCGCTGTCCCTGCCAGATCCGTGTGCACAGCAGATACCCCCTACGGCCATTATTAGAAATGTATCTGGGAGGAAATCATGTGAATGAGGGTTGTTACCTATGTCTGGACCAGCCATGAAAGAAGAAAGAGAAAGAGGCTGAGAATTCATGAGGGATCCTGAGGAACCTTGAGAAGATAGAAATGTAGAACTTTTGAAAATAGCATTGGATTTCCCAAGAATGTGGGACAGAGAGATAGGTCAGTTCTGTCCAAACCTCAAACACCAATGACTGATACTGAGGTTCCAGATAGCCAATGAGACCGAGAAAGGAGATGGCCCAGGTACAAGATCCTACAGCAGGTTTGGAACATGATCCAAGTATCCAGATTCCCAGTTGAAGCAGCTCCTCTGGGGCCAGGCAGACAGGAGGTGATAGGTAGTACCTGTATGTGCTCTTGACAGTTTTAAAGTTAAGCTTGTGCTCGTGGTCCGAGAAGGGTCCCAGGTAGGTCCAGTTATAACCTTGTAAGCTGGGGTAGGCGTCCACCTTGACTCCGAGTTTGAAGTTCTCACCCACAGTCACCTCCTGGAGGAGATCCTGCTCAGAGGTCAAGTTCAAGTAAGCACTCTCTGGAAAGCAACACATGGAGGTCTAGCCTTAGTGGAAAGGTGTTCACCGGCCTCTATGTGCCAGCTTACATTCTTTACCCCCAACCAAGACGTCCTCTGACATCTCTCTCCTCACCCTCACCATCCATCCATCCAAGCTCCAACCACTTCCCATTACTCCCACCCTTGCCATGCCGGTCTCTAGCTTGGCCCAGTGCAGTTACTTTCTAACACAACCCTTCCTTTTTCCCTTGTCTGCCTACAGAGAGGCCTTAACAAAGTTGTGTCAAATAGTTGGCCTCACGCCGGGCGTGGTGGTGCATGCCTATAATCCCAGCACTCGGGAGGCTGAGGCAGGAGGATTGTTGTGAGTTCGAGACCAGCCTGAGCTACAAAGTGAGCTTAAGGCCACCTGAACTGTATAGTGAGACCCTGTCTCAAAAAAAAAAAAAAAAAAAAAAAAAAAAAAAAATAGTTGGCCTCACAGCTTCCCTCCTCTGCTCAGACCCTCCAGCAGCTCCCCAACTCTTTCAGGAGGAAAAGCCCAAGTCTTTACCTTGGCCCAGAGGATCCTATGGATCTGCCACCTCCTCCATTTTTACTGCTGTGACCTCATTTTTTCTTTTTTAAATGTATTTGGTACAAGGTCTCACTGCACAGCTTGGACTCATAGCGATCCTTCTGTTTCAGCTTCCCCAGCACTGGAGTCACAGGCATGTGCCACCACAACCGGTCTCAGTGGCCAGCTCAGTATGCCCAGGGGCAAGGCTGCCATGGCATGTGGATCCAGGGATCGAACCAGGTCCTTGTGCTCACCTAGGCAGGCGCTTAGACCGCTGAGCTATCTCTGTGGCCCTACACATGTTATACCATATTCCTCTGGGTTCATTCCACCCCAGCCACACCGGCCAATTCATTTCTTAAACATGGCAAGCACAGCCTTGCACCCTCAGGGGGTCACAGCTGGTCTCTTTTCTTAAACAATGTTACATATATCAGGTGTACACTTTCAGAGTCATGAGTAGCTGTGCATTTGTACAGGACTAAAATCAAGGCGTAACATTTAAGTTGTTAGTTTAGTTGTGCTGTTTTATAAGGGTATGTGATATTCAATAATGCATCACCCATGAGAGGTACTGAGAACTCTGGCAAATATTGCTATGTTTCTCTGTTTTACAGTTTCTAGATTGTAAAAATAAAATTTAAAACTATGTATTTTACTATATAAATAAAATAAATGCAAGTGTTCAGTGTTTTGATTTTTTCCCCACATTTCAACATATGCTAATAAGCCATATTTTTTTGTTTTTTGGGGTTTTTTTTGCAAACTGGGGATTGAACTCAGGCCCTTGCGCTTGCCAGGCAAGTGCTTATTGCACTAAGCCATCTCCTCGGCCCAGGACCACCACCTCTTAAGAACACTGCTTTTCCCCTGCCTGGAACTCTCTTTGTAGCATCCCCAGGTGTGTTCCTTTGCCTGTTTCAAGTCTTTGTCCAAATGCAGTCCCGCACTGAGAGTGTCCCAGTGATTGCCCCATTTCACACTATAAGTGCTGCACCACTTTTAGGTCCTTTAAAATTTATTTTGCTCGTTGATTTTCTTCCCTCTTTGGAGCACAGACTTCACACAGGCTGGGGCTTTTACGCCTGTTTCACTTGCAGTTGTGTTCTTAGCATCCAGAACAACTTCTGGCCAGCAGTGTGAACGATCACCAGCACTCACTGAGTGACGGCTGCTCGCCCACACTGGAAGCTTAGGAAGAGTGGCCGTGACTGGGGCAGCTGCATGAGCTTTTCTCCTCTTCCCTTTTAGGACTCACTGCCATCCCAGATGCTGCTTCCCACCAGGACACTGCATGTATTCTTGGGTAGTGATTCGTGGTTCCCTACCCTCCACCCTCTGACGCTTACAACACTCAACAGCCAAGCCACGGCCAGACCAAAATGACTCAAACCTGCTCCAACCTTAGAGGCCTCCTGCTTGCTTCCCTCTTGGGTTCCCAGTCTAGTGGCTGCCTCTGCTTCCTACCCAGTCACCCACGCCCCATCTTTTTTCATCCCTTATCAGAGTAGCCAGCAAGTCATGTCAATCAATCATCCCTCCCTAAATCATCCTGGGCAAGATGCCTCCATATTCCCCACTGCGGTCTGAACACTGTGTCAGGCACCCGGATGGTTTGGCACTCTCCCATCCCATCCACCTGACATGAGACAGCCTTCCTAGGCAGTGTGTCCTCATGCACATCGGGACAGTGTAAACTTGGTACCAGGCTGTTCTGTTTTATGAATAGGCTCCTTTAGTGTTTATGACAAACCGGGTGCAGTTACTATTAGTAGCCTCATTTTGCAGATAGGAAGACTGAGGCAGTAGTAGCTGTTGACACAGCTAGGTAGGAATGTTCTCTGCAGAAGTGGTTGCCCCTGACTCCCACACAGACCACTTGCTATGTCCATCACTGTCCTCTCTAAACCTCCAGGGACCTCTCTGCAGGGTAAAATGCAAGTGATCCCCCACATTAAGGCTCCTTTATCGTCCAGTGTCTGCCTCCCTCCGTCTCCTCTACCCTGTTGTGGCCGCTGCTCATGCTGCTCCATGTCTCTGCAGCTGTCAGCTTGTTCTGTTTCTCCCACACTCCATGCTCTCTTTGCCTCTGAGCCTCACATGTGCTGTCCCCTCTGTTCCTCCTCTTGCTCCACCCCTCAGCCCAGCTCACCAAGCTTAACTTCTCCTGCGCCAGTTTAGAGGTTATATCCTTCAAGCCTGAGTTGGAGGAACGCTTAGAGTTTCCAAAGCATGAAAAATTAAATTATACTAAAGTAAAGTGTAGCAACGCACAGTAGGAGCTCAAAGTGGGGAGGGAGGGTCCTGGGAGAGGGGCCAGGAAGGCCCTCAGAGGTGGAGCTCCCTGGCCAGGTCCAGGATAAAATCAATGTCCCCTTTGTCATCAGCTTTCTGCTCGTTGGACCCTGCTGCCCCTCCTTCCCTGGCCACCACCCCCTGATGCTCACCGACCACCCGGAAGATCATGGAGGTAGAGTTGATGAACTGGGTGTTCTGGGCTGTGCAGGAATAGTTGCCAGCATCTTGGAAGCCTACGTCATTCAGGTTAAGGGTCAGGACTTTCTGGTATTGGTCATCTTGGAAATCAGATTGTTGAGAGATTTTGAGCTGCAGGGAGAAAGGATATTTCAAGGTTGTTAAAGGATTAGACCCAATAGAGTCTCAATGTTCCGACTTTAAGATTACTAACTGCCATTCTTTTTTTTTTTTTTTTTTTTCTTGTCTTTTTGAGACAGGGTCTCACTATGCAGTTCAGGCTGGCCTTAAGCTCACTTTGTAGCTCAGGCTGGTCTCGAACTCACAACAATCCTCCTGCCTCAGCCTCCCGAGTGCTGGGATTACAGGCATGTGCCACCATGCCCGGCTTAACTGCCATTCTTTGGCCAGATGCTGAATGCTGAGCCTCAGTTTCTTCTTTTATAAAATGGGACTGATCCTGGCCACAGCCCGGGGGTCTTAGTAAGGAAAATCAAGGTATGGAACAAAGAACTGTGTGTGCAGAGGCTAGGCACAGGGCATGAGCCTCATGCCCCTGTCTCCTGGAAATATTCTCTCCTTCTCCCTCTCTCCCAAAGTCTTTCCAGTAGCCCTGCACTGGCTCTGAAGGTGGCCTAGACATCCCAAGACAGGGCTGAGCTCATACCTGGCTTCTGTCTACCAACTGGAGCAAAGATCAAGGAATCTGAGCCCAGCTCCCTATTTCATCTCCGACAAGGTTCAGTGAGCTGAGCTCTGGTTCTGGATCTGCTACTGTCTGCAGCAAGTCAGGTCCTCTCTCAGACAGGTCCCCTCCCTCAGCCCAGAAACCAGACAGGTCCCCTCCCTCAGCCAGGAAACACTTTAGCGTGAAACTGTCGGCTCTGCTCTGGGGGCTGGCACGCTGAAGGGACGGTGAGCCCACCTTTACTTCCTTTCTTCACGCCTCACAGCTGGTGGGCACTGACCTTGTTGTCTCCATGTCTGAGGACGATACTGAAGTCGATGTCCACGTCGCTGGCTGAGCACACTATCTTGGCAGCCTCTCCTCGAATCCGAATCAGCTCTGCAGGCTCCAGTGTCAGAATGGGGGGCCCTGGAAGGACTGAAGTCGGAGACAAGACCCCTGAGCCCACAGCTGTCACTCTGCCTCCTGCCATGAGCCAGGCTACTGCCAGGTCTCCACCATTCTCCCATCCCAAATCCCAGAAGGTACCCTTGATGCCTCAGCGAGTCTTGTTTCCTGAAGAGATCCTAAAACGTTCATTCCTCTGTCACCACCACCTCTGCAGCCTCAGTGCCACTTTCTGCTCTCAGTTTCTGCAACAGCTGTCTTAATATCCTCCCTGTGTCTCTCTGAACCCCACATAAATTAGCAGTTAAAGCAACCTCTGAAAAATACACAGGGATTAAGCCGGGCGTGGTGGCGCATGCTTGTAATCCCAGCACTCGGGAGGCTGAGGCAGGAGGACTGTTGTGAGTTCGAGACCAGCCTGAGCTACAAAGTGAGCTTAAGGCCAGCCTGAACTGCATAGTGAGACCCTGTCTCAAAAAGACAAAAAAAAAAAAAAAAAAAAAAAAATACACAGGGATCCTGCCTCTGTCCTGTGTGAACATTCAGTGGCTTCCTGTCACCTTTAGCACAAAGTCAGAGCCCGTCACACTCCCTCAGCACTATTCTGCACACCCTTGTGTCTGTCACCCTGGCCCACTGCACTGCAGCCACTCTCCCAGCACAGGCCCTGGCACTTGCCTTGCCCATTGGCCGTTTTTTCTCTCCCATGCCAGGAAGAGGACCTATTCTCATTCTGCAGATCTTCAGCTTAAACATTCCTCAAAGAAAGCTTCCATGAACCAGCAGAATTAGCTTCCCCCATGCCCCTGCCCCGTGTTCTCATTATCCTGTCTAATCCGTGAAGGTGGCATCTCCCATAGTGGACATAGAGCCTGGCAGACACATGACAGGCATGAAATTAATCTGTTGAGATCAAAAGATGCACTGGTTCAACTTCTCAAGGCCCAGAAATACTTCACACTGAAAGATGGTCTGCTCAGCAAGGCTTCCCAAGCTCACACATCCGTTAGCTCACTGCTGTGCTTAGGGATGACCCTGTCTGGTGAGTTGGTTGCCTGCACGTGGTCTGTACCCTGCCCCTGACACACCTTGCCCTTTGTGGTCAGGGATGACTGAGGTTTGCTGGCGCAGAAGTGAAAGGAAACATCTTTCACTTTCTGGCTGCTGCCTACATGGCTGCCGGCTCTCCCTCCTGCCTTTCGCACCTGGCCAGGCCCTCCCCGCCCCACCAACCTTTCTTCACAATGAGCTGGATGCCAAGTGTGGTCACCTTCCGGTCACCCACTAACACGCTGCACTGGTAGATGTGGCTCTCGATGTACTTGGTCTTGTGGATGGTGAAACCATACCAGGGTGAGAAGGAGTAGTTGGTTTGGCGCAAGACAGGCCGGCCACGCACACGCATCAGAGAGACCCTGGCCTCCAGCTCTGGGTCAGTGAGCAGGCACGGCAGCACAGCGTCTTGACCTTCGAACACTGTCACTTCCTCTGCCAGCAGGTTCCAGGGCCGGTCAGGGTCTAGGTAGAGGGGCACAGTGTTACCACAGCCCTCCCTTCCTGAGCATTCTAAGCCTCTCTGAATCTGGAAATGGGCATCATTGTCATACTCAGCTCAGTGGGTCATGGTGAGGATGACACTGAATTAGAAGGGGTCCCTCCTTGTGTCAGCACCCAGTACATGTGGAGCTGACTTATTACAAGTGTTAGCAGTAGGGCCAGCTCTCGACTGGGGGCCCTAAGTGGCCAGCCTCTCGGGAAGGCCTGCGTCCTCACCTTTGACGTAGAGGTGAATGATGGTGCTGCCTCCCTGTGGGTTTCCAGACTCAGTACAGCGATAGGTCCCCGTGTTTTTGAAGGTGGCGTTGTAGGTAATCAGGTTGTTGCTGGGGGCGTCGGGGTCCAGGCTCCAGTGAGAGGAGATGGGGCCGTCCCATTCCACACTGCCATTGCCCATGCATCGTAGGGTCACCTTTGTGCCTGGTCGCACAATCAGCTCAGGGCCGCTGGGCTCTATCACTGGCACCCCGTGACCTGGTGAGTGGGGTGGAAACTGAAGTGAGGCCTGGGGCACCCCCACACCCTGACTCAGAGGTGGGTGATCGCTTGGCAGTGATGGTGCTCAGTTACCTTGAGCAAGTCTGCCCTCTGGTCATTTGTTTGGTGTGTCCCTAACCCAAACCTGCTCAGCGGTGGGGGCCATCTCTGCTGCCCAGGAAGCCGCTCCACTGAGAGATGAGGCTAGGAGCGTCCTTGGCCTCCCCCCAGGCTCTCCAGGCTTCCTCTCCCTCACTGTGGTCACATCAGTCTCCCTAGCAGCAGAAGCCTTCACCCTATGTAGATCATGGTCCCCTTCCTGAGCACCACACCCTGTCCTAGCTTAAGGCGGGACTTAAGCAAATGAAGAAACAAATGCAATGGACTATTCACAGCCAAATCCTCAGACCTCTTTCACACAGGGAGGAGGCAGAGGGATGTAAGATCTCAGCCCAGCAGAGCCAAAGGGGTTCTGAGAGGCCTCTGACGTGTACTGCCACTTCTGGATAGCTGGTCTACAACACAGGGGAATGGCTCAGAGAGTTCTTGCCTCACTTTCCACACCTATAAAATGAGGGCTATAACTGTACTATCCATTGGCTTGTTAGATGGTTTAAATGCACAGAAGCCTTAAGAATGTCACCTGTGTTGGAATGAGCCTCTGTCTTTATGGTTTAGGACATCTCCAGCTCACTGTACCCCAACACTGCTATGATTACTGGGGAGCCAATCTCTTTTAAGGAAAATTTTCTTGAAGGAGAAAGGAGAACTTGAAAACCCCTTCGGGGAAGGAGACTGGTTGTTGCCTCTTCAGGCCTTCAGGGAAGGCGCCAGTTGTTGCCTCTGCAGTGTCAGCATTTTACCAGGCCTAAAATAAGGATGAAGGAGGGAAGTGAGAGCTGATTCACAGCCTCTCAGGGGTTGCTGGGCGCCCCCGAGCCTGTATGGGCGGAAACACATTGCTGGTGCCCCGCTAGGCCCCCAGTTTCCGTTTAGCCTGCAGCCTGCTACTGGGGATGGTCTCACTTCTGCTTCCCGGCCCTGCTGGCCCCTGCCCCCTCTCCTGGCAGTGGGAGATCCTAGAAGTGGAGCCCTTGCTAGGCACCCAGATGCCCTGGATCACAAGGGCCTGCTCTGTCACTGCTCCCCGCCTGGCCCATGACCACGCATCCCTCCTGTTCCAGCCCTTTCTGTTCCTAGTGTCAGGTGGGCTTGACAATCTCCATTATTCTCTGCAGATGCTCCTGAGGGGATTCTCCACCCCACCGCACGCTGAAATCCAGGCTTGGAAAGTCTTCCTCTCCCCTCAGCACGGCCTCACTTACGTTCTGATTTCAAACCTATCAGACACCTGCAGCCTCTCTACCCCAGCTTCTGATCAATACAAGGAACCCAGTGACCATGGGTAGTACGACGAGGCCCACACCTGGGGTTGAGGCCCTGTGTGCAGTGTGATACCTAGACCAGTGTATTTTCTCATAGCCTTCTGACAAATCTTGCCACAAGCAGTGGGGCCCTAGGACTACAGCTCTCACCAGCCCCAAGAATCAGCTTGCAGTGCGGGTTCACACCAAGCAAGGTCCAGGAGCCAGGGTCTCTCTCTCCCAGCCAGGTAGCCTGCTCCTCATCTGCGCCCAGGTCTTCTCCATCCGTGGGAAGCAATCCCAGCTCCTTCCGCAGGTGTGCAACAGGCTATGAAGTGTGTATCCTCGGGCTCCCTCTGCTGCTCCGGCCCCAGGAGGTCTAAGTCTTTCTGCTACATTCTTAATGTCTCTTCTAGGCCTGCTATTTTGATATCTATGGATTTTAACCTTATAAGTCCACAGGCTTATGGGAATGCCTCTCAGCCTTGGGTTTTGTGATTCTGGGCTAGCTCTTTTTCTGCCCTAGCCTTGTCTCCCAGGTGCTCCCCCACCCCACCCCAACCTCTTCCTGTAGCCCTTCTTTGGTCTCTTGGAAATATGGTCAAAGAAAAGCACCAGCCTCTTTTTTGTCCTACCTTATTGTCCCGGATATTCTTGCAGGACAGTGCTGACACCCTCCACTTTTGCCCCTGCCTTTCCTATAGTGGCTTGGCTGGTGAGGAGCAGAGCCTGCTCAAACCCCACCCCTCCCTAG
The DNA here is from genome assembly GCA_004027165.1 of Ctenomys sociabilis. NCBI lineage: Eukaryota > Metazoa > Chordata > Mammalia > Rodentia > Ctenomyidae > Ctenomys > Ctenomys sociabilis. Next base: position 57,684 of record PVKA01000111.1, on the reverse strand, counting down.
CTGAGAACAGAGGCTTGATAAACCCCTCTCATCCTGTCCATTATGCCCTTTACCATACTGAGGACTGAACCCAGAAACTTCCCACTAAACTATATCCTAGCCTTTTCCAGCTGATCTGTCTGTCTGTCTCTGTCTCTATCTCTCTCTGTCTCACTCTGTCTCACTCTCTCTCTGTCTCTCTCTTCAATTTTTTGAGACAGGGCCTCACTATGTATCCCAGGCTGGTTTGAACTCACAGAAAACCCTCCTGCCTTAGCTCCTGAGCGCTGGAATTACAGCATGAGCCACCACACTCGGTTTTGTTTCTTTTGATTTTTTGAGACAGGGTCTCACTGTGTAGCCCAAGCTGGCTTTAACTTACAGTAATCCTCCTGCCTTAACTCCTGGGTTCCAGGATTACAGGCATATAGCACCATACCCAGCCTGGCTGTGTGCTCTGCCTCTCTCTTTCTCTCCTTTTTCTTTCTTGGCAAATCTCTGCACCTGTCCATTCTTTGCCTTTCTCTTGTCAGCTGCCTGAGCCACCCAAAGCCTACGTGCACATACCCGCTCCCTGGGCCCTTTTCAACCCAAATGTATCTCCCATCAGACAACACACCTACCTCCTCACAGTGGCCTCCAACTCATTCCCCATTGCTTTGTTGGGCTGAATAGAGGTCTCCAAATCCCTGTACCCCATCCCTTCTTTTCCCTGGAGCTGCATCTTGGACCTCCCTTACACACACACACACACACACACACACACAGGCTTCTGGGGTAGGCACAGGACAAGGCAGTACTTTCTGACGTAAGAAGAGTACCTTACTAGTACATAGTTATATGCATTTTTCTAACCCCATTGAACTGTATACTTAAGAACCTATCTTTTTCTGATGCATATAAATTTAAGTCCAATAAAAAAAAAAAAGCACTCAAGCCAGTGAGGTAGAATTGGCAAACAAAAACCTTTAGTGAGCCATCCCTTCATTAGGGGCTAGATGTACCCAGACCCAGGTACCTCCTGGGAGAGGCCAGAGTGAGAGTGCTGCTCCTTTCATCAGACTCCATCCTTCTTGAAGGCCCCTCCAAGGAAGATGGGGAACACTATGGAACATGATTGCTGGGTTCCCTATAGCCCATATATGCTTGTTGGCATAACAGGCTGAATAAGCCAGCCCCTCAGACTCCCTGCTAGGTGGAATTCTACAGTGGTGCTATGCCTGCAGGTGGGTAGCCCTCATCCAGCTCCCTGTCCAGAGACCTAGTGGCCAGTGTCTGTGAGGCCCTGGCTGGAAGACCCTCACTGGCTGTCCCAGGTCCCTTCTCATACCATGCTTCTCCCTCACCAGGCTCCATGCTCCTGGGCCCTGGGTAGAGAGGCCGACCTTTGTCTCTCTCCTTGACTCCTGACTCAAGCCTGCCATGGCAGGACCTCTGCCCCATCTGAGCCTTTCTAAGCCAAGCCTGGTTTGCCTAGCTCCTTGAAATCACAGCCACTGGGGGCCCACTGTGCTCAGTACAGGGCTGGGCTAGCATCTCCCAAGATCTTGTAAGACATTCAGAATCTATGTCACATCTGAGACCTGCTGAGACACAATCTGATTTGTAGTAATACCCCTAGGTAATTTCCTACAGACATAGAAATGTTCCAGAAGCATTGGTCTAGCCTAGTCCACCATTGTCCGCACAAAGTACTGTGGATCCTGAAGCCCTGAGAGGATCAGGGACTTGCTCAGGACACTCTGGGTCAATGGCTAAGCAGGGACAGATCTATAGTCTTGAACTGGTTCCACCCCACCCACACCCTCTTTGCCCTTCACTGCCTCTCCAGAGCAGATAGCCTCAGGCCTTTGGTGTCCAGTGCTAGGGAGATGAAAGCAGAATGGAAACACCTAGAATGGCAGCAACTTTCAGGGTCTTCTCATGGGCCCCCTGTTTCTCACACTTGCCAAAGCCCCCCATTCTGTTCTTACCATGCCAAACTGCAGCCACCAGCAGGACCAGCAGAGCCCCTGGGCCCATGGCCTCCATGGGAAGCAGCAGGGTGATGCAGGGCTGCAGGATGGGCAGGGAGCTGGCTCCCAGCTATGAGCTCCACAGGGATGGGGACCGCTGGACATGCACTCCTCCCCACTGCACTGGCTGTTTGTCTTGTTTTCCTCTTCCTCTTCCTCCTCCTCCTCTTTCTTGGGCTGATCCTCTTCTTCCCCTTTTAACTGAGCAAGGCAACCACAGAGTTTGGAAATCTTGGGTGTCTAGAAGAAAACAAAGCCATGACCCTCTCGGGGGAGGGGTCGAGTCTGGAGGAGGGTCAGGCTGAGTCCGAGAAAGCTTGCTAAGATTTAGGACCTCCTAAAGCCATCTCTAAGAGGCCCTGCACATAAGCAGGTAATCAGTAAGTCAGTGGCACAAATGGGGGTCTTCCAGGAGACCCAGTGACTCAGGCTGAGCCCTGAGAGTCCTAAGCCAGAGGCCTGACCGGGGTGGGAGGCTCTGCGAGTCAGGTCCAGCCACCTTCCCCATAACAATAAAGAACTAAAAGAAATATTTAAAAAATTAAACCCTCCAATAAAAGTCCCCATCAAAAAATAAGCAACAGAAATGGGTAGACATTTCACAGAAGAAGAAGTCCAAATGGCCTAAAACACATGCAAAAATTTCTAGTGGCTGGTCAGACTCCTGGATCCCTGAAGAGGGGAGAATGGTAAGATGAAAGACAGCTTTCAAGGTACTAGAGCCCTGGGAAGAGCCTGCCCCTGGTGGCCATGCACAGTCTTTGCAGTTGACCCACAAGTGAGCTCAGGACAAGGGGTCGTGTTTGCTTCATGCGCAGCTACTAGTGAATAGGGGATAAGTTAGCAGAGACCAAGCCCCTCCCTGCCAGTGCACCTGCATTCTGCACAGGCTATCTTGCCTCGGAATGCGTTGTTGCCAGCTCCTCCATGTGCCAGGAACCATGCAACTCCCGCACACTTCTCTGTTCCTAAAGCAAGGTCTTGCCAGCTGGAGATCATGGTCCCCAGCATAGTAAAATATTACCTCATAGCTTTTGGTCCCCAGCAAAAAATGTTCAACATTGCTGGCCACTAGAGAGATGAGAGTAAAAACTACACTAAGAAATCATCTCACCCCAGGAAGAATGGCCATTATCAGAAAAATAACAGCACTGCCAAATATGTCAGGAGAAAGGAGCTCTCCACATTGCTGGTGGAAATGCAAGCTAGTACAATCACTATGGAAATAGATTGGACATTCCTTGAAAAGTTAAAATACAAATTCCATTTGACCCAGCCATTCCCCTTCTAGATATCTTCTCAAAAGTGTTGAAGTTATCATACCATAAGGATACACGTGTGCCCATGTTTACAGTAGATCTTAGAAATAACACATATGCCCATCAACAGTCAGATGGATTAAAAATGTGGCATTTATACACAACAGTGTACTATCTGTTGTAGGAAGATAAACTTGAAGCATTTGTAGGCAAATGGTACAATTTGGGACCGTAAATGTGAAGTGAAATAAATCAGACACTCAAGGTGAAATACCACAGGGTTTCTCTTATAGGAGAAATTACATACATGACAAAGTAAAAGATAGGAAGTGAGAAGAAGTTCAAATAATTTACCAAACTATTTCTGTGTTTTAAAAATATTTTAAGATGCATGCTATTTTGTTTTATTCACACTACTAATTTCTTTTAAAGAAACTTTTGTCTATTTATTTGTTCTTCTTTGTGAGTCTTTTTCTGTCTATGGCTTGCATGCTGAGTAACATTAGAGCCATTCTTTTTTCTTTCTTTTTTTTTTTTTTCAGTATGAAGGATGGAACTCTGGACCTTGAGCTTACCAGGCAGGCACTTATGCCACTGAGCTATAGCCTCGGCCCTTGGCCTCTCCTGTAAGATCACAATATGACATATATTAACTTGTTATTTTCCAATTGTTTGGTTATGAAATTTTGTTCTATTTTTTATAGAAGCAAAGAGAGTGTTTTTCCTATTTCTTTTACATTAAAATAAAAAAGCAAGTGGAAAAGTCATGGTAAAATAGAAAAGGAATTTAATCAATATAGCTACATTGTGAGGATAGTAGAAAAACAGGCACCCTTATACTTAGGATAATTCCTACTTCAGAGGATGTTAGATTTAAGTGGAAAAAGAACTGGGCTAAATGCGAGAGGTCTGCATAATTTAATAGTTGGTCACTCTTGTCTGGCTTATTGTCTCAGTTCTGGCTCTTTAAGCCAGAGCCAGTGCTTCTGCTCAGAGAGCCGGCGCTGAGCCTGTTGTGGGTCTTTGATCCCACTGAGGCTGTGCACTCGTCACAGGACATCTGTCTCTGAGGACCTCTGTTCCTGGAGTTTAAGGTAACTGCAGTTTCAGACAATGCCAGAGACTCCTAGGTGCCCAGGGGGTTGGAACAGGATGCTATGTAAAATGACAGGTGCACCTCCCTGAAAATATCTTAATTACTCTTATTTTGATTTCCTCAGCTTCTCTGAGGCAGGATCCCACTGTGCAGTGCAGGCTGACCTTGAATTCACTGAGTAGCCTGGGTTGGCCTCACACTTGCAAGATGCTCCTGCCTGTCTCCCAGGTCTGGCATCACAGGCATGTACCACCACACCTGGCTTGCTTTCCTTCATCTTGAAGGATGAGGAGGTTGGTTAGGGAGAATAACCCTTGCGTTACCAGGTTTTAGGGAGACACATCTTTTTTTAATTTTATTTTTTAGGGAAGTGCCTACAGGGTGTTCAGGATCTCACTACTAGATTGAACTCATAATGGGAGGCCTGTTTACAGCCTACCAAGAGTTGGGATTATAGGCACATGCTACCACGCCCAGTCTCAATTGCTGTCTCAGAGCACCCCGGAGGCGGGGCTAGCATGGCAGGCCTGGGGATTAAACCCCAGCCCCTGTGCAAGCAGTTCCTTTAATCCACTGAGCTATTTGGTTGGCCCAGGTAGATACATCTTAATGGCTAATGTGCCTGTGTGCAGAGATGTGCAGGAACTGGATCCAAAGCTTAAGGTAATCAAGACACAAAAGGAAGGCACAGATGCCAAGCTTCATCTTGCTTTTAGTACCCACTGGCCTTCTGCAGGCCCAAGCAAAGTCAGTAGGGTTTTGCCAAGCACCCCTAAGCACCAATTACAAAGCTAGCTTGGCCTGGGAGTCTGATTAACAATGCAAGAAGCTTTCATTAACAGCATAGCCCTTGGTGTACAGTCTCCTTTGGTTCCCACAAAGCTTTATGTGGTGTGTGATGTTGTGAAATATGTATCTGTCTTTATCCCTATTTCCTGGCGTACAACTATTTTTTTTTTCTTTTCAGACAGGCTCTTGGGCTGGGGAGATAGCTCAGCAGCATAAATGCCTGCCTGGCAAATGTAAGATCCTGAGTTCAGTCCCTGGAATAAGGAAGAAAAAAAGAATAAAGAAAGATAGATAGAAAGCTGGGTGTGGTGGCACATGCCTGTAATCCCAGCACTCGGGAGGCTGAGATAGGAGGATTGTTGTGAGTTCGAGACCAGCCTGAGCTACAAAGTGAGCTTAAGGCCAGCCTGAACTGCATAGTGAGACCCTGTCTCAAAAAAGAAAAAAAAAAAAAGATAGAAAGAGAATCTTGCTACATAACCCAGGCTGCCCTCAAACTCATGGTGATCCTCCTGCCTTGGCCTCTTGAATTCTGGGATTAAAGATATGTGCCGCCACACTCAGCAGTATCCAACTTTTTAAGTCCTTGGACTCTTAAAAATGATAACTAAGTGCCTGCTTAGGCAAGCGCAGGGACCAGGGTTCCACCCCTGGCACTACATGCCACGCCGGCCCTGAGACCAGGCATGATAGCACACACCTGTAATCCCTGCACCAGGAAGGCTCAAAGCAGAAGGATCATGAGTCCACACTGCTTAGTGGATCCTGTACCAAATACATAAACAAAATAAACAATAAACAAACAAATAAAATAAATGTTCTTTCATCAGCTATGCATGGCTGGCAGCTGGCAGCTCATAGATAGCTTCAAGATGGACACTGATCACCAGAAAAACCACGGCAGGCTTAGGGTTTAGGACTTTCAGCCCTACCAACACTGGAGGAGACTCCTGGAGGGTGGCACGGCTGCCTTCCCATGCTTGTTCCTATCTAGTTCTTCATCTGTGGTCTCTGGTGCCCTCCGTCATATACTCTATAGAAAACCAGTGAGCACATTTCCCTGAGTGCTGTGAGCTGCTCTCAGAAACTAATCAAATCCAAGAGAGGGTTGTGGGAATCCTAAATTACAGCCAGTAAATAAAGAAGTATAAGTAAAGTCCTGAGGGACTAGGGGTATAGCTCAGCGACATAAGCACCTGCCTGGCAAGTGCAAGGTCCTGAGTTCAATCCCTGGTACTGCCCAAAACAAACAAACAAAAACAAATAGAGTCCTGTGGGGCTTGTGATGGGCATCTAACGGGGGAGGGTACCATGGGAAGTCCCAGATCCAAGCTGTCTGAAGGAGCACTTCCCAGCTGCTTTTATGAAGCTGGCGACACACAGCAAAACTGGAGAAACAACATTGCAAGAAGGCTATAGGGAGGGCAGTACAGCTCCATGAAGATAGGTGCAAATGTCCCCGACAAAATACTGGCAGATCAAGTCCAGTAGCACAGGAAAAGGGTGATGCAAGTTTGCACATGATGGCCAAGTGGGATTTATGCTACTGGACAAGGGTAGTTAAACATATAGAAGTCAATGTAATGCATAACATTAATAGAATGAAAAAAATCCTACATTACCATCTTCATTGATACAGAATTCTTTTTGACAAAATCTAACATGCTTTCATGATTTAAAAGATGCAACACACTAGAAATAAAATGGAGCACCCTTGATATGATTAAAAGCATACGAATAAAGGGACAGTTAACTCAGTGGTAAAAGATTGAAAACTTTCGCTCTTAGAGCATAGCTGCCTGCTCCTGTCACTTCTGGTCAGTGGTGTGCTGAAAGCTCTACCCAGAGCAGTAAGAGGAAAAACTGACATCTAAATTAAAATGGAAGAAGTAATGTTATTTTGATTCATACATGATCTGACCCTATATAGGGAGATAGTGAAGGATTCACAAAATATACTATTAGAACTAATAAATAAGCTCAACAAAGCTAAAAAGTACAAAATTAATACAGCCTCCTCAGTTGCATGTCTGTACACTATCAATAATCCAAAACAGAAATGAAGACATTATTTATGATTGCATCAAAAAGAATAAAATACTTGGGAACCAATTTAATCAAGGACCAAAAGACTCATACAGTGAGAACCACAAAATACACAGATAGAAAGAGAATCTTGCTACATAACCCAGGCTGCCCTCAAACTCATGGTGATCCTCCTGCCTTGGCCTCTTGAATTCTGGGATTAAAGATATGTGCCGCCACATATATCAAGAAAGTACGAGAGCTTCATTAGCGAGATGATGCAGCTGGCTCAGTCCCCAGCGAGGCGTGCCAGCGCTGCCCTGGGCACGCCGAGTCGGCGGTTGACACTGGGCGTGTAGACCCAATATGTCTTTTAGCAGGCATTGGAATCTTTGTTGCCACGACTTAATTCTGCCACGGAAGTGCAGAAGCAGCTATGGAGACTTCACAGACCACTGAATGATGCCTTTTTTTTTTTTTTTTTTTTTTGGTGGAATCAGGGATTGAACTCAGGCCTTTGCGCTTGCCAAGGAAGTGCTTATTCCACTGAGCCATCTTTCTGGCCCTCCAAATGATGCCTTCTTTACAATATCAAAAGAGAGGTCATGTGTGGTACATGGGCTGTTTGTCAGTCCCTTATTTAAAACAGAAACAGTAACAATGGATGTATTGTATGTTTAGGGCATTTATAAAAAGGAAATGCACAAAACAATATTACGGAAGAAGAGAAAGAAAGATGTGAAGATTGTTGTAAGATCTTTGTGCCATATTAGCATATTATTTTAAGATAGATATTCATTAATTAAAGATATGGAGGCTGGGGAGATAGCTCAGTAGAATATATGCTTGCCTGGCAAACACAAGGTCCTGAGTTCAATCACTAGTATTACCAAAACAAAAAAAAAGACATGTATCTATATTAATCACTACCTTTTAAAACTATACACTGGGCTGGGGATATGGCTAAGTGGCATAGTGCCTGCCTGGCAAGCACGAAGTTGTGAGTTCAATTCCTAGTATGAAAATAAAGCTATTCAGGCCAGGGAGATGGCTCAGTGGTGTCAATCCCAGGTACCACAAATAAATAAATAAAGCAAGCAAGCTATTCACCAATAATGGAGATAAGGTACAGTGATATGCTCAAACTAAAGTCAGAATCAGGTATTTACTGCACTCTGGCTTGTTTTGTTTTTTGACCCAGGGACCTGCTGGGTAGTCCAGGCTGAACTTGAGGTGACCCTCCTGCCTTAGCCTCCTCGCTACTTGGACTACAGCATGTGCCACCTAGGTATTTAATATATACAAGTTGCCTATTTAAATATAAAAATATAGATAGGCTAACCATAAAAAGATGGGAAAAGGCATTAAATGTAAATAATAATTGAGAGAAAGCTAGAGTAGATCTATTAATATATTACACAAAGTAGAATTCATAACAAATATTTCTATAAGGCACTTTAAATAATGACAAAGGCATAAATTATACAAGAAGACAAAACAATCCTAAATGTGAATGTACCTTACAACAGAGCTTTAAATTATGTGAAACAAAACCAACAGAGCTATAAGAAGAGATATATAAATCTCCTGTAACATGCCACTCTCAATAGTGGATTTTACACACAAATAAAGAAAATAAGCCAGGTGTGGTGGCGCATGCTTGTAATCCCAGCACTCAGGAGGCTGAGACAGGAGGATTGTTGTGAGTTCGAGACCAGCCTGAGCTACAAAGTGAGCTTAAGGCCAGCCTGAACTGCATAGTGAGACCCTCTCTCAAAAAGACAACAAAAAAGAAAATATAGGTAAGGGTATACAAAACCTGAGCAAAAGCTAAACCAACTTGAGCTACTGTTATATATTCACCCTGCAATAGCAGAATACACATTTTTCTCAGAAGCACATGCAACATTCTCTAAGACTGACCATATTCTTGAGCATAAAACAAATCTTTAAAGTTTGATTAATGGGCCAGGGAGATAGCTTAGTAGAATAAGTGCTGGCCTGGCAAGCGTGAGGTACTGAGTTCAATCCCTGGTACCACACCAAAAAAAAGTGTGATTAATTTATATGAAGTATTGGGGCTATAGCTCAGTGGTACAGCACTTGCTTAGCATGTGCAAGATCTTGGGTTCAATCCCCAGTTCCTCAAACAAAATTAAGCTAGGTGAGTGAGGTGGTGCACACATGTAACCTGAGCACTCGAGGGGTGCTAATGCAAGAGGATTACAAATTTGATCCCAGTCTAGGCAACAAAGGGGCTACAACAAAGCTGACCATGCATTGGCCTGTACTGGCCTGTATCGGGAGGCCTATAAGCCACAGTCTTAGAATCCCAAGTAGGCATCATATCCAGAGCCATTTAGCTAAATTTACTTTTGAGATCTTGGCCTCCTTAAGACCAAAACCTCAAGAATAAAAACATACAAACATCATAATAGATGAAAAAAGATTTTCGGCAGCACTACATGTCCACTCCTAATAAAACCTCCCACAAACCTGCTGTGGGAAAAGTGTCTTCAGCACGATACAAGGCATCTACTCAGACCTGTTTGGTGGGACAGAGAGAAAGTATAACAGACCCCAGGTGCAGCTCCTTATCTTCCCCCTGTGTCATGAATTCCAGCATTAGAAGGCCTGGATAGAAACTTCTCAAAATTAAACATCTCAGACTCTTTTTAAAAAATCTGATTTTATTTACTTTCTAAATTATTTACTTGGATTTTTTTTTAATCTTTCATTTTTCTCCTCCATTGATCTTCTTTTCTCTCTTTTAAAGTTTTTGCATTCTCATAGAGTTACACCAAAGTACTGCATATTTATCCTAACTGTACTGTTTATACAAACACAGAATGGTTCTTCCTTTGTATCCTCTTTTTTGTTTAGTCCTATCAAAGATGGGTGTTCTATTGTCGTGCAATTATCATAGGTGCTTGAATTCAGCAAAACCCTAACACAGTCCAGCAGTCCACAGTAACAGTGGGTTATCCAAAGAAGTTGTTGACTAGAGCCATTTACAGCTCAGCTTATTATTATAGCCTTATTTTATATACGTCATTTTTATATTTTTCTGCTGGATGGTTAAGACCAAGCTAAAGCAAGACCTATTTAACAAAAAATGTAACTTTTGTATAGTGGTTGGACAGGATATCCTGTCTGCTTCTTGTACTATGGATAACAACTAGGAAGATAACAATGTAAACAGTATTAATTATTGAAACTGTACTATAATTTATATTTTTAAAAAAGATAGGTATATAGCTACATTCTCTTGATTCACTGATCAGAGGCATCTGCTCTAATAGTATTTGTATATGGAGTATCATGTATGCACTTTGTATAACAAAAAGCCACTATGAAAACAATGTGCAATGTAAAAAATAAATAAATAAATAGTACAACACTCCCTTCAAGAGCTTAAAAGAAACAAAATCTTTAGTACAGATTAAGAGGCTCTTAAGTAGTGAATAAACTTGACATATATAAAAGCTGTACCCAGAAAAGTGGAATTTACATTCTTTGAATTATATGCAGAATATTTTTCAAAGTAGATCGTGTGTTAGTTCCTTTAGAAATCTATAAATTTCAGGATTGAAATTGTGCAGACTGCCTTTTCTAACCACAATAAAATTAAGCTTCAAGAAGAAAAAATAAAGTTTTTGCATTTTCCCATTCTTGTCTCCACCTCTCCAATTTATTTTCTTTTTGGTGTACTCAGTACCGGGTCCACAGGGTCTCACTACACAGATCTGACTCATAGTGACCCTCCTGTTTTCAGCCTCCCAAGCACTGGGGTTACAGGCGTGCATCACCATCTCAGCGCACCTAGGATGAGGGCCCAGCATGGCATGCTGGGGATTGAACCCTGGCCACTGTGTCTGCCTAAGCAGGTGCTTTAGTCCACTGAGCTATCTGGCCAGCCCTCAATTTCTTTCTTATTTATTCATTTATTTATTAAATTTTTGGGACAGGGTCTCACCGTGCAGTTCGGCTGGCCTTGGGCTCACTGTTGTAGCCTACAGGCTTGTCTCAAACTCACAGCACTCCTCCTGTCTCGAGCTCCCGAGTGCTGGAATTACAGGTGTGTGCCATCTCCCTGGTTTTGGGTGGACATAGTCTGGGAAGGCTTCTGGGGCTACATGCATGTGGGCCCTGGCATCAGACTTGAGACCTTGGCTTGCCAGGTAGCTGCTTATGCCTCTGAGCTATCTCCCCTTCAATTTTTATTCATAGGATTTTTTTTATCTTTTCTTTTTTTTAACTTCTTAGCTTATTCTATATTATTTTTGACCCTTTTTCCGTCTTTATTGGTAGTGCAATTGTTTGTTTTAGTATTTTTTTGCTGTACTTCTGTATCTAGTTTGTCTCTAAGTGGTTGCTGCTACTACAGTTTGCTTCTCCTCTTCCTGTGATTGTGGGTAAGGCCCTCAAGTGAGTCTCACTAAGCAGCTCCCACATAAGACGAAACAGGGGTTGGGGAGATGGCTCAGTGGAATAAGTGCTTCCTTGGTAAGCGCAAGGGCCTGAGTTTAATCCCTGGTTCCACCCCCCCCCCAAAAAAAATGACGAAACAGATATTCATCCAACAGAAACCCAGATCTCTACAGAAACCTAGAAAACATAAACAAACAGGGCAATATGACATTATCTCCTATATGCTCATAACTTTTCAGTAACTGAATCCAAAGGTATCATAGATGAAATCATATACATTGGATTTCAGATGGATGAAATGCTAGACAAAGACTTCAGAAAGTAAATCTTTAAAAATCATCATTGGCTTCAAAGAGGATGTAAACAAACAACTAAATGAGTTGAGGAAGACAGTATAGGATGTGAAAGAGCAATTTGTAAAGAGAGAGATTCTGAAGAACGAAGCAGAAATCTTGGAAATAAAGAGCTTATTAATTCAAATTTAAAAATCAGTTGAAAGCCTCACAATAGAGTAGATTCAAGTGGAAAAAAGACTATTAGGGCTCTAAGACAAGGCTGATGATTCAGAGGGTATAAAAATAAGAAGTATGAGTATGACATAGAATGGGGCATGATTAACAGACCAAATGTGTGAATACTCAGCTTCAACAAAGACACCAAGCTAGAGACTAAGGCATAGAAAATTTATTCATTGAAATATAGCAGAAAACTCCCCACATCTTGATAAAGCAATGGGTATCTGCGTATAGGAGGCATTCAGAAGCCCAGATAGGCACGAGCAGAAAACAGCCTATCTGTATTATGTTGTAGTTAAGCTGCCCCAAAATACAGAACAAATAAAAAAACTAAGAGGTGTTAAAGGGAAGCACCAAGTTACCTTGAAAGGCAGTCACAGAGCATCAGTAGGCTTTCAGGAGAAACTCTAAAACCTCGGAAGGCAGAAAGTGATGCGTTCCACGCCTTGAAGAAAATAACTGCTAACCTGAATCACTATATTCACCAAAGTTATCCTTCAGAACCAAAGGTGAAATAAAAGCCTTCCAAGGTGAGCATAAACCAAAGAAATATGTGACACTAGGCCAGCATTTGAGAAGATATGTGAAGGAATCGTATACACAGAAGAGGAAGCAAGACAACCACAGTAGTGGAAGCACATGGAAAAATAAATCTTAGTACAAGTGTAGACAAACAAATGAGAATTAGGGAAGACGCAAACAGGATTAATCTGATAAATCACCAAAGCCATAAAATGAGTAAGGGAGAAAGATGTGAACATAGACCAATCAAAATAGGCAGAAGAAAAACAAAATGACAGGAGCTAGTACATACTTTCCAATAGAAACCAAGTTCTAGAAATCCTGAGAATTCTCCCATTAAAGGTACAAGCTAGCTGCTTCCTTGTGTGCAAGAGACTCATCTCACCAGCAAAGACACACACAGAATGAAAACAGAAGGGTGGAGAATGATATGCTATTGAAATGGAATCTGAAAGCAAGTAGCAACCAAATAGAGTTCAAGTCGAAGATGGCTAGAGACAAGGAGGATCACCAGTCACCAGGTGCTGATAAAGGGAATGATATGTCGGGGAGATATAATTCTTAATATATATGCACTGAATGTCAGACTGCCCAATTTTATAAAACAAGCACTAGAAGACCTACACATGGAGACACACGCCCAGCATAGTGATAGTGAGTGACTCCAATACTCCGTTCTCATCAGTAGATAACTTTGTGGATTAAAAAATTTAACAGCAAAGTATCAGAGCTAAACTAGACTATAGATCAAATGGTTTTGACAGATATCTACAGAATATGTAACCTATCAGTTGCAGAATAATTTTCTATCAGCTCACAGAACTTTCTCCAAAATAGAACATAAGCAAATCTTAACAAATACAAAAGAAACTGAAAAAAAATCATGCATCCTATCATATATTATAAAATGAAATCAGACTTATATAGTTATGTATCAATAATAAACAAGGAGATTAAAACAGTAATAAAAATTGTTCCCATATAGCAAAGCCTAGAACCAGATATATTCTCTGTCCAATTTTAACAGATTTTTAAAGAATCAATACCAATGCTTATCAAACTATTCCATAAAATAGAGCAGAGAGAGTTCAAGAACAGCCTGAGCTACAAAATGAGCTTAAGGACAGCCTGAACTGCATAATGAGACCCTATCTCAAAAAAAGACAAAAAAAAAAAAAATAGAGCAGAGACTCTTCCAGGTAATTCTGCAAAGCCAATATAATCCTGATAGGGACACAGCAGAAACAAGCAAACAATAAAGAAAATGAGAGATTAATATTCTTTCTAAGTATAGATGCCTAAGTCCTTGATAAAATACTTGCAAATGAGCTCAATAAACATTAAAAAGGTCATGTTCCATGATTAAATTTGTTTCATCCCAGGGGTGCAAGGATGGTTCAACATATGCAAATCAATAAGCATAGCGCTCCTCATAAATTTTACTAGAAACACTATATATTGCATAAATAGAATCAAGGGCAAAAATCACAGTCATCTTTATAGACAAAGAAAAAGCCATCAGGAAAACTCAACATTGCTTTGTCATAAAAACCCTGAATAACTTGGTAAAGAAACATCATTATACTTCAACATAATAAAGGTTATATATAACAAATCCTAGCCAACACCATACTAAATAAGAAAAAACTAAAAGCATTGCCTTTAAAATCAAGGATTAGGCGAATTTGTCCATTTTTATCACCCTTATTCAATATAGAATTTCAAGCTAGCCAAAGCAATTAAGCAAGGGATAAAAAAGGAAAAGTGAACAAACAGACAAGGAGGAAATAAAGATATTTTGTTTGTAGATAGTATAATTCTACTATCTAGAGAGCCCGCCAAAACTCTCCTAGAACTGATAACCAAAATCAGCAAAATAGCAGAATAAATCAACATACAAGACTTCGCCTCTTGAAAATGATGGAGCATCAACCAGCAGCAAAATTCGGTTTTCCTGAGGCCCAAGTCCAGATACCTAAAAGATAACAACTGGCAAAGAGAAGAACAGTAGATCTCCAAAAGTTGGGAAGGAACCAACAGGAAAATTAAACAAAGACTCTGGAGAAATGGATCGCAACTCAGAGGAAATAACGAAGCACTCTGGAAATTTATCCCAGTTCCCAGGAGAGAAACCTGACTCCACAGAGGCAAGGTAAGGCCCCAGGACCAGAAACTGCAGGGAGGATCAGCAGACCTGGCTTGCAGCATGGCCCTAGGAGAAGCCCACAGCTGCTGTGATTTGCAGAAGTGGTGTGGGATTTTGATCTGAGGTGAATCCATGGGAGGGTGGAGAGAGAATCCAGGGTGCCATCTAACATCGTGCTGGGGTTTGATCAAGTGCCATTTTGGGAAGTGGGTATTTAAACCTGAGACTCAGGAGAACTAAAAATGTAATTTTACTTTAGTATTCCCAGTGTAGCGCCCCCTCAGTGGCTGCGTGAGAGATAGCCACAGGAGACAGTTGCGGACCGGGAACAAGCTGGACGCAGATCCCCCCTGAAAAGTTTAAGCTCAGGCTAGGATTGGCACAGGTCCCACTCTTCAGGGTCAAAAGCACACCCCAGCTTGCACTGCACTGAGAAATGACCAGACCTGAGAGTGCTGTTGCTGAGTGAGGGCCTACTTGAAACCTTGCCTCACTGCCTACATCAGCACAAATCGGAGGTCTGATCCTCATCACTGGATGTGCCTTGGCTTGAATGGTTGCCACAGCTGAGGCGTACATGGAAAGTGGAGCCTCTGAAAGACGGGCACATCACTGTTGGAGAGTGGGCTGTACAGGCTTAAGTTGCTGAACTTAAGTTGCTGAAGGGACCTCTGCTGTGTTGGACAAGACCATGTGCGTGGTGCTCAGGAGTCAAGGTAACACCACGGCTGAGACAGCTGAGAACATTCCCTATTCCAGAACAATAAAACTGCCAGCCTTAGGGATCAAACAGCTCTCTTAATGGGCAAAATTTTCTGCCTTTGTTCCACCTTCATGGGCTTTGAGCTCTCATCCCTTCCGTTTCCTGTACCCCCAAATCTGTGGAGTACATGTCCAGAGAAATTCTTTTATTTACTCCCAGAGAATCTTTACAGAGAGTTCTGACCTTCCTGCAGCCCCCAAATCATACTACTACCTCTTTTATTTGAGCTGTTTATCTCATGCTCATTTACGAGCCTGGGGCTGGGCCAAGCCCCTGATACCTCATTGTCCCAGGGGCCACGAACCCAGGTGGACACACTATGGCTTGCTGGATTCCAAAGCTTTGGGTTCTGGAAAGCGACTGGTCATTCAGAACTACAGAGTGAGGTTTTCTTTCTTCTTTTTAGATTAATCTGCTCTCCTTTTTTTCTTTACTGGATTTTTGGGATTCAGAGAATTTTTCTTTTCTCTCTCTCTCTCTTTTTTTTTTTTTTGATGTATCAGTTATTTAATTAGGTTCTTAGTAAGAAATTTAGAACACCAATTTGTGAGGATAAATTCCATTTGTCAAAGCAAAAATGAATCACAGGAAGCCCCTGAAGAACAGCTTTGATTTTTGCTAAAATCTGCGAGTCCACCGCTTTCTGATCCACATTGTGCTGCTCTGAAATCTGGTATCTCTCTTTCTCTGTGTCAAGGATCTCACCCTCCTGGTGACTGGGTTTCTGCAGCTTCTTCTTTTTGAAGTAAATATCAGTGAGGTGTTTGGGGATCTTCACTTTGCTGATAGCAATTTTTGTAGAGGTGGCAATGACCGATTTCTGGTGTGTTCTTCATAAAAGAACACGATTAAGGCTAAGAGGCCCAGTCACAAGTAGCAAGCCCCTGGCCAACTGCTTCAGGAAGACCTCTTGCCCCTATGATGCCCAGTGAGGATGATCAAGATGGTGCCAGGAGTGACACTAGCTTGAAGTTTCTGCACATGCTGATGGAAGGGTTTCTTGCCATGGCTCAAGAGCTTTTGGGGCACATCTTCAGTAGGGTAGTATCTAGGCGTTTTTTGAAGCTTGAACACCTGGATATTTCCATTCTTGTTCCCCTTCTCCCCGCGCACACACACACACACACACACACACACCCGCCCACTGGTTTTATGATTGTAGCAACTTTTTCCTTCTTTTTCTCCTCAGCCTTTGATTTAGCAGCTGTGTACCTTCTCTTGTACAAAGCCTTTCTGGAATACATAGCAGATTGGGAGTATCTACCAATTCCTCTAATCAGGACAGGATTTCAGCTGCAGTGGGGCTGCCCCTTCTGCACTCTTTTGCCTTTCCCCTACCTGTTTTACCAGCACCCTGGCAGCAGCCTTCTTGGAGTCCAGTTTCTTCTCTTTAGTGTTTAGCTTCTCAGTTTTTTCACCACCCATCTTGCAAGATGGGAAAAAGAACTAAGTTTCCTGTTTCTTTTAATTTTTTCTGTTTTTGGTCTCATTTTATTTTTAATCTTCTTTTTTGGCAGAACTGGGGATTGAACTCAGCCCCCTGTACTTGCCAGGGAAGCACTTGTTTCACTGAGCCATCTCCCCAGCCCCTTTAATCTTCTTTTTGTTCTTTTCTGTAACCTTTATCTAATTCCATTAATAGTCTTTTACTATTTGTTTATTTATTTATTTGGTGGAAACGGGGATTGAACTCAGGCCCTTGCACTTGCCAGGCAAGCTCTTATTCTACTGAGCCATCTCCCCCGCTCCCAGTCTTTTGCTTTTTAATAGGATCCTTTATCTCACTGTCTGCTCCTCCTTTTCATCTTCCATTGCTTAATTTTTCAGGCTTTCCTTCTTTCATTCTCCCATTTCCCCTGCTCTATCTTTAGTAGTATAAGTGTTAAACTTTAACAAACTCTAGATAGTTAATTCTGTTATTGCTGTTAAATTCTTTCCTGTTGGTGGAAACACAGCTGATACATTTAGTAGGCATTTATTGTATGTCAGTATTTGATTTGTCTTAGTGTTTATAGTATAATTATAGATCTCCTTTCTAGGGATAAGGATGACATATTCTTGATTCTTATGGTACATCCACATCCAATTTGTCACAGATGCTATTATTGTTGCTGATTTACTTGCTAATGCCAACATAGGGCAGTTGTTGCTGTTAACAAGTTTTCTGTTTACTTTTCATTCTCCCATTCCCCCTGCTGATTACTTTTGTATTGTTAGCAATACTGTGGCCCCTTCACAGACAACTAGGTATAAGACCAACTACAGTGCTGCAGGGGAATAGCTTTAATACAGGGCACATAATTTATAGAATTATTTTGTAATATCCATCCAAAAAGGCAAATGCAGAAGAGTGCAACTGATCTGTCTACTTACTAGAGATCCAAAAAATCCAGCTGAGGACCTGGATCCAGCGGCAATGTCCTGCATGAGTCCAGTTTGAGGCCTAGAGCCCATAACAATGTCGCATGCAAGTCTATATCAAGGATCTGCATGGAGAAGGCCCAAAGATCAGTGGTGGAAGCCAGAAAGCCTGTGCCAGCAGGCAGAGGGACCTGCACTGGGCCCAGAGAGGGGCTCTCCAGGTGAGAACCAGAGTTCCTCAAAAGAGAACCACAGCCAACCTCAGTGACACAGAGGACCAGAGGTCCTCTGATTATGAGAATAGTTGCTTTCATATCAGAAAAACAAGGGCAACCAACTTCTGCAGGAGAATCACCAGCATACCATTCTTCTCCTCCAGTTCTGTGTTTATGTCTTTGGCAAAAATCCTCAGGTGGGACTTCTATACCTAGAACCATGCTGATTTAGTTCAGTTGGGTGTTGTGAGCTGGCCATTAGTCAATCGACCACACTCTAAAGTAACTGAAGTGGTTGGATTTGGGGTCAGGGACAAAGGCCTGTACTCATCCACATCCAGAGTACATCCACAAAAAGCAGTGTTGATGTAAATAAGTACAGTATTCTCCATACTAACAACAACATCTTCCCACGACAAGTGCCTGCAAATCTCAGCCCAAAGCAAATAAGACAATAGAGACCTGAGTAGACAGGCAGCACAATGCCTCCCAAATCTCCCAGCTCCCCTAAAGCAAATCCATGGGGCAGCAAAGAGGAAAGCAGAGCCACACAGCTGAATTATTTGAAAGGAAAACAAAGATTAAAAGACAGGTAAGAAAAAAAGGTGTTTGGGAAACTCAAAGAAAATGTAATTAAACAGGTAATGGATGTAATAAAACAGAGTTCATAGGAGACACTAATAAAAAAAACTATGGGGAAAATATGAAAAAACAGTTTAGGAAAGAGTTACAGTCCATGAAAAGATTCCAAACTGAAATTCAAGAGATTAAAAATGCTATTGAAACTATGGCCGAAGTGACCAATGTGAAGACAATTAGAGCTGGAGGACAAGGCTGCTGTCTGAGACCAATTATTCAGGGACATCGTAAAGCTAAAAGAACATGAAAAATGGATTTAACAGCTGCTAGATGACACGAAGGAAAGTAAGACTAACTGGAATTAATGAAAAACCAGAAGACAACAGAAATGGCATAAAAACCCTGTTTTTAAGAGCAGAAAAACTTTCCAAATAGAGGGAAAGAAATAAAAAATGTACAGGTAAGTGAGGCATATAGAGCCCCAAATAGCCACAGTCATGAAAGAACCTCTCACACATCTTAGTCAAAATTTCAGAAGTCCAACACAGGAACAGAATCTTAAAAGCTATTAGAGAAAAATGATGGCTTGCTGTAAAGGTAAACCATTAGAATAAAAGGTTTCTCAACACAAACCTTAAAGGCCAGGGAACATTGGAGTGAAGAGTCTTAAGCCCTGAAAGAAAACCCAGCCTTGTACGTCCTGAAAAATTATCTTTCAAGTTGGCTGAGAAATGGGGTGTTTGCCTCACAAAAAGCACCTCACGAAATTCCTGTCCACCAAATCCGCACTATATGGAATTCTCAAGGATATCCTAGAGAGAGAAAATAAAGGCAGCAGTGTGAAAGGGTTTAATGAAATGAATGTGCTGGCAGGGTGAGAAGCTCGGCAGGGGGGCGGTGGGCTCGCAACAGAAAAAGCATACAACAACAGAATAAACCAGGATTTTTCAGTAATACCTCTCAGTGCAAATGGTCTCAATTCACCAATCAAAAAACAAAAAGTAGTCAGAATGGACCAAGACACAAACCCAACTACTGCTGAATGTGACATTTGTTTGCTTGCTTCTCTTGAGACAGGGTCTGCCTATGTAGCCCAGGCTGGCTTCAAACTCACAGCAGTCCTCCTTCCGCAGCCTCTGGAATGCTAGGATTGCAGGTACACATCACCATGCACATCGGCCATAATCAAAAAAGAAATTCAAAGATTAAAGACCAAAGAATGGAAAATAATATTCCATACAATAGGAACCAAGAAAAAAGCAGAAGTAGATATCTTATTTTCAGACCAAAGCCGATCACAAGAGGCAAAGTGCAGCTTTACATATTGGGTAAGAGAAAAATTCAACAGGAAGAGATAACAATTATAAATGTTTATGCACCAAACACTGGCACACCCAGCTCATAAAACGAGCACTACTGGAGAGAAAAAAAATTTAAATACCAGAGCAGTTACAGTGAAGAACCTCAGTTCTCCATTGTCACAAGTAGATCACCTAGAAAAAAAATTTAATATTTCAACAAAGAAATATTAGAGGTGAACCAAACCTTCAAACAAATGAACCCAGTGAACATTTAGAGTGTTCCTCCCAATAACAGCAGAATATTCATTCTTCTCAGCAGCACATGGAACTTTTTTAAAACAGACCACGTGCTTACCATAAAGCCTGCCTGAGTAAATTAAAAACAGTCAGCATTATCCCATGCATATCAGCAGATCATAATGTAATGAAACCATAAGTCAATGACAAGAGAAGTCACAGAAATTATGCAAATGTGGAAATTAAGCAAGACTCTCTTGAATGATCGATAAAGCACAGAAGAAATCAAGGAAGAAATTAGTCAGTTCTTAGATCAGACAGGATGCTACAACCTGTGGGGTGGGATGAAGACAGTTCTAAGAGGAACTTTCGTGGCTGTGAATGTCTGTCAGAAAAACAGAGTGAGTGCATACAAATAATCTAAGGATGCACCTCAAGGTCCTAGAAAAGTAAGAACAAGACAGATCCAAAGCTAATACAAGGAAGGAAATTATAAAGATCAGAGCAGAAATTAATGAAATTGGCACTAAAAAAAGGTATCAATGAATTCAAGAGCTTAGGTTGTGAGTAACTTGCTCTGGCAAGTGTTCTGCAAAGTGAGCAAACATTTCTAGGGACTCTTATCTGGATAAATGAGCGATTTCTTGCTGTACAAATCAGATGTGATGCAAAAATCAAGTGATAGCTGAGCCAAGGGTCCCCCCACCCATGGCGAGTGACCTTCTCCCAGCTGCGAGAGGTTGTGGGGGAAAGAACAGAAAGCAGCAGGGGAATCCCTCACTTTAAAGGAGATGTGGGAAATGTGGGACACTGCAGAATTTTGTGGGAAAACACCACCTAAATAAAGCTATCGCAGTGGGAGCGGTGAACCCAGTTATGGACACTGGGATGCCACATCTCCACAAAAATCTCCAAAGGAAGCAAAAGCAAGTGCCACTGGGTAGGTTCTTTGTTAAGGCTGCATGAAAATAAAAGGATTTCATTGAGCTAATAGACAGCAGTGATTCTGTTAGCAATAGTGAAAGTTGCCCTACACAATAACCTTCCTCTCTCAACCAACCATGAAGGTTTGCAAAGGTGGTGCATTTACACCAGCAGAATTCATAATAGATAAATCTTGGAAGCAGCTTATATGCCAATCAACAGATGAACTGGTAAAGAAAATGTGATATTCATTTATAACAGAGTACTACTCTGACATAAAGAAGGATAAACTTGAGTCATTTGTAGAAAAATGAATTTGAGACCATAATATCAAGTGGAATAAATTAGAAACACAAGCTTAAGTATAACGTAATTTCTTTCACATGAGAAACCCCCCAAAAAAGCAAAGAGGAAAATAAATATGTAATAGAAAATAGGAAGATAGACCTTTTGCAAATGGATGAGGACCAAGTGATGGAGAGGGATAAAGAGGATAAAAATAATTAAGTTGATTTTTTTCTTTTTATGTATTTAGTACCAGGTCTACAGGGTCTCACTGCGTAGATCAGATTCATAGTGATTCTCCTGTTTACAGCCTCCCGAGCGCTGGGATTATAGGCACGAGCCACCACACTCAGTTTCAATCAAAGTCCCAGCCTGCCCCAGGGGTGTGGCTGGCACAGCAAGCCTGGGCATCCAACAGCCGGCCACCTAGTTCTGCCTAAATAGGCACTTTAATCCGCTGAACTATTTGGCCGGCCCAAAACTTCAGAATGATTTTTTTTTGACTGGCTCAAGCTGCCGTAAGGGAGGGCCTGGTGCGGCGTGTGGAGCTGGGGATCGAACCGCGTTCTGCTGTCTGACGGGGTCTAGCCGAGCAGATGCTTTAAACAACTGAGCTAACCCGCAAGCCCCAGAAAGAATTAAGCTGTGTTGGGCACAGGTGCCAGCTCCGCTGAGGAACATGATTATCAGGCACTACAAACATACTAATATGAAGATCGAAAAAGTACAAAAATATATATTGTTGCTGTCAACCAATAATGAACCTGCTGAGAAATAAATCAGGGAAACATCCCATTCAAAAAAAAGAAGCTCTGCGGTCAGAATTATAAAACATCCTGGAAGGTGGAAAGGCCTCCTCTGACGACAAACTGAGAGGGTTAGCGTTGTCCAGATGGCCATCTTATTTTTTATTGTTTTGTATTTTAGGGAAGTGTCTACAGAGTGTTCAGGGTCTCACTACTAGATTGAACTCATAGCGATCCACCTGTTTACAGCCTCCCAAGACCTGGGATTACAGGTGCGCGCCACCACGCCCAGTCTAAGATGGCCATCTTATGAAAAGTGATCTATAGATTCAGTACAGTCACCAATAAAATGCCATGTCATTCTTCAAAGAACTAGAAAAAACCTTAAAATTTATATGGAAGCACAAAATACCCCAACTAGTCAAAGCAATCTCTGGAGAAAAAAAAAAAAAAGGACATGCTGGAATGGTCATAATGCTCAATTTCAAAATATATTATAAAGGGCTGTGGAAATAGCTCAGTAGAATAAGCACTTGCCTGGCAAGTGCAAAGTCCTGAGTTCAATCCCTGGCATCACAAAATATATATTTATATAATTGATATATTATAAAGCAATTATGAAGCAGAACAATAGCTTGGTATTGTCATAAACTAGACACGGAACAAAGAGATGAAATGGAAGACCCAGAAAGAGACCCGCACAGCAATAGCACCTGATTCTCAACAAAGGCGCTGAAAAAATACACCGGAGAAAAGGCAACCTCTTTAACAAATAGTGTCAGGAAAACTAGAGATCCACACGCAGGCGATGAAACCAGATCCTGCTTCCCACTCAGAACAAAATCTACTAAAAATGGGTCAGAGACCTTAATGTAAGACCTGAAACCTTCGAAGCCCTAGAAGAAAACAGGGGGAAGTATCTGAGGGTAACAGGCATAGGGAACAACTTCCTGAGTAGGATTCTGACAGCTCAACCTAAATCAACAAATGGGATTGCATCAAATTAAAAAGCTTCTACACAGTAAAGGAAAGCATAGAGCCAAAGCAACTTGCCAACTGCCATTCCAACAGAAGAATAGCATCCAAAATATACAAAGAACTAAGGAAAAAACCACAAAAGATCAAGTAATCGCACCAATAAATAGGCAAGCTCTTTTCTGGCCGGAACCATGGAGTGTGTAGAAGAGAAGAAAAAGAAGGTTTCTGCTATGCCAGAAATCCTTATGAAAAAGCAAAGACATTTCACAGAGCTGAAGATAAAGAGCCTGAGAAAGAAGTTGGCCCAAAAGATGCTTTGCAAGGTAAGGAGGAAGCTCATCTATGAAAAAGCCAGGTCCTATCATAAGGAGCACAGACAGATGTACAGAACTGAGATCCGAATGGCTGAGATGGTGAGAAAAGCTGGCAACTTCCATGTCCCTGCGTAGCCCAAATGGCATTTGTCAGCCAGATCAAAGGTGTGAGCCCAAAGGTCTGCAAAGGGTTGCAGCTTCTTCTGCTTCACCAAACCTTCAGTGGTACCTTTGTCAAGCTCAACAAGACTTCAGTTAATATGGTCAGAGCTGAGGAGCCATCCATTGCACGGGGGTACACAAACCTGAAGTCAGTGAACGAACTAATAATGCAAGCGTGGCTGTGGCAAAATCAGTAAGAAGCAAATTGCCTTGACAGATAATGCACTGACTGCTTGATCTCTTGGTAAAGATGGAATCATCTGCAAGATTTGTGGAATCTGTACTGTTGGAAAATGCTTCAAAGAGGCAAGTAACTTCCCGTGGCCATTCAAGTTGTCATCTCCAAGAGGTGGAATGAAGAAAAAGACCGCCCGTTTGGTGGAAAGTGGAGTTGCTGGAAATAGGGAAAACCAGGTCAGCAGGCTGATGAACTAAGGTATGTACCATGGTGTTTTTATGATTTGGTCAGTTAATAAAGTATCTGCTTCCAAACTGAAAAATAAATCAATAAATAGGCAAATGAATGGACTGACATCTCTCAAAAGAATACAAATGCCAATTATTAGCTGAAAAAATGTTCAATATCTGTAACCATGAGGAAAACAAATCAAGCTGTACTCACATCTCCTATCAACTGGTCAGAATGGCAAGAATTTAAAAATGAGCCCTGCATAGTGGTGTATGTCTGTGCCTGCTGGCACTCTGGGAGGCTGAACCAAGAGCATCATAAGTTCAAACTGGTCTAGGCAATGTAGCAATGTAGTGAGACTCTGTTTCAAAAATAAATAAGGATGGGATGTAGCTCAGTGTGATGGCCTTGGGTTCCACTCTCAGTACTGTAATAAGAAGAAGGAGAAGGGGATAAGAAGGACAGGTGCTGGCAAAGATGAAGGGGTGCTTACACCATCAGTTAATTTGTGTCAGCTAGTGCAGCTGCGATGGAAATCGGTATGGAAGATCCTCTAAAACTAAGAACGGAACCGCCGTTGGTCCGCCGTCCCACTTCTCAGCACATGTCCCAAGGTATCAAAGTCAGCACACTTCAGAGATACCAAATACCCTATGTTTATTGTGACATTACTCACAATGACCAACTTAGGGAACCAGCCTAGGCACTTGTCAACAGATGCATGAAGAAAATCATGATATATATGCACAGCCATAAAGAAGAATGAAGTCATGGCATTTTCAGGAAAATGGATGAAATTACAATTATCATGTTAACTAAGATAAGCTGAACTCAGAAATAAAAGTATCACATTTTCTCTCACATGTGAAATCTGCTGGGGGCAGTTGATGTGCAAGCAGAAAGGACAGTGTGCGCCTGGGATCTCCGCACTCAGGAGGCTGAGGCGGGAGCATGGTTCCGATTCTGAGGTCAGCATGGGCTACCAGAGTGAGTTCAAGACCCTGTCTCAAACCACCAACCCCCAAAGGAGAAAGTAAGAAAGTAGAAGAAGACAAGTAGAGAAGTGAAGGGGAAAAGTGAGCCGGGGCTGGGGTCAGGCCCGTGGAGTGTTGGAGTTCGCCGGGCGTGGGCAGGGAAAGAAGAGAAGGTGGGTGGAAAGGACAGGAAGGGCAATGAGCACGCCCACGCGCCTGCCACAGTTGCCCCGGGCGCACACTAGGACAGTGTTGCTGGCGGCCCCCACCCCATTCCTTTCACTTTCCCCTCTTTCGTTTTCTACCACACTGGTACTCACTTCTATTGATCCAAATAGAGGTTCTCCCAAACCTTGCTTCCATTTGTAGCCCCCATTCCAATGATAGCCACGAGCAGATTGTGTGAGTGCACTTTTCCCGGCGTTTGCCTCCACACACACATGTACATCCACCCATGCTTTAATGTTAAAAAAAAACCAAAACGGTATGCAAGCTTACACTGTATTGAGCTTTGTCTCTTAACAATACATCTTAGAAATCTTTCCATGCCAATAGAGATTTACCCTGTTTTCAAATTGATGTACTTGTATCCTACAGCATCAAGACACCCTAATTTCTCTCACCATTCCTCTAACCAATGGACAATGCAATTCCTTCAGATTTACTCTGCCATAAATGGTGCTACAGTGAACGCCGTGCACGTGAACCTCCGTGCACATGTGCACCCATCTGAGCATGCTCTGTTCTGGAAGAAGAGTGACTGGGTCAGAGAGGCACATCCGAAGTGAACCTGGGCAGTACCACCAGCCTATGGAGGGCTGCGGCAGAAGAATTGTAGATGTGAGCTCGCTCCGAGCACTTTAGTGATTTAGTGAGACCCTATCTCAAAAACTTTTTTAAAGGGTTGGAATGTGTGACTCAATGTGAAGGTCCTGAGTTCAGTCTCTAGTACGCCCACTCCAAAGAGTAGCGGAAACACTACATTATTCTCTGGAAAGGGCCATGTGGGTCTGTGTATTCCCACAATAGTACGGGGTAACATCACATGCTTGCTAACACTGAATATTATTATTATTATTATTTATTTTATTTTGTTTTATATTTTTCATTGAAGAAAAAATAGCAATGAGACAGTTTCAAGACAAATTGTCAGGACAGATTCAATAAATTAATACATTGCAAACTGTTTTCGTAATGTTTTGGTATCATACAAGGTGCATACATGATATTATACTTACAGACATTATTATAGCAGATGTCTCTAATCAGTGAATTAAGAGAGTATAGTTGTATACTTCTCTTATTTTTTATAGCTGAATTATATCACAGATTCAATAATTAATACTTTCTACTTTATTATCTTCTTAGTGGTTGTCCATAGTACTAGAAGCCAAAATAATATCTTGTCCAACCACTATTAGTGCAAATCTTGCTTCTCATTATCCTAACTATTCTGTTTATACAAACACATCATGGTTCTTCCTTTGTATCCCCCTTTTTTTGTTCAGTCCTGTCAAAGATGGGCACTCCATTGTCATTAAACCATTTTTAGGTGCCTGAACTCGGTGACACAATCCAACACAGTCCAGCATTCCACAATAATAGTAAGTTATCTGAAGAAGTTGTTGACTATAGCCATTTACTATAATTATGGCCCCGTGTTAAATACCTCATTTTTATACTTTTCTGCTGGATGGTTAAGACCGAGATAGAGCAAGACCTATATAACAAAAAAGGTAGCTTTTGTTTCTGATGAGGTCAGTGAAGTCCCCTCAGGGTTTATCTTGTAGTCCTGTACCTTATTCTGTACATGCTTTGTCTGTGTCAGCCATGTGGATGAGTCATGGCCAATGCTTGGCCAGTTTGCTCTCTGTGAGAGCCTGAGAGAAAGTTTTCTCTCCATGTGACTCTCCTTAGGCACACTATGCATCATCGATTGCATTCCTCTGTGGCTCCATAATCTTCTTGATTAGAAAATTTGGGGCACAACTGAGTTTCATGATGTTACAGTACAGGTTCTGCTATGTCCTGAGTCTTCACTGACCTTGAAAGGCTAGGGCCAAAATGTTGGCTGACCTTGCGGCTCTTCTATTTCTCCAATTTTTGATCTGTGAACTTATGTTGTTAACCATCCAGAAGAAAACCTGATTAGTATCCTGCAGCATATGCCATTCAGTTTGCCCTAATTATCTGACTAAATTCTTTTTAGTTGTTGCTGTACATTTCTATCTGTATTTCTTCTTTCGACTTCTTATACTAGGGAGTGTTATAACCTGTGTAACCATGTCCATTTTATAACTAGAACAGCTATTTCTTTATACAACTCTATACATTTCTATTATAACCTATGTAACTCTATTTTGTATCCAGCCACCATTGTGTTGTCACACAACTCAGTAAGTCAGCGCTGTGTTGCTATGTAGCTCAGTAAGTTTCCATGATAACTACTCATTATTGAATCGCCAAACCACACAATATGTCCAATCTGTGATTAATATAAATTGCAATTGCTTGTTCTAAAATTGTACCTACCTGTTACAAAAATGTAACCCTTTGTTCTTTCGATTGCCATGATTGATTCCTGACCCCCTGCTGGACTTCTCTCATGCCCAGGCTGACCGCTCACTTTGTGGTTCAGAGTTGTAATCTGCCCAAAGTGACTCCATCTTTGCCCTAGCTATGACCTCCTCTAGCTTTTCCACATGCCATGTTCCTGTTCTGTATGCACCTGCTCCCCAGCTGCACCCTCCCTTAACGAACATCCGTGTTACTATGTACCAAGTATGTCAGAAGCAGAAACTTCTGACCCTGCCAAGTTCCCCATCCTAGGCAACCGACCCCACCCTGCTGTGTGGCTTTTGAGCCTAGATACCCCTACCTGCTTGCCTCAGCGCACCTCTTTGCAACCTTGCAGAGAGTCCACAGCTGGGTACCAGGTAAAATAAAGTGCTACTTTCTTTTTTGGACATTTGCCTTGTTGTGTCCTTTTTGAGTTACAACAGGGAGACTATACAATTTTTGCACATGTGTGTCTGGTTTATATCACTTATGAGTATATGTTCAAGTGGCATCCACTTCAATATAAATGCTTCAAGTTTCTATATAATACTCCATTATATAGAAATACCATATCTTTTTCAACCATTCTTCATGTGATGGACATCTTGGTTGTTTCCAAGATTTTGCTATCACAAACTGTGCTGCTATAAACATAGTCACACATATATCACTATGATATGATGTTTTCACTGAATATTATTGATCTTCACTTTTTTTTTGCAAGGCTGGGCTGTGCCTTGGTGGTAAAGTGAATCTCTAGGTTCAGTCCTCAGCAGCACACACACACACACACACACACACACTCCATCATGATACCAAACTGTTATCTAACATGCACCTCCTGGGTTAGTGATAGATGGCCAACCTCAACCAAGAAGATGCAATTAGAGCTCACTGGGAGAAAGGTGAGGAGAAAAGCACCTCAGCCTCCAGCCAGTGGTCCCCAGAGGGCAGCCCAGAGCCCACAGTCTGCTCCTGAGCGTGCTCTCCCACATGGGGGGAGCAGAGCTGAGACACACAGTGGTACAGGATGTTTCCTTGCTATGCTTGCTATCCGCTGGTTTGTCTTCTATAGATACTTCATGTCCATTTTCTTTTTCATTGTTTATTGATTTGTCAGAATGATTTATAAACTGCACTCTAGTTCTTCACGCTAGTGTCATGTGTTAAAAATGTTTTCTAGCATTTTTAAATGTGCTTTTGGCGTCTTGATTCCCACAGAGGCTTCTACTTTGCATGTAGTGAAGTTCGGTGTTTTTCCTTCTGACTTTTGAGAAGATGGGCTGAGTAGTTATTGTTTACAAGGCACTTTCATTTCCATTTTCTCACAGCCCTGAACACCAGGACGCAGTGCAGTGCATGTTATCTCCACTGTACAGATAAGGACAGGGAAGGTCAGTGACTTTTCTGTATCACACAGCTACTTTGGGAAGACTCAGAGGCAGAATTAGATTGTCAGGGTCCCGGCCCAGGCAAGCAGATCTCCAGACCCAGCTACCCAACTGATCTGCCCAAACTGGTCATGCATATGTTGGAGCACCCTGACAGCTGACAGCATACCTTCCTTCTGCTGCTGGAAAGCCAGGGATCAACACTTCCCTACCTGGGGGCAGAGCTGTGTCCCTGTGCCTCTGCCTGTCCTCCTGAGACTGCACTGTGAGCCCCCAGTGTCCCTGCCTTGCAACCAGCCTGTGGTGACATGGAGACCATCACCATGGACCCCACAGGTACCACTTCTCCAGGTTGTGTGCACAGGTCCCCCTTCCTCCTGGGGCCAGGCACATCTGGTCATGCTCGCCCTCATCGCATATCCAACTACAGGAAGGCCCTTCAGCGCATCATATCTCATAGTCCGACACGTTCAGAGGCAAGCCTCTTCGTGTGGTGGGTGACACAGGCACAGTCAGACACTATGAGGGACACAGAGGATGGCGAGTCTGGGAGGGCTTACAAGCAGTGGCGTGGAGCTGACACTGAAGGAAGAGCAAGGGTCCTCCAAACAGACAAAGCACAGTACAAGCGGTGGAGGTGAGAAAGCAGGGCTGCCCGTGACCCCTGAGCGTGAGGAGGAAGGGGGTGGAGGTGGGAGTCGGGAGGTGGTGAGGCCCGCTTGCTCACCATCTGGCTGGCTGGACACCCAGCCTCGACCCCGAAGGCGGTGGGTTCCTACTGGCCTGAGCTGGCTGGAGGAGTGTGTCCCACAATAACCCAGGACCCAGCCTGAAAGCAGAGGGACCCCTGGAAAGCAGGCAGACCCCAGGATCGCGGGACCGCTGCACGGGGACGGCTACACGGGGGCGATGAGGATGAGAGGTGGAAACCTTCTCAGAAATGAGCTCTCTGGGGGATTCTTATGCTCATTTGTGGTGGTGGCCACTGTCCTTAAAAGGCCCTGGAGTTGACACCTAGTCTTGGGCCAGGACACCCAGATCTTGTGCCATTCTCACGAGTTCCCTGACTCAAGCACATGGCAGAGTATGTTGAGGTAGAGAAGGGCAAGGTGGGCCAGGGCCGCCTCAGCAGGACTTATCTTGTCCCCAAGATCAGCAGAGGCATCTTGTCTGCCTGTTGTTCCTGTCCACTGAGCACACTCTTGTAGCTGCTCAGACTGTCCCTCTCCGGAAGCTTCCTGTCACTTGTCAGCCCAGGAGGTGTCCTTCCCATGCATCCCAGGTTCCTGGGCTCATTTCCATTCCAGCACTTTCTCCATGCAGCAGACCTCAAAGGCTTATCTGGTGCTCATTCTGTGCCACACAGCTTGCCAAGTATCTGGCATCTTCTGATTGAATCTGCAGCTCTGGAGGTAGGAGCTGTTATTATCTCATTTTGTCAAGGAAGCAGCTGAGGCCTGGGGAAGTTGTCTCTTTCCAAGGACCACACACCAGTGAAGGCCTCTCTGTTCACCCATTGGTACAGCAG
Organism: Ctenomys sociabilis; assembly: GCA_004027165.1. Classification (NCBI taxonomy): domain Eukaryota; kingdom Metazoa; phylum Chordata; class Mammalia; order Rodentia; family Ctenomyidae; genus Ctenomys; species Ctenomys sociabilis. The sequence goes on along the minus strand of PVKA01000111.1, from coordinate 27,181 downwards.
ATCATTCTGATCCACTGACTTCGGACAAGTGAAGGAGTGAGTCAGTGCATGAATCCTACATCTCAAAGCACTAGGAAGAGGAAGATGCTCTTCTCTCCTGGGAATATTTAGAGACCTGACAGGTTTTTTTGTTGTTGTTGTTGTTTTGTTTGTTTTTTATATTTTTAGGGAAGTTTCTATAGGGTGTTCAGGGACTCACTACTAGACCGGACTCGTAGTAATCTGCCTATTTACAGCCTCCCAAGAACTGGGATTACAGGTGTACACCACTACACCCAGTCACAATTGCTGTCTCAGCGTGCCCTGGGGTGAGGCCAGCCAGGCAGACCCGGGCATTGAACCACTGGCCCCCTGCGCTTTAATCTGCTGAGCTATTTGGCCGGCCCCTAACAGTTATGGAGAGTTGTTTAGGTGCCAGGCACAATGCCAGTCCTTTGCGTGTTCATGGCATTTACTCCTCTTAACCCATGAGACTGGAACTATTGTTCTCTGTAATTTGCTGATAAGGGAATCTCAAGAGACAACCCAGAGCCAAGGTCCCAGAGATGGGAGTGGAAATAGGCATCCTAGCTAGAGAGCCTGTGCTAATGACCACCGTACCAGGCAGGGGTGACCTGGTGTTTGTGTGTCAGTCCCCACCCCAGGAAAGGCTGGTGTGAGTGTTCGGGCCATGCCAACTTCTGCTCGTGCCAAGGCCCTGGTCCTCATATCCATGTCTTACTCCTGGTCCCAGGAACCTCCAGACCCCATGCCAGAAACAGTTTGGCCACTTCCCACTGCCTATGCCCTGGAACTCAGGGGATTCCTTACAGAGTGGAGCGGCCCCAGCCAGCACTTCTCACTGTCGGCACAAGCTACCTGCGATGGTGGCTACTGACACAGGGTGGGTGTGACTCACCCAACACTGCCAGGAAGCCCTAGCAAGCGTCCTGGCAGGGGCCACGACTCTCCTATTCCTCGTCACACCTTTTACACTTGGCCGTGCTTGGCAGATGGGAGCTTAGTCGTGTCAGATCCACAGAAAAATGCACACACTGGTGGACAAATGGGCAACAGGAGGGCTCGCTTCGCTCCCAAAAAGCACAAGCCATTTGGTGAATGTTTCATGCCTTGGACCGCTCATGGGCTCAGAAAGGCCAGGCTCCAGGTTCTCCCCCATACATAGGACCTTATCATCCCTGTGAGAGGTAAGGCGAGTGCCTGGGTGGCTGACCTACACCATAGCTGGTAGTCTAAGCACAGCTGAGGTTTATTCAGATGGAGAGCTTTGGACTGAAAGGTGCGATGTTAATATTGCACTGATGGAGGGACATGTATAAGGGCCGCTCTGGCTCTCCCCATCCCGTGGGCAGACTCTGTACCAGTCTCTGGACTGAGCTTTTACACAAATCATCTCATTGATCCTCATGCTGTAGTTACCCCATTTGCAGATAGAAAAAGACTGGCTCAGAGGTGGTAGGTGACCGCTCTGAATGACACCGCTAACAAATGACAGAGGTGAATTTTGAATGCAGAGACTGAACTGCAGACTCCACATTTTCTACCACGACCTTCAGCAGTGGCAGGGGCTGGCAGGAAGGCCTGCGAGGAGGGGAGCAGCTCGAGTCTCAGAGCAGGGCAGATCAGACAGCACAGCCCCGCTTCCAGCCGTGTGACTGCAGCCAGGCCCAGCTGCCAACCTTGCTCCTTCCTCTACAAAATGAGAGAGGCTTTCGGCTTTGATCCAGTGAGATAGCAGTGCAGGTGAAGTGTATTCAACACACATCTATCAAGAAATCACTCTTGCTCTGACCTTGGGACTCGGTGTTGAACAGGACAGGTAGGATCCTTCCCTGCGGAAGCTCACAGCCCTTTGAGGGAAATGTGGAAAGTTGTGGGGGCACTGAAGAGGAGGGGGCGGGAGAAGCTCTATCTGAACTGAGAAGTGGTTGGGGAGAGGTGTAGGAGGAGCAAGGAGTTAGCCTGGGGAAGGCCTGGCATGGCGGAGTGCTGAACAAGCACAAAGAGCCACAAAAGGGCAAGTGCCACAGTGGTCTAAGCACCCGCCTACAAGCACAAGGACCCCTGGGTTTGATCCCTAGTACCACATGCTGTGCCAGCCCTGGGCCCCTGGGTATGCCTGACCGGCCATGAAACTGGGTATAGTGCTGGGGAGGCTGAGGTAGGAGGATCACTAAGAGAGGGAGCTGCATAATGAGACCCTGTATCAAATACATAAATATTAAAATAATTTTTTTTAAAGTGCAAACAGAGAGCTGGAAAGAGGATGATTCCCAGTGGAGGAAGCAGGAAGGCTTCCTAGAGGAAGTCCTTGTGCTAACTAAAAGCTAGAGCAAGACTGAGAGAGAGAGAGGGCTAGGCGCTCTAGACAGTGAGACAGCGCCCACTGAGAGGGAGAGGGCAGCCTGGGCGCACAGGTGTGCTGGAACAGGCTGGTACCAGATCAGGGAGCCCCGAAGACCTTGTGAAGCCTTTGCTGGGCCATGGGGAGATCAATGAAAATCTTTGGGCAAGAGCGAGCCAACCAAGAGCACCACCATGCTCCAGCTAAATGGGAAGTTTCCACCTTGCTTCTTCAGATAGAGAAATTCCCAGACCGTGAGGGTGCTGCAATTTCCCAGAAGCTTTGTTACTTCCTCACAGTTGTGAGTTTTTTAGTTCCGTACAGTGATTACCCACAAAACCTAAAACCAGAAAGAGACAGTGGAACTGCAAAGCCAGCCAGGCATGGAGGACAGCTGGCAGGGGGCAGCTGGCTCTGAGCTCGAAAGGAGAAGCAGCAGCCCCGAGCGAGGCTTTGTGTGTCGAGTGCAGACAAGCACGCATGGGTCACGCAGAGGAGCACGAAGGGCATGTCACAGCGTCATGCTCCGGCTTCCAGAAGGTCCCCTGGTCTCTGTCTGCGCCTCACCAGGCCTTGAGGCAGCCACGGCACATTTTATTCTGAGCTGTGGTGACGTCTCATGGCCCAGACGAGCCCCAAAGAGAGGCCCACTCATGGAGCCATGCCCTGATCTCATGCCCAGCCTAGACCCCCCAATGCCAGGACCCAGATGTACACACTCTCTGACGAAGGCAATGACCTGGGTAGCAGACTGCAGCAACCATGGGCAAGCTAGCTCGGGCTCTGCGCCTCAGTTTCCTCATGGGACTAATCTTCCCCGGCTCCTCTCTAGGTTTACTACAAGAACAGGGTGGGACCACGTGAGGGACACACTGTCTGTACTTTGGGGCTGGTTGCCTCTGAGGCTCACAGATGGCTTAGAAGACAGGACAGTACCTTAGTACATGACCTAGCCTACAGGCACAGTGAGTGGCATGATGGGAAAATTCTGCAGCCAAGTGGCCTGGGCTTCAGTGATGCGATGGTGGCGAGGTGAGCGAGTCGTTGCCTGTTGCCCGCTGTGCTGTGTCCTCAGCTCGCTTCTCTCCCGTTTCTATCGGCTTTTTCAACAAACCTGAAAGGTTCCAGCCTCCTCCGGAAGGTCAGAGCCTTTCAGCAGAATTAAATTACGTTGTTCTCATCATGTTTGTGTTTGATTTTCTTCCCTTCATGAGTCTGTGTGTCAAGAAGGAGGCTTTCGCATGTCAGCAGCACTAGCATTTTAAATGCTTATTTTCTTTGCTCAGCAACTATGTATCTAGAAGTCCATTCCGTGGAAACAAGCACACAAACGGGTCAGCAGACTCACAGCTTCAGCATAATTTACAACTCTAAAAGGTTAGAAACAGCATAAACTGTCCATCAATAAGGAATGTCTATGTTACTGATGGCACAGCCGTGTCTTTAAATGATGTGAACCCTTCATAGTGGGTGAATTAGTGTCTCTGTGGAACCCTGTCCTGTGAGTACACCCACAAGGTACTGCAAAGGGAAAAACTAAAAGTTGCAAGATGGACATGATAGTTTTAAAAAGGACTATAATTTAATTAGATAAAAATACAAATATTAGTAAGGCAAGGCTCCTAGAAAAGTGTAACTGAGCTATTCATAGTGAGAAGCAGAATTTCCATAAAATAGAATCTTAAACACAGAGTAGCCACGATACAGGAATCTAGCATGCAGGGTCTGGTAATGACTTTCAAATACAGGTGCATAAAATCTTGTTTAAACTTTCATAAAATTAATTATCATAAAAACAGGGCAATAAATTCAAATAAAAGAGGCCTCTGAGACGGGACCCTAAGGCAAAGCAGGGACATTAATGGGGGCTGGGAGGCCCCTCCTCTGCTGCAGGTCTGAGCCCAGGAGGAAGAGCCCCTTTTAGTCTTTCTTTTTCCAGGAACAAGGACCCCTGCCTGGGAGAAGGGTGGTGGAAGAACTGCGTGCCAAGTGGCTCATCTGTCTTCACGGAAAAGTCCAGCTCATTGTTTTCCTGGCCCTGCCTGTGGGGATACTGAAAGGCAAGCGACCAGCACGGTTCTTTTTTTTTTTTTTTTTTTTTTTTTTTTTGTCTGTTTGAGACAGGGTCTCACTATGCAGTTCAGGCTGGCCTTAAGCTCACTTTGTAGCTCAGGCTGGTCTAGAACTCACAGCAATCCTCCTGCCTCAGCCTCCCAAATGCTAGGATTACAGGCCTGCGCCACCACGTTCGGCTGACGGCAGGGTTCTTAGGTCACACCAGACCTGGCACTCCCTCCACATGGCAAAGAGACCCAAGCCCTCCACCCTAGTTTTCATATTTTTATCTCATCCTCAAATTCACGTAAGTCTTCCCTACCAACCAGCACTTTTCTGTTCTTTCTCTCGTGGACAAATAGCACCAGAAGCGTCTGGAGCCAGGGTCTCCCAGACTTCCCAGCCCTTTGGCCTGACATCCTTTATTTCCCTGAGCACGGATCTGGTAGTAAGGCAGCGCACACTGGCCACACAACCCCAGCAAGCCACTTCGAAATCTGCCCTTTCATCTGTAATGGGTGCTGGGCTCAGAGGCTCCGTGGGGGAAAATGAGAGCGTGCGCAAGCGCGTGCGCAGCAGCCAGGCGGCCCTGGCCCGCAGCACCTGTTGGGGCGGCTGCAGCCGGAGCTGATCGTGCTTTATCTCTGTGGCCTCGTCAGTCGCACTCACTGCTGGGGGACTGACGGGGCATCACCCACTCAAGGTTGCATGAGGGGCGCTGAGGAGGGACTGGCGTCTCCTGAGCTCCACACTTGGCTTTCCCAAGGCAAAGATAATCCTGTGTGGAATGAGGCTTGTTTATTCTTTCTCTGGAGCAAATCTGGTATCACCTTACCCAGCTCTCGCTGTAGCCAGGGGAGAAGGGAGTAAGAGGCCCTGGGTGTCCTCTAAGACCAGGACCCCAGGAGGGAGGGCTTTGGGTAGCCACATCCTTCAGATGACGAGGTTTTCCCTGGCATGGTTCAGCTGCCCCTGAGTCGGTGGCCGGGCCTGAGTCAGAGCTACCCACAGCCCTGTTCCTCTCTGCACTTGAACCACAGCCCCAGACTCCTGGAGACAGTCCAGGAGACCTGCAGCTCCAAAAGGAGGTTTCCTTCCCCCAAGCCCAAACAGAGATGCCCTTCCCTGTGCTCAGAGACAGCAAGGGATGGCTCGTGGACACACAGTGAGCAGGTGACAGGCTCTGAGTGACCCTCCAAAAGAACCCTGGTGGGAAGGCTAAGATGCCCCAGCCTGGTCCAGGACCCTGCCCCAGGAGCTCCACTGTCCTGTGTTGTCTCCAGGGTTCCACAGGCCTGGGCCTAACAGGGGAGTCTATGGCCAGTACTAACCTGGCCCATGGGGACCAGATGCCCACCTCACATCACCCCCACAACCACTGAGCTGGTCAGGCAGTGTCCTACGACTCTGGGGGCTGCCAGCCCTGCATGCTTGTCCAACCCAGCTGCCCTCAGAACCACGGCCTGGCTCCACATTTATTTCCTGGCCTCACCCAAGCCACAGCTCTCTCCTCTTCCTCCATTTCTCTTCCTCTTCTCTCTCCACCACCCTCTCCTCACTTCTTGTTCTGTGGCACCCTTGGGTGCTGTCTGTCCCATTTCTACCTGGGTCCTGACCATGACTCACCTGGACATGGACTCAGGGCTCTAGCAGGCACCTCTCACAAGCCACACCAGCCTCAGTCTGGCCATGGGCAGAGGAGGGGCCGGCAGGGAGGGTGACCCAGCTCAGGAGCCAAAGCCGAAGCACATGGTCGGGTGGGAGAAGGTGGCAGCGGGGAGCGCGGACGCAGCACAGAGACTCTCCTACCCAAACCCAGGTACAACAACAGAGACTCAGTGCTGAAGGGACCTATTCAGGAACCGATCTGGGGACCTGTGTCTGGGATGAACACTGTGTGGTCCACTCCATACTCACCACCCTCAGGCCCAGGGGCCAAAGCCTGAGACATACCACAGAGTCTGGAGTGAAAAACACCAGTTTTAATATTAAAATCTTTTCCTTAAAAAAAAGTACACAGATAGGAAAACTTAACAGCATATAAAATAGCACTTCTGATGTATAAATGTGAGTTAACGTGAGTCCTAAAAATACTTGTAAACCTAGGTGATTATATCTTTGGTACCGTAGTGAGAGCCCACTGGTGGAGACCCAGGGCTGGGAGAAGCCAGCCTGCATGGCACTGGTGTCCAGAGGCAGAGCTTCTCTAGCCCTTCCCAGCCCTCCTCTCCTGGCCTGTCTTGGCCCATTCCTCACCTGCCTGGCACTTCCCGTGCTCACTCATTTGAGGACAATAAGGTGTCACTGCCATATCTGGGCAAAACTATACCCCAATAGGGTACTACCTCAGGAAAAGGGCAGCTGGCAGTTGAGAAGGGAATGCCAAGTAACTACTTCTCACATTCCTATACTGACATAGCCATTCTAGGCCTTTTGTCGCCACAGGACCTAGCTCCTCTCCATCCATCACTTCTGTGGCACGTGCCTGGGCAGTGGAGAGTGTCATGAGGTGATCCAGTGCCATCCTGGCCCCATCTTGTCCAACACAGCTTCAGAATTCACTGTGGGTATTGAAAGGGGTCTCGTGAGGCCCTTGTTCCTGGAACGGCTGCTGGGGGCTTTCCAGGACTCTGGCTGCCAAGCCTGGTCTAAGTCCCAGCAATCACTATGGGGGCCTAAGGAAGGGGCAAGGCTTCTGAGTCTCTGGAGCATGATGTGTGATCTGGAATCTCCCCAGAGCCCAGCTGGCTGTAGGGTGCTTGGCTTTGTTTCATCTGGACAACTGTAACACCCTGGAATACTCTAGATCATTAGTGTTGACATGGCATCCAGAGTTAATGAGTTTAACTTGCTGATTATACAAGAGGAAAGAAAGCTAGGACCAGAGAAGGCGAGGGATTCTTCCACGGTGTCAGAGAAGGTCCAGTGCAGTCAGGGCCAGCTACTGAAGCACACTCCAAGCTGGCCTGAAAGCCATAGGACCACTGGGGCCCAGAAGCCATGGGACCTCTATGGTTCACCCTGTGTGTGCTGGGCAGGGGCTCAGGGCCATATTTGGCTTAGCCCCCAACACTCCTACAGAGCATTAATCAAGAATGTTGGCCCCAAGCCAGCTTGGGCCTGGGAAAGTGGAGCGAAGCATCAAGAGAAGTGGCTTCTGGGCAGTGCGGCACTGGTCAGGGTAGGCCCACCTTGGCCAGGAGCCGGGATGCAGGGCGCCCTCCCCACTTCTTAGGCAGATCAGAGCTGCAGTTTCCTGAGGGGCGGCTGGCTGAACAGAAAGCAATTACCATGCCACCTCATTCACCCACAGACCTTCCCAGGGATTCCAAGAGCCTCGCCGTCGCTCAGGGACAGCAGATGGACTGCAGATGACCAAGTCCAACTTCTCATCTTACATTTGGGGAAACTGAGTCTTGCAGGAGCACACTGACTCACAGTCACAAGACCTCCCCAGAAGCAGAGCCTGAATGTGGGCCACACAGTCCTCTTGCCTTGTAAGCCAGCCCCAGGGCTTGGAGCACAGCAGGATGGGACAAAAACCTTCCGCAAGGGGACAGCTGGCAGCACCAGCATGGTGCAGATGCCCAGGCTGGGCCAGGAGGGGCTGGATGCTGGCGGCAGGGGCAGCCTCAGGCAGGGCGAGGAGGGGACCGGCCCCTACAGGAAGCTGTCCTCCGCTTCGACCTGGGGCCCGGTACAGCCTGAATTTGGAGGCTGCTCCAACTCTGGCTGCGGCTCCGCCTGTGGCTCTGGGTCTGGTTCCTCTTGGGGGTCCAGGGGGCTGTCACAGGAGATGGTAGAGGAAGTGTTGGCTTCATTCAGGGTAGAGCTAGAGGAAAGAGGCAAGAGAGAGGTTGGAGGAATGAGGTAGAATGAAATGACCATTAAGTAAGAGCTTTCTATGTCTACATGCAATTCAGTCCTGGTAAAGACCGTGCAGGGCCTGCGCCATGAGGGCGTGTAGCACAGAGAGACCATGCCACTGCCTACAGCACAGCAGGGAAGGCAGGAGCGGGGTCGTGGGAGCAGGCCCTGCTGGCTCCCTAGTTCATTTCTCAAGCCTTCATGTCTGCAACCTCCGCACGCTAAGAGACTTACCTCACTGAGTCCTCTCAACTCCCTAATCAAAGTGATTCACTGTTTTCATTTTACAGAAGAGGGAACTGAGGTTCAGAGAGGTGAAGGAGATTCCCAAGGGCACAAAACAGGCCCGGGATGCTGGAGCTCTGTGCTCAGCCTTTCCACACTGTGTAACCCCATCCTCAGGATGTCCACCTCATCCACATCAGAGCAGGGAGAGCCTTCATGGCCTGCCAAGAGCTGTGTGCATGACTAGTACATATGGAGAAACTGAGGCCCATGGAGGAGGAGCCTGCCCAGGCCCCAGGAGCAGAGCCGAAGCTAGGACCCATCCTAGGGTTCCTGCTACCTGACCCCAGGCAGGATCTTTCATGGTGGTGGACCTGGCCTCAGAGGAAGCCCCTTTCTCAGCCCCCAACCAAACATTGAGTCCAGCACTGGCTGGGTCCTCCTCTAAAGCTCTGCACACCTGAAGGGAAGAGAAAGTCATGATTCTCCTTCCTAGTCTGTATTTGGCTTGAGCTTGTAGGTGCCTTCACCTCCCATAGTTGGGCTCCTAGGACTGGCTAGGCAGTTAGGATGGACACAGGCTCAAAGCTGGCTGTGAGCCCACACTGACCACTGGACTTCTGGGAGCTACTGGGTCTCATCCTTCCCCTCAGGGTAGGGCAGAGCCTAGAGAGGGATGGGATGAACATCCCGTAAGGACTCCCATGAAGGTACAGTACCTCGCAAACAGGTCCTGGCCCATCCTTCTTCCCAGCCTGGCCTTCTCACCTGAGGGCCCCAAAGGTCGAATGGGTCCCATCTACCTTCTCGCCGGCAAGTATAATTGTCCACACACACGCATGCACACACGCATGCACACACGCACGCCCTGAGGTTACCTGGCAAGGCTGGGGGAACCCTCCAGCGGGCCCTCCTCAGCAACCTCAGGCTTAGGGTCAGGCAGAGGGATGATGTAGTCATTGTCACCCTCATTGGGCTGCACAGCAGTATAGAGGACGGAGCTGGTATCCAGGGGAGACCGCAGGCCATGGAACCCAGGTAAGCGGGCTTGGCACCGAAGGATGGCTGGGTGGTCGCTCCTCAGAAACTCCTCATCAACCTGCTGGTACTTCTGCTCCGAGGGGCAGGGACCACAGGAGAAGCATGATAGTCAGTCAGGCAGTGGCTCAGGGGGTCACCGACCCATGGGGTCCCATACTGGGCAAAGGGGTAGCTGGTGCTTAGAGGGGAAGAAGTTTCACCCAAAGCCACACAGCTGAGCTGCCCGCCACCAGCATCCCACAGCACAGGTGATCGCTAAGGGAGGGGCAATTGGTGCCCAGCACCATGACCCTAACTCTGAACCCTTGGCTTCATCTTTAGTTTATTTTTGTAGCAGTAGGGATCAGACCCAGGACCCATGCTGGTTAGTACTCGCCCACTGCGTCACAACCCCAGTCTCCTCCCTAATTTCAGAGCAGGGATCCAGCTCTCACCCTGCCTTGGCCTCCTCCCATGCAGCCTCAGCGTCCCTCGCTATGAAATGGTGGTGGTTCCTCTACATCTCACTCCCCAAGGACTATTGTGGGGTGGGGATGGGAGAGAGGAAGCTAAAGACCACCCATGCCTGTGCCGGAGGGCAAGGGCATCTCCTCTCCCTGCCTGCTGCCATCCACAGGAGGTGGTTTAGAGCTCTCCAGGCCCACTGGGCTGTGACAGGATTTGTGCTGGGCATTAGAGGTCATGGAACTTGGGGTTCCCAAACTCCCAAAAGAACCCTAAGGAGCTAGCATGGGTGCTGGGGTCTGAGGTCAGACAGGGCTGTAGCCCTGCTCCCCATGCAGTCTCAGCCAGCTTCCAAGTCTCTGTGCTGCTGATGTAAATCAAACTCAGAGCTCCAGCCCATCCCTTCCCAGTACCAGGAATGAAGCGAAAGCTCAGAGTGGGTGAAGAGGACTTTATTCAATACTGGCACCTCACACACAGCCCCAGCCCAAGAGCCTGGCTTCTGCATCTGAACTCTCTGCTCCCACTCCGCCTCAACTTACCTTTTTGTACCCCTCACCCAGCAGTCTCTCCAGAAGCAGCACCAGCTGGGAGAAGGGAGGCCGAATCTCAAACTTCTCTTCCCAGCACTTCTGCATGATCTCATAGCTGGGGAGGGGCAGCGAGGGTCAGACTCAGGACGCCGGGGTGGCAGGGGGGCCTAGAAGCCTGTGCCCCTCAGGACAAGGCGAGCAAGGGAAAGGACTTGGGGAGGAGTGGCAGGGACACTGACTTCACATTGTCACCACTGGCTGCCCCCTTGGGAAGCCCTCCCAGCACCCGTAGCCTTCTTGAGGACACGACTCAGCTTGGTCAGGGTTTTCTGGCCCTCAGTTGGGCGGGTAGTTCTAGCACCTGCAATCCCTATAGCCCTGCAGGTTCCGCTCTAGCACTGGAAGCACAGTGCCAACAGCGAGATGTAAAGCTAACCCTGCTGGCAGCCACGTGGACTGCACTGGCCCTAAAGGGGAAAGGCAAAAGCCCACAACATGCACGAGAAAGTGCAACGAAACTGTTTGAACACCTATAGCCGGTGACGCCTGGACTTCTCCAGATCTCTGAGCAAATCAGGCTCTCTCTGGGTGAAGCCAGCAGCCCTGCACACCTGTGATCTGCACCCCAGTGTCCTCCCTAGCGCACTCACATCTCATCGGAGGCATGAGCTGGCTGCGCCATGCGGTAGCCCCGCTTGATAGCGCTGTAGAACTGCTCGTTCATGGGCAGCTCTGGGTAAGGAGTGCCACCTGTGGGGGCAGACAAGGAGCACAGGTTCAGAGCCACGGAGAAGAGGCAGGGTGCTCTCCTCCACAGCATGGGGGCGGCGTGTGGTCCTGGGGTGGGTGAGGCGTGGCATCCTGGCATTGAGAAGCGTGTGCTCCCTCCTGGGCACTGGGCAGAGATGGTAACATCCCCCAAAATAGAGAACACAGGAGCCCAGGAGGCCAGAGAGACCAAGAGGGCCAGGGCTTCCCAAGCCACACAGCGGGCAGGGCACAGCAGAGCTGGGGCAAGTCCCAGGGCCTTGGCCCGTGTCCCAGCACCTGGCCCACAGCTTTGTCATGCCTAAGGTAGGAGAGGGAGAGAGATGCCATGCTGCATGCTGAGGGCTGGGAGGATACACGCACCCAACGTGAAGATCTCCCAGAGGAGGATCCCGAAGGACCACACGTCACTCAGGGTGGTGTACAGGCTGTTGAAGATGCTCTCCGGGGCCATCCACTTCAGAGGCAGGAAGGTCTGCACGGACAGCACGGGCACTGAGTGTCCAGCCCGCTCAGCCCCCAGCTGGGGGGGGGAGGCCCTGCAGCTCCCACTGTGGCTGACTCCTGTGTCCACACTGCTGCATCCTGAGCATCAGGATGCTTCTTCTCGCATTGTGAGGGACTCTGGCCCCATCTCGGAGAAAAGCTGCCACGGGGACCCAGGGACAAGACACCACCCCACGCTCCTCCTAGAGTCCCCTACCTCTGCATTGTCTGGGAGGAGGGGAGAGGAGTGGGAGGCAGATGGTCACGTTTAACCAAACCAATCCTGCCACTGCCCACCGACAGTTCATCTGTCTTACTGTGTCACTGAAGCATCGTCCTCTGCCCGACACCCACTATAAAGGTAAAGCTTCCCATCCACCACTGGGCCCTCAACCCTGCTGTAACCAGTGGACCTGGGTGTCTCTGCCTGTTTCCACTCTGGGCACAGATAGGTCCACTCCCTGCACACACAGCTGCGTGGGCAGGACCATGCTCCTGGGCAGGACAGGCCAAGAGGAGCCCAGAGCAGATCTATGCACTGCAGCTGTGCCCGGAAGGAGTCTGTTCCCGAGTCAGAGGCGCATGCTGCCATCCCGCGGGGCCACAGAAGGTGCTCACACTGCCTTTGGAGATGTAGTTCGAGTCTCGCATGATGTCTCGAGCCAGGCCAAAGTCACAGATCTTAACTAGCTTGCCTTCGCAGATGAGCACGTTCCTGGCCGCTAGGTCTCGGTGGACACACTGAGTTGGAAAAGAGGGGAAGGAACTGAACCCTCAAGGGCAACTGTGAGGGAAGGGATTTAGAGGAAAAGCACTGACACCCAGGTGGGAGGGGGCTCACTGCCCCGCCTACCAGAGGGGAGGTGGCTGTGGTGTGGGGCTGTGCACAGGGGGGCCCTGCATGGTAGGGTGGCCACAGCCCCGCCCTGCGCCACTGCGATCACACGTACATTCTTGGAGGCCAGGAACTCCATGCCATTTGCCACCTGGTAGCTGAAGCCTACGAGGTCAGTGTAGCTAAGCACTGGGGACTCATTGATCAGAGTTGCCCGGTAGGTCCTCTCAGGGGCTAGGAGAAAGTAGAGGGTCACATGTCACCTGCCAGACTGTGGTCCAAAGCCTCCTGTCTTTTGATCCAGGGGAGGCTGACTGTCCGAGACAGGTGACTACTCATCCTCCTGAACGCTTTCAGCTAAGCTGAGGCTGGCATCTTAGCTTTGCCTATTTGTTTCTCAGGGACACTGGACCGGCGCTGGGCCAGTTCAGGGCTGACCGCTTTTTCCCCAGACCCTAGGAGGTCAGGGACTCCTCAACACCCTACCCCAGCTTCCCCCCTCCCTGGATGTTGAGTCAGCATTCACACTGAGATTCTACTCTGCAGCAGCTCTGGGCACATGACCAGCCTGTTTCCACACCTATGACACAGGGACAAGGCCACCTTCCTCCCAGGTTTTTGCGCGGCACGGTACATGAAGGGCTTCAGAAAGAACATGTCCCGCACAGGTGCACGCCCACAGGACACAGGTGGGGCACTGAGTCCACCCACCAGAGGGGACGTGGTTGTCGTAAGGGGCCATGTAGTTGGAGGACTCGATGTCTGCGTACTTGATGTCTCCTTTCATGTCCAGCATGGGCACGTAGTCCACCGACTCATCCTTGCTCATGTCCATGTAGCCACCATCACTCTCCCCACTCAGGGACATGGGGCTGGGGATAAGAGGAACACAGCAGGTCATGGGCCTTCTCTGCCCTTCCCGTGCTGCCCTCAGCTTGCACCGGGGCCCTTGCGGTCTGTCTGTCATGCACGATTTCTTCTTTCCTTCATCAGCCTTTATTTCTCATTATGTGAATGACCTCAGATAGAGCCCTTCTGACTAAACACTGTAGCCCCACCCTAAGTACTGGGATTGCCAGTAAGATGACGTAAGACTCAGTGAGTGTCCTCAGAGAGCTCTCCCTGAGGGTACTAGAGTACTCGAGCAAAGGTCATAAGAGGCATCTTTCTAGGATCTCTTCAAGCCCCCCCCCAGGGTGCCACATGAGTGCCTGGCCCACAGCTCTGCCCCCAGACCTAGCTCCCTAAGGGCTGTATGCAGGTGTCTCCACAGGCAGGAAGGACAGGAAGGAAGCCATGGGAATGTTGGGAAGGATGGGGCTGAGGGTTTTTCTTTTTTCTTTTTCTGTCTACAGGGTCTCACTACATAGATCAGATCGGCAGTGATTCTCCTGCTTTCAGCCTCCCAAGCGCTTGGATTACAGGCATGTGCCACCACACCCAGTCTCAATCACTCTTTCAGCATGCCCTGGGGGTGGGGACTGGCGTGGCACACGGGGGTTTGAAGCCGGGCCACTGCACTCTGCCTAAGCAGATGCTTTAGTCCGCTGAGCTATCTGGCTGACCCTTTGGGGCCAAGTTTTAATGTTTATTGTGTGCTTTTTCGAGGTCATTCTTGTTTTGCCTTTAAAAATCAGCAAAAAAAACTTAGAAATTTTCTTTTGGGGAAAGATTTAATCAGGACTTGATATGTCCCTGGGGTACTGGACAGGCTGCAGCAGGGATGGAGCTCATGGCACTGTGGTGCTACTGGACAGCATGTCTCCCTCCCCACTGCCTGCTCACAAGATTCCCCTGGGCAGAAGCATAAGACCCAGGACTTGGGGATGGTGTGCAGCTCCAGAGAATCAGCATCAATAGAGGGCTTAGTACAGGGCCTGGCACACTGAGATCCTACCGCTACCATCGTTATTGTTGCCTGCTCGAGGGTGGACCGGCTTGGGAAACAGCCCTGGCTCCAGAGAGACTCTGCCCACATTCAGCAACGTCTACTTCCTCTATTAGACGAGGGCGGAATGAATGCATGGGTGCCGTGCAGGTGTTGCCCAGCCTCAGGGTACCTGGGCAGGGGGAGGCCCACAGGTAAGGTGTTGCTATAGAGCTCGATGCTGGGTGGGTGGTGCTTGTCCGAGTGGTGCTGCAGGAAGGTGTGCTTGTTTCGGTGCAGGTAGTCCACCAGGTCACCATAGCGGCAGTACTCAGTGATGATGTAGATGGGTCCTGCGGAGGGACAGACTCAGGGACAGTCCCTGGGGTGGTTTGGCCTCAAGTTTCCCACATAAATAAGCTGCCTGTGGGATAGGGGGTTGGCACAACAGCTAAGAGAACCCTGCCGACCTGGGCTCTCTCCTGCCTCTGTGACTTATGAGCGTGGTGCTCTAGGACCTTGTTTTCCCCATCTGTCAGAGACATGTCAGGAGGACCAATGAGATGCTGCCTTTGCCCATGTGGCATGAGACAAACAATGTTAGCCATTAGGGATGGGTTTTCAAACTACAGCTTATGCTGAAGCATGTAAGGTAACTATTATTTTCAGTTTACTGGTTATACTCAAATTCAGTGTATTTATTTACAGTCAACTGGTGGGAGTTTAAAGAAATTGATGAAAACAGAACGTGTGAAAGGGATGATCACATGAATTGTGCCTGCGTACGCAGGGGTGCTTCTGTATTTTTATTAGATTGCACAATGCTGAGGAAAATCCCAAATCTCACAAGAAGCAGCTGCAAAGGCAATTACATATTTTTCAGCCCAGCTTGCAATCAGAGTTTCAGATAAACACAACTGGACAAAAGCACCTCCGGGGCGCCTCCTTGGTGGTCTCTATGGGGGGGCAGGTGACTCACCTCTGGGTCATATTAACTGCTTCTCATTACAGTTTTCAAAAGCTGTATTGTGCAAAGTAAAGGGAGGTCTGAAAACACTTTGATCTGGAACCCACTGGGACTGGTGCCTGAAGAGCCCTTCAGCCATGAAAGTGTTGCAAATCTGAGTTTCTAAGTCGCATGCCCCCACCCAAGACTGTGAAATGAGGACCTGGACAGGAAGAGGTGTGAACCCTCCAACTGAGTGCCCCACTGAGGCAGGGACAGGAGAGGCCAGTGCTTGCAGCCAAGCCCCTTCCCAGATCCCTCTGGGGGTGGCTGGGTACCTCCTTTGGTGCAGGCCCCCAACAGGTTGACCACATTCAGGTGGGGCCCGAGGTGACTCATGATCTTCAGCTCTGACATGAGGGCTTGCTTCTCGCTGCTTCGGGCCGTAGCTGAGAGGAAAGAGGGCTCAGGCCAAGGCAGTCACCCAGCACTCCCACCTGAGCCTGTCTGGCTCTTCTCTCTACCCCGGAGGCAGGCTGAGGTACAGGGCCCTCCTCCAAATACGGCTGCCCATCCTGTGTGCAGTGGGTCAGAAGCTGTCTGGACGAGTATGGAGGGCAGGAAAAGGTGGAGCCCAGGACTCACATTTCAGCATCTTGACGGCCACCTTCATGGTGGCTTGTGAATGTCCCAGGCCATGAGCTGTGGCCTCCACCACCTGCCCAAAGGCTCCGGAGCCAAGAGTGCGTCCTGAGATGGAGACAATCTCTCAGTCACAGGCCCACCGAAGAGCCGCACCCCCATCTTTTCAACCAGGGCTGGGAAGGAGCCAGTATTTTAGGTCAGCCTCCCTGTCCCTCAAACCACCCTGGACTTAATCTGTTCCCCACAAGGGGGCGCCTGCAGCCATAAGACTTCCCAGTGCTTCCAGGAGTTCCTGCCCTCCTCCCTTCCCACGGGAGTACAGCTCCTCCGCACTCCCTCAGCCTCCCCAGCTAGACTAAGCACCCGCTGGTGAGCAGTAGGGTGGCACTCCTCAATAATTTTCCTTTCGGCACAAAGTGTCCCCTCTCACACTCTTAGGATCACTAGACAAGCGTTGGGCAGTCCCTGGGCGGTGTCTGGTCCTCTGACACAGAGGACCACTGAGGGCCAGAGGAGGCATGGTGCCAGCCTTTGGTCTCATAGCTCTCATGTTCAACCTGGGACCAGACCCCTGGTAGTCTCCCTGATGCCTTCAGTGTCTAAATTCCTGAGTGAGAACTGACCAAGCACGAGCTGGTCCCGTGGCAGCTCCCACGTGGAGTCATAGGGCAGCTGCATGGGATCCACGTAGATGTACTCGTGGCCATCAGAGCTCACAGACTCTATCACCTTCCATCGGATTTCATAGCGTGGTTTCTGCAGAACCAAGACGGAACGAGCTCAGCCTCCAGCCCAGTACTTCTGGCCTCTTACAGGACAGGGGCCAGGAGGCCTGGAGACCCAGAGAGGGCTAGGGACACATTTGAAGTCACACAGCAAGTGGCCAGCTGAGCTAAGGCCCTCATGGGCTCAGAGGAAAAAGCACCAAGAGGCTCCAGTTGGAGAAGGTGGTAAAGCAGCTGTCAAGACCTGGCAGGCGGAGAAGCAGCGCACGGCCCGGGCCTGGCACATCAGAACCTCTTCACCAGCTTCCCTCAGCGCCCTGGACAGTGACAAGAAGTGGGCACACGCGCCTCAATGGCAGTGGCCCCTCCCCCACACTGTGAGCCATCACCATGGGAATTTCAGGAGGACATAACCTTTGGTGTTTAAATCTTAGGTTGGAATCACAGGATTGGAATGTAAAACTGACAGAATCATGGGAGAGCACAAACCTATTTCAGGAATTTTTAAATGTTGGGATCATAGAATGGCGAAATCTCAGAACAGAACACAGATGTTACAGACTAATAGGGTCAGAATGCATCTCTAGACTCAGCAGCCTCTGTGGCAGGAGCTGGAAAAACCCTGGAATCCATGAGGCCCATCCCAAAGGTGTCACACCCTGCACCCAGAATGAGCAGGGCCATGACAGCCCAGGCTGCTGAGAGCGGAGGCCGCTCAAGGCCAAGTGTCCCTCTACCCAAGTTTCCATCTCAGCTCCGTTCTGGGCCCCTTACGTGGGCTGATCACGCAGCATCGGTGAGGCCAGAGGGGCCCATGCAAGCAAACAGCATGCTGACCCGCTCTCACTAGAGCAAGGGGAGCTTACCTTCTGCCAAAGGATGATGAGGATGATGAGGGAGATGATGGTGAGAACCACCAGGGCCAGGATGGCTGAGATCACCACCACCTTGAAGGGCAGGGCTGGAGACAGAGACCAGAGAAGGTGTAAACACACGGGGCTCAGGACAGCTGTTTACCTCCAACCTACTGGGGGCTTCCCAAGTCCTGTCCCGGCCAGATGGAAAGCCCCACCTCTGCGACAGCCATTGATGTGAGACCCGCAACCTCTTGCAAAGGGCCACACCATCGGCCTGTCTTCTATTCTTGTGCCTTTTAGTAACTACCCCTAGCTCAGGTCACTGCTGGCTTCCTCAGGCCTGGAGTCAGGTTGACCTTTCTGCTATAGCTGGGCGTAGAGTCTTGCTCTGAGCACCTGTTCACTGCCTGGGCCTCCCCTGATACCAGGAGTCCCAGAAGGCCAGGCTGAGCACACATCTCCTCTGACCCCATGCCCATGTCAGGCTGTCACAGCTAAGTCAAAGTCCTGGGCTGCACCTCTGGCCAGCTGGCCAGTCCCTGGGGAGCCACGCACTAAGCTCTCACAGCCTGATAAATCCAAACTCAACAAGGAGCCTATTCCTCTTGGGCTCCACCCCTGGGCACAGCAGAGGTGGGTAGTGGTGGTAGTTATGAAGTGAGGCCCCCATAACAAAGGGGTGAGCATGTCGAGTTGGCCCCCTCCCCCTCCCCTCTGGCTCCTCCACCCCAAGACTCCTGCCTCTCTGCTGCACACTCACTGCCCAGCAATTCCCAGTAGACCCTCATCCCTCCTGCCCTGTGCCACTGGTCACCCTCTGATCTCCTGGGAATTTGTTTCTGTCTTCTGTGCTCCTTCCTGCCCTTTTCTGCTCCCCAGGGAATCCTTTCCAGTCTCTCCCCACCCCCGCTCAGGGTCACAGATTGTTACCATTCCTTTTTTTTTTTTTTTTTTTTCTTCCCAGCAGTGACACATCAGAGTCCTGGGAAGGAAACCTGTGTCCTCTTGGGAGTCCTCACCCAGCCCTCAGTGTCCCATGCCCTGTGCATTGCGGCCCCTCAGGAACATGACAGCAGCCTCTGCTCTGAGCCACTGTGCCCTCCAGGCCAGCGTCACTGTCCACTGAGTGGCCACACCTGTGGGGAGCTGTGAGCATATGCAGGAAGGTGGAGGACAAAGGCATTCTTAAGAGCTCATCCCCCACAGGGCAAGGACAGGACGCAAGTGTGTGTGCTGAGCACATGGTCACACCTGCAGGGCTGCCCGAGGACTCACAGGGGTGTGTGCAGAACACCCCACATGGCCTGTGGAGTGCATAGCCCCACTCCGTACCACTTCCTTCCCTTCTGTCTCACCCATCCCAAATCCCTGAAGCCATACCAATCCTGTGCTTTTTCCAGGTTGCATTTCCTCAACTTCACTGTGCCTCTGGGGTTTTGCCCAGGCCACTGCCTCTGGCCAGAACACAGCTCTCCACTAGGCTAAGCCTTAGTCACTGCAAAGGTGTTGCCCAGTGGTCCCTTTCTCCAGCACACTTTCCTCACTCCTACAGCAAGGCTTGGGGTTCTACTCTCTTTGGGCTTTCCCCCCAGAGAAGTGATCCTGAGTAGAATTCTCAAGTTTCTCTTCTTTCTAGACCAAGGTACCAGTAGAGCAGGCAAGATGGGACCTATGGTCCTCTGTGCCCCAGGGAGAAATTGGATCCCTGGGACTATTTACTGAACAAGAAGCAGGTGAATAAAAAGTGTGTGATACAGGTGGAAGCAAACACAGGGATGGACAAACAGACATGCAAACGCACCTGGACACTGGCAGGCCCTGTTCTCATGGTGAGCACTGCATGTTCCTCTACCTCTAAAAGACATGCATTGCCCAGCACACCTGTGTGTTCAGGGGTTGTGCACGCACACGTGCACACCCAGAGGACGTGCTGCAATGACACACTCACCGACATGTACTAGGCCGGGTTACACACATGCACAGAAACTGCACATGCATTGTTTGTACACACAAATAGGGGCTGTGCAATGACATGCACACATATGCAGACAGACACTGTGCAAGTTGATCCCCAAGTCTAGGGATTGGACGCGCTCGTGTGCATAGCTTGCAGACACACATTTTGGGGTCTACACACATGGTCAGGCACTGAATGTGCTTACAGACACACGCTCTTGCTTTGCTCATGTGCTTGGGGTTTAGGCATTCTTCAGCACACTGTACAGATCTACACGGAGGCTGCACACCTGCCGATGTTCAGTATTCAAGACACGCAGCGTGTGCACTGTTTATATTCACTACATACACGCGCATAGTGCTGCTCATGTCCGCGTCATACGCTCGCGTAGGCTCACAGGCACACACTGGTGGATCGGAACCCTCCTGTGTGCCTTGGGCCTGGTGACTTGGCCCGCGCCATGTTCCCTGGCTCAATCCCCAGAATGACGAGGCGAGGGCAAGAGGGCATCAGGGCCACCAGGCAGGGAACTCACAGTGCGGCACCACGGTGACCTCCTGCACGTCTTGGCCCAGCAGGTTGTGCACCACGCAGAGCACCGACAGCTGCTGGTCCACATGGCGCAGGCGCAGCGTGCTCACCACCTCATACTCCTGCTCCTCCGCCCAGTATGTCACGTTGGTTTCCAGCTGGCTCTCCTCTTCCGAACTGTTCCCTAGCGCAGTGGGTGGCAGCTCATGCGGACACCTGCCAGGAGAATTAGGGGGGATGGTTTGCAGCCTCTCTCTTCTGGCCCTGGGGAAACAAGGGCCAGAAGCAGGCAGCGCCACGCAGCGGTGGTGGAGGGAAGTAGGGCACGCCTGGTCCCTACAACATCCACCCGAGCGCGCTCCCCTTGTGCGCTCTGAGCTGACCAGTAGAGGGCGCTCCCATTCCAGACTCGAGAGCCCTGGATCGCAAAATTCACTCATCTCACCCGACCTCCTAAATCATGCAATCTGAACTCAATTCTGCCGCTATCCACTGCGCTACGAACAACCTTGGTCAGGGGTACAGAACATCTGGGTAGATGAGGTCTCTCCATTCCTCACCGTGCTGGACTGGGTATAGCTCAGGAATCAAGGCAAGAGACAAGTCAAGGAAACTGTGGTTTGGTCTTTTAGGATGTGGCTCTAGTCTGCAGCAAGGGGTTCAGAAGAGGGGGCTGGACTAGATAAACGCCGCTGGGTCCTGGCATCCTGCAGTGGGTACCCTGGGAGACCGAGGTATGGCGTCTGCTCACCTTCTGAGGTCTCTGCAGGTAAACCAGGTGACGTATGGCTGGGGCATGCCTCTGCCACGACAGCGAACTGTCTGCTCCCCGTTGGCCGGGTGGCTTTCACTCAGCTCCAGCACACGGACAGGGACTGCACAGAGAGGTGCAGGGTCAGGAAACAGGGAGGTCAGGCTGGTCTTCGGACTAGCCCAGAGCCTCCCCTGGGGAGGAGAGCCCAGGCTGCAGGTGAACAGTGAACAGGAATCACAGTGTGAACCTCGCTGGGTTCCCTGTGGTGATACTTCAAAGGGAAAGCCTCAGTGGGGTGCTACTCTGCCTTTAGCACCTCTCTGAGACTTGCTAATCTTCCCTTCCAACTAAGAGAAAACAGGCCCAAAGCTCAGAACTCTAGGCAGCCATGGCTGGCCAAATAGTTCTGTTTTGTTAACTCTGAGTTTATTTTAGTGGTTGATTTATATTTATGACATGTAATGCTTTATTTCCATCTACGTTAAGAGGTTAAATTTTGTCTTTCAAAATAAATTTATTTTTAGAAAGCTGATAGACACAACACTCAGCCACTGTGCTGTCATTCCTGTGCTCACGTCCCAGCGGCCACACAGCAGAACAAAAGCTGGACCATTCCAAAAGCACCTCCACACCTGCCCTCTCCCACCTGCTACCCATCTTTACTCTGATCTCGTCCCCCACCTGCTCCCCCTCTGCTTTGGCCACACGGGCCTTTCAGCCATTGCTCTGGCATTTGTACTGCCTGGACTCCTTCTCAAATGGCTGCTTACCTAATGCCCTCATCTTCTTCAGGCACTGCTGAGAATGTCAAATCCTCAATAAGGCCAACCCTGACTACCATATTTGAAAGTGCCACTGTCACTGCCCCTTGTGCCCAACATTTATGGTCCTCCCTGCCCTGTGCCACTCCCAGCCTACATTGTTACCTTATAACCCACATCATTTACTGAGGTTTCCTCTCCTACTGTTTAACATTTGTCTCCTTCTGTTATGATCCAAGCTTCACAAAGTCAGAGTCTCAAGAACTCTGAACAGACTGATACACTGTTTGCTCAATAAATATCTATTGAAGAGCCAGGGAGATAGCTCAGTAGACTAAGCACTTGCCTGGCAAGCGCAAAGGCCTAAGTTCAATCCCCAGTTCCACAAAAACAAAATTGAATTAATAGTACGTTCTACAAGAGCTGGGCAAAAGCATGGTGTGTTTAACTAAAAAAAAGTTATTATAGTAAAAGACATGCTGCCACCAATCTCCTTCAAAACACCTCCCCTTGCTTCAGAACATTTACCCCATCACCTGTGCCACTTTCTGAAGCAGTTCTGGCTGTGCTCTTGCACACGTGTCTTTAAGGTATGTGATAAAAAATAAAGGATAGCACACTTGGCTACTGCCTAGTGCTGTCCTAGTACGAGGAGTCCGCATTTACTTTATTCACTGGATCTGGCTCTTGGCTAAAGTGAAAACAACCACAGAAGGTAAACATGAGCAATGGCTTCAGAACCCTGAGGCAGCTGTGACAGCGCTGCTAGAAACACTAATGAAAGAGTAGCTCCAGAGCTGCCTCAGAAGGGGGCAGGGACCTAAGTGTGTTTGGAGCGAAGGGGGATTCTGAGGGCAACTAATGGCAATGTGTCTTTTCCTGCAGTAAATCATTTTATAAGGTTTGACATTCACTGTACTCTTTTTAAATCACAGCTCAGTAGTGTTCATCAGCTCCTCCTATGGTAGATGGGCAAAGCCAAAAGGGAGAAGGAGCAGGGCAGGGAGGGCAAGAATGAAATAGGGTGGGCCCGTGATCTTCACCATTGACTTGGAGCTTGAAAGACAGCTGGTCCTCGTCATCCTCATGGAAGGCCCGCATGGTGTAACTGCCAGCCTCTGCCACCTTCACCCGCACGAGCGTCAGCTCTGACACATACCTGGGGACAGGGCAGGCCATCAGACCCACTGGCCAGTCTTACAGCCTTCCCAACCTCTCCTGTGGGGGCAAGAAAAGCAGGCCCAGGGAAGCCAGGGGCCTGCTGACTTCACACATATAGCAGCAGCAAAAGCAGAACTCTAACCTGTGTCCTGAGTCCCCACCCAGAGGCAGTGCCACCAAGCCAAGAGGAAAGCCCAGGTGGGCCTGAGAACAGGGTGCGCTATCCCTACCCACATCTCACTCCCTTCAGAAGGGCCTTATCCTGCTGCTAAACTCGATACTCAGGGGTGCTAGGGGTGGCAGTGAGTGGCCCTTCTGCACCTTGTCTCTCTATTGTCCCCTTTTTCCTTTGGCTTTCACCTGCTGACTTGATTCCTCACAAAGATGACTAAATATCTGAGTGGTTACCTGAGCATGTCTGGGTCTCCAACTAGAGCAGAAACTCTGGGAGGGCTGGAACTGTCCCCAAAGCATCCCTAAAGCCTGCCATAGTGCCTTGCATGCAGCAGGCTTTCAGGAAAGGCGAATCTAGGCTTTGGGGGTGTCTGAAGGCCATGGGCTGCCGGGCAGCTGCCAGGTTTCCAAAATGGAGCGGGCTAGCAGCTGCTTACCGTGTCTCAGACACATTGCGTGTGGCCAGGGCTATCTCGCCAATGCTGGTGTCACCCAGGGTACGGTTGTCTTTGAACCACAGGACAGTGGGCGGAGGGTAGGCCTCGATGATCACTTGCAGCGTCCGGCTCTGGTGCAGCTCAGCAATTTCCACAGCGCCCAGTCCTTGCAGCAGCCGCACATAGCCTCTCTCTGCAAGGTAAACCAGTCAGGGGCAGCACCTGGGGGTGGGGCTAGCCCAGCACCTCCGGGAGGCGGAGCTTCTGAGGCAGGGCACTAACCGAGTGCTGTAAGCATTAGGAACCCATTGGGCAGCAGAACTGGGGTTAAAGTTGGGGCTGGCCCTGGAGCAGGGGCCAAGTTTGGTGGCGGGGCTGATTTTGAGCATGGACTGTAGTTCTCCCCTCTTGGGGTTAGGGCTGTCTAGGCCTGAGGTGGGGCTGGGTGGAGAAATCAGGCTGGGTCTAGGGTTCTGACTAGGCAGAAAGTCCAGGCCGGATTAAAGCAAATCAGACCCATGTTGCACTTTGATGTGGATTAAGCCTGCACCTGGGGCTTTGGCTAGCACACAGTTGGGGGTGGAAGTACAAAGTGGCTGCCTGGCCCCAGAGCTGTACGAGGGCGGAGTCCAAGGCACCCACCGACCACAGTGACGTTGATGGCCTTCTCGTCCCGGTGCTCGTTCACACTCTCTGACACATTGCACACATAGGTCCCCGAGTCGCCCAGCTCAGCGTCGTGGATGTGCAGGATGGAGCGAATGTGGTTGGGCACATCGGGGAGGAAGTCTGTCACTGCCTCCACCTGCCGCCCACTCTGCAGGGACAGGAGTGGCAGGTTCTCCGAATCAGGAGGGGTGCATAAGAAGTCAGTCTACAGGCTGAGATTTCCATCCCTGCCTGGCCCCCCTGCAGCCCCTAGCTCACGTTACCTCCTTTCGGGGGTACAGCCACTCAAAGTTGACCACCTCGTTCCCTGTCACAATGCACAGGATGGTGATGTTCTCTCCCTGGCGGACCACAGTCTGTGCCGCATTCACAGACACATTGATAGATGACACTGGAGGGGAGAGAGTGGTCTGAGGCAGAGGTAACTACCAGCCTCCAGCACTTCTGCTTGGGGATGGAGGAAGAGGCCAGAGGGCAGGGCTGGGGCTGGGGTTATCACAGGGACTAGGTTGGATAAAATCTCTGTTGTCATGGAGCTAATACTCAAGAAAGGGCTAACAGTCTCGAAGTAGAAGTGTCCTCTGGGGATCTAAGTACAGGAAACATTTATTGAGTGCCTGCGTGCCAGGTCCCTTCCATCTTTTGTTTCATTTAATCTTCCCAATAATCCTACAAGGTAGGCAGTTGTTATCATCCTCATATCATAGGGGGAGTCATGGGCTCAAAGGGATCATATGCTCTGAGCATAATTATTCAGATGGAAGGAGCTGAGCTGAATTCAAAGCCAGCTGGCTTGAGAGCTTGTGCCTTTGTCCATCATGTTGTGCAGCTCAGCTCCGCCACTAATGAATTCCAGGACTGAGCAAACACCAGCCTCTCTCTGAACCCCAGTTCTTTTGTTCATGAAGTAGGGGGAAATGACCTCCCAAGTCTACAGTGGGGATCCAGTGGCCAGTGAGGGGCACACTTGGTAGACCGTCAGGGCTGCCCCCCTGTGAAGGGGGGTACTTGCCCCTGCTAAGCACCAGGCCACAAGGGGCTCACCCTGGAGGCTGTAGACATAGTAGGCTTCAGAATCCACTTCCCTGTCCCCAATGGTAGTTTTGCAGATGTAGGTCTTGTCTTCAAAGGTACCAATGAAACCTCGCTGGTGATCATAGGGGACAGGCAGAGGGACATCCTCTTTCTTCTCATGCAGTGTCACCACCAGCTGTGGGTCCGTGACTCGGCAGGGGATGGTGGTCTCAGTTACTTCCGTGACAAAGATGAATATGTCCTCGGGGTCTATGGGAAGGAAGCCCATGCTGGGATCTGCCAGAAGAGAAGCGGAGAATGAGCACCAGGAGAACTGGTTCCTGGCTAGCCAGTGAATTTGGTGGGACTCTGAGCAGGTCTCCTCACCTCTCTGGCCCTCAGTCTCCTCAACTCAGAATAAGAATGCTGCTATGGTTTGACAAGTGGTTGTCTCCAGGACTCATTGGTCTGTAATTACCTTTGTAATAGTAGTAAGAGGTGATTAGGTCATGAATGCCTGGTGATGGGCAAACTGGTACCATGGTAAAAGGCTAAGTTCAGTCATCTCTTGCTCTTCCTTGCCCTTCTGCCTTTACCCATGAGAGGACTCAAAAAGAAGACCCTTGCCCCTTGATCTTGGATTCTGCAGCCTCCAGAACTGTGAACCAACCCAGTCCTATCCGTGATTGATTTAGTCTGTCTCAGATATTATGTTATAGCAGCAAACCTGGACTAGGACAAACTTCAGAGGCTCCTTCCAGTTCTAATCCTGGTATTGATAGTCCCAGAGTGAGAAGACAGGCCCTAGAGCAGGCCCGATAGCTCAACAGACTAAAGAATCTGCTTGGCAAGTGCTAGGGGACACAGGTTCAATCCCCATGCCATGCTGGCTCTGCCCCCAGGGTGCACAGAGATGGCAAATGAGACTGGGTATTGTGGCTCAGTCTCTTGGGAGCTGAAAACAGGAGGATCACTACGAGTCCAATCTGTGCAATGAGATCCTATAGACCTTATAGTAAACACATACAAATAAATAAAAAAGAAGACAAGCCCTAGATTGCTGTGTGGTTGTTCCCTGGGACCCTGATAGAGCAGACTGGAGTAAGCTGAGTGCCTGGGGCAGAAAGCAGGCAGATGACTGGGCCAATGTGCGGGAATAGGCACACCCCTGGTCTGAACGGTACGGGCTTGCATGATTTGTGTGCATTTCTAAGTTGGCTGCATTTCACAGTGTCACTGAAGGGTCCGCTGAACTTGCTCCCGTGCCGTCAGTAGGGAAAGAGAGAGTGGGGAAGCACAGCTCTTACCTGGCACAAAGATATACAGCCGCTTCCGCTCACTGGGCTCCAGCTCGAGGGAGCTGTTATAGGTGCAAAAGTATTCTCCTGTGTCTCCCCCAGTGACGTTGGTCAGTGTTAGTGTGCTGGTAAAGGTGCCATCCTGGGTCATGACCATTTCCTGTTGGGGTACCTGCGACATCCGTTCCCACACTACTGGAAGTGAGCCCAAGCAGGTCAGAACAAAGGTGCTAGAGAGATTGAGAACCAGCTCTGGGCCCGGGGGAAGGATGTCCAGGCCTTGGGAGATCTGTGGTCCTGGCAATGACAGTAGTGGCAGTAGCAGTAACGGACCTTTAGGAGAAGAGGTGTCAGATGTCAGGGCACAGAGACCTCAGGAAGACCCCCAAAGCCACACAGAAGCCACCAAATTCTCAAAGAACACACATCCCTGTCCAATAGATTGGAACCCTCTGCCCATGGCTTGGGGGGCCTTCAGACCTATTGCAGGCCCCCGGGGACTCCAGGCCTCCTTTAGTCCCTTTGGAGCTCCTGTGTCTGAGTCCTTCCAGGGTGTTACGTTCAGGCAGCAGGCAAGGGAAGGGGTCAGGAAATCCTCGGGAAATCATTCCCAGGCCTCTAGTTCCTGCATGACTTCCCAGGTCACTTTCTGGGCCTTTGTCCTGTAGCTGCCCCCAGCTGCTTAGGTTCTGATAAAATGCAGAGGTGGCTTTGCTTAGAGTGGGGACAGACTGGGACAGGAGAGACGATGAGGCCTCTAGGGCTGGAGGGCGCTGGGGTGTGTGGG